>JARQOD010000001.1:948801804-948986804 GCA_033576555.1 Oophaga sylvatica | reverse complement strand
GCAAAGCTGAACTTGTGAAAATGACTGTGGAATGTGCAGCAGCAAAAGAAAAGTCTGTGGAGCAGTCTTAAAGAGACAGGAGCCCTAATAGACTTTGCAAAGAAAAAAAAAAAAAGTGTCTGCACAGCAGAGCTGAATAGTGCTATGGAAAAGACTGTAGAGTGTGTATGTCTTGAGTGAAGACTGCCGTTGTTAAGACAGAGAAGTCTGACAGCATGGATGACAGCATGGAGGCGCTGTTTGAACAAATGGCACAAGTTAATGTGCAACATAAAACTGCCGTGGTTGAGACAGATAAGTCCGGCAGTATGAAGGAGCTCATTGAGTACCTGGTCCAGGCCCAGCGGACCATGGAGCTGCAGCACCAGCAGTGCATGCAGCAGTACCAGCAGCAAATCCTGCAGCAGCAGCAGGAGAATAAACGGGTGTTGGAGCAGATTGCAGCTCTCAGCACCTCGTCCCAGAGTAATGTTGTGAAGGCACCTGACTTGTCCGTTGTAAAGAAGGCGGTAAGACGGTCCTTGAAAAAGATGACACCTCGTGATGATGTGGAGGTATATCTCACTAGGTTTGAGGAACTGGCAGAGAAGGAGAATCTGCCCCTATCTGAGTGGGCCATGATGGTCGCACCCTATCTGATTGGAGTGCCCCAGGTGGCCTATGCTGACCTGAGCGAGCAGGACAGCCAAGACTATGCCAAGCTGAAAGCGGAGATTCGTACCCGGCTGAGTGTTACGGTGACAGCCCGTGCCAGGGGAGTTCGTGACTGGAGATACAGTTGGGAGTCTGCAGTCAGCGAGCCTGATTATGGAGTTGGAAAGGTGATGGTGAACCGCTACACCCGAGCACGTCCTCCTGAGGTACAGCCGTCTGAGAGGTCGTCGCTTCAGAGTTCCCGGACGCTGAACTCTCGTGGTAAGAGCGTTCCAGCTATAGGGGACATATGGGAGGGTGATTGTGGTGGACAGTGTTGGAGATGTCGTGAAATTGCAGCCGGCTGTTCACTAGAGGGGGAGCCTATGTGCCGTGATGTTGGCAGGTCCCTCTCTCCCTGCGCAGAACCTGTGTGTGTGTCCACCTCAGCCGAAGAGACTGGACCACAGGTGTCCCCGGTGGTTGTAAATGACTGCCCAGCACAGGCCCTCTTGGACTCAGAGAGTCCAGTGACTTCCGTATGTGACAGCCTGATTGATAGGGACTTCATCCCTGATAGGCACCTGAGTATGGTGTGCATCCATGGAGACACCAAAGTCTACCCAGAGACTGCCGTGGACTTGGTCCCTAAACTCGGGGAGGTTTCATATGAAGTGGGGGTAGTGAAGAGCCTGGTGCACCCCGTCATATTGGGTAATGACTTTCCCCGGTCTAAGGATCTCTGGGGAGAAATGTTTCTGATGGACAGTGTGATGAAGCTCCTACTGAGGGTGCGCAGTCCCCAGGGGCGGAACACAATGCTAGTGGGATGTTAAACCTATGTGATAATGATCATGATAATGATGATGACCATGATAATGATGATGATGATAATGATAATGATGATGACCATGATAATGATGCTGATGCTGAAGCTGATAATGATAATGATGATGATCATGATAGTGATGATAATACTGATCATAGTCATGATAATGATGTTGATAATAATGATGACTGTGATAATGGTGAATTTCCCTTGCAGGTGATGTTGGGAGACGAGGATGGTGGTTCTCGGGAACCGAGTGTCCCTGACTTGCCTGTGTCCTGTGACAATTTTGAGAGTGAACAGTGGCGAGACCCCACTCTTGGGACGGCACAGGAAAATATAGATGCTCTAAATGAGGTTTCCCAGGAGCCTGGCTCTGAGGAGAGGTTTCTTCATGTTGCCATAAACACTGAAGTCCAGGGAGAGGTAGTGAGCCAACTCCTAGTACCTGAACTATATAGAAGTATAGTGCTGGGGTTGTCACATAGTCACATACTTGAGGGACCAGATGGTGCAGTTAATGTTGTGGATGACATGTTAACTAAGGTTCCAGATCAAGATGTGAATGAAAATGAATTGTATAGCCCTGACGGTGAGCAGGATGTGAGTGAAAATGAATTGTGTGACACTGACAGTGAGCAGGATATGAATGAAAATGAAGGGTATAGCCCTGACAGTGAGCCAGATGTGACTGAGGAAGTAGAGTGTGGGACGGACGGTGGGGCTTCTGGGCATGTCTTGCCAGAAGAGCCTGAAAGTGGGGAACTGGAGAAAAGTGAAAAACCCCCTATACCTTCTGTGATAGTTGGTGACACATGGTCAGTGCACCAGGGACAGGAGGTACATGAGTTTCTGAGGAAGAGTCAGCAGAAGTGTTCTGATGTGTCTGGTCGTACTACTTTGGCCAGGCACTATATTGAATCTGAGCCCGGCCCTAAGGTCAAGATGAAACCGTGCAGGATACCCGAGGCCGCAGAGAGTATAGGCCTGGAGGGTACAGGGTAGTGCGGATGCTTCAGATGAAGAGAAAGCTGATGTTGGCTATGACTCAGGTGAAGATACAAATGACAGTGGTGAAGATGAAGCTAATGAGGGCCATGACTGGTCCAGAGTTCACTGTCTCTGTTGGATTGTTGACCAGCCCTCCGGTCTGGATGACCAGCCCTCCGTCTGGAGAAGAGGAGGGGATATGTGAGACAGTGAGTGAATATGTGATGAATGGGGTGTGCATTTCGCCTAGGTATAAGGGAAATGTGTGGCTTTGTAAACCTAGTGGTAGAGAAAGGTCACTACACCTCACATTCAGCACACACTTGCAGCACAAGCCTGAAACTACTCAGGTCTTAATTAGGAGACCAGAAGTAGGTGTCTGCAAACACAATCTGAGAGCTAGTTTAGCCTGGACACAGAGAGGTGTCCTGGCACAAGAAACAGTCTCCAAGAGTGTTAGAGCTGTCTTTAGCTGGACACAGAGAGGTGTCCTGGCACAAGGAAGCAGTCTCCAAGAGTGTTAGAGCTGTCTTTAGCCTGGACACAGAGAGGTGTCCTGGCACAAGGAAGCAGTCTCCAAGAGTGTTTGAGCTATCTCAGTTTGGGTGCAGGAAGGACCCCGGACATAGGAGTAGTCTCAGTGCGAATCCGTGTGAAGAGCGGCTGAACAGGAGTGGATCTCTCTCAAGTCTGGACATGGAAGGTGCCTTCAGACACAAGGAGGAGTATCTGTGAAGCTCCATACTGGTAACATATGTGATATGTGTTGTTTGGGTCAGACTGGTAGAGTCTGGTCCCGGATAGAGAGGGACATCTATCTAAGTGTAATTAGAGGCTAGACAAGCCCAGGTTTTCTGTTTATGCTTTGTTTTAATCTGTTTGCTGTGGACTTTAATAAAGCTGGTTGCGGCCAGTTTTGCACCAGAACTGCTGTCTGAATGAACTGTTTTCATGCCATTCTGTCTACCCAGACAGCGATCCTAGAGCTAAACCCCCTGGAATGTTACAATATATATATATATTTATAGTACATACACTTCTACATAGTATAATAGCCGCTAATTCAATTGCCGGCTTTTGTGAAATTACAGACCTGACATGAAATGACACATGGTTTACATAGAGTTAGCCATGTCATTTCATGTAGTTTGATATATGGTTTTCACTAACAACTACATGAGTGTATGTGTACAAAATTTCACACATGTAGGAGTTAATTAAAGATGTAAATTCACAGAAAAAAATGTGTTTTTTTTACAACGAATTTACACCTTTAATTAACCCCTACATGTGTAAAATTTTGCACACATACACTCATGTAATTGTTAGTGAAAACCATATATCAAACTACATGAAATGACATGGTTAACTCTATGTAAACCATGTGTCATTTCATGTCATGTGGTTCTGTAATTTCACAAAAGCCGGCATTGCCCGGCAATTGAATCAGCGGCTATTTTACTATGTAGAAGTGTATGAACTATAAATATATGTAATATATATATATATATGTCACAATGACATGTGTATATATATATATATATAATATATATATATATATAGTGGTATAATGACTAATGTGGCACCTAGGGGGCACTGTATAAGTTGCTCAAATTATGCATGGAGGCATGAGATGAGGGGAAACCAGTCCCTGGTATGGTGCTAAATGGAAAGTATGTGTCGCAGAGCTATTCTGTGCTGTAGGTCAGTCATGTTGTTCTGGGACTTGTAGTCCCATAAGAGTTCTGATTATTGTTTAGGGTGAACCTACAGGGTTAGCTTGTGAGCTGGGTGGGACTTGCTAACCACACATACACCGCCCACTGGTGGTGGGAGAATGAATGTTACATACTGGTGATTGTATGTGTTGTGAAGGACCTGTGATGAGGTCATGAACAGGTGACCAGACCATGTGCTTCATGCCTTGGCTTGGGGAGTGGCTACAGGTATGAAAGACAGTGTTTGGCACATGGTGAGGAGAATGTGTTATAGACTAAGGAGTCTCTGAGATTGTGTTGGAGACTGAGGAGTCTCTGGAAGTCTGGCTGAGACAGTGGAGAGTGTGTCCTGCACAGGGCTGCCTGGAAGGTTCCTGGAAGGTCTGTCGTGGTTGGAAGATCCTGGGTTGGATCAGATTCCTGGAAGCACGTGATGAGACTTGGAACTTGGTAGCCAGGGTGTTGGATGGGGGTCCTGAATAGCACCCGGACAGGACACATGTGTGGCGGAGCCTGTGACGGTCGCACACTGAGAACCATGCGGTTGTATTGAGGAGTTTGGCTGGAGTCAGCCTGGAAGTGACTTTCTGTTACAGTGTGTCAGTGAGCACTGGAAGCGAGTCCAGATCACCTGGGAAGGCACTGGCGGTCCCTGCTGGCTTGCAGCCGCTTAGTCAAGCCCGTCCCATGCAAGGGTGCGTCAGGGAACAGTAGTTTGCAAAGCTGGAATGCATTGATGTTTTTGTCATGTTTTGTTACCGGTGTTTAACGTGAAAGTAAACAATTGATTTTGGACTAAAAGCCTGTGTGTTGCCTCATAACTGCGGTCCGGCCCTTGCCTACCAGAGCGGATCCCTACTATATATATATATGTATTCTATGTGTGTATATCTAGTGTTTACAAGGAAAGAAAGGATTTTTTTTAATTACGATATTTCTGTCCCATTGACTTGCATTGGGTTTCCGGTATCGGAATCGACGATACCCGATACTTTTTGAGTATCGGTCCGATCCAATCCGATCCGATATTTCTTGATATCGGGAAGTATCGCTCAACACTAATAGTAACGCATTGAAAACTGGGGGTTATTTGGCTAAAGTTGTGGGGGCGGCAGGGCTGGCTCCAGGTTTTCATGGGCCCGGGCCAAAGAGTCTCAGTGGGCCCCTTTAACACATACCACAATTTATGATGCTCCCATATGGCAGAGAATTATAGGTATAGTACGATGCCAAATACTTCACTTCTTACATTACATGAGTAATATCTATTGTAAATTCTACAATAGCTCAAAAAACGGACAGTATAGTCCTCCATACAGTATTATGGCCACCACATAGTGCGCCATACAGAATGGGCTCCATATAATGCTCCATACAGAATAGGCCCCATATGTGCTCCATATTATGCTCCATATATAATGGGCTTATGTGATGCCCCATAAATAATGAACCCCATATGATGCTCTAGTATATGATGGGCCCCATGGATGATGCTCCAGTGTATGATGGGCCTATATAATGCTCCATATATAATGGGCCCCATACGATGCTCCAGTGTATAATGGGCCCCGTATATGATGCTCCAGTGTTTATGGGCCCCAGTTATAATGCTCCAGTGTATGATGAGCCCATATAATGCTCCAAATATATTGGTCCCCATATATAATGCTCCATATATTATAAGCTCCATGTGATGCCCCATAAATAATGAACTCCATAGGATGCTCTAGATTATGATGGGCCCCATATGATGCTCCAGTATATGATGGGCCCCAGGATGATTCTCCAGTGTATAATGGGCCTATATAATGCTCCATATATAATGTGCCCCATATGATGCTCCAGTAATATGGGCCCATGGATGATGCTCCAGTTATGATGGTCTATATAATGCTCCATATATAATGGGCCCCATATATAAGCTCCAGTGTATAATGGGCCTCGTAAATGATGCTCCAGTGTATGATGGGCCCCAGTTATAATGCTCCTTTGTATGATGAGCCCCATATAATGCTCCAAAAATAATGGTCCCCTTATATAATGCTCCATATATTATGGGCTCCATGTGATGCCCCATAAATAATGAACCTCATATGATGCTATAGTATATGATGGACCCCATATGATGCTCCAGTATATGATGGGCCCCATGGATGATACTCCAGTGTATGATGGGTCCTATATAATGCTCCATATATAATGGGCCTCGTATATGATGCTCTAGTGTATGATGAGCCCCATTAATAATGCTCCAGTGTATGATGAGCCCCATGTAATGCTCCAAATATAATGGTCCCCATATATAATGCTTCCATATATTATGGGCTCCATGTGATGCTCTATATATAATGTGCCCCATATGATGCTCTAGTATATGATGGGCCTATATAATGTGCCCCATATGATGCTCCAGTATATTATGGGCCCCATGGATGATGCTCCAGTGTATGATGGGCCTATATAATGCTTCATATATAATGGGCCCCATATGATGCTCCAGTACATAATGGGCCACATGGATGATGCTCCAGTGTATGATGGTCCTATATAATGCTCCAGTGTATGATGTGCCCCATATATAATGCTACAGTGTATAATGGGCCCTATCTATGATTCTCAAGTGTACGATGGGCCACATATATAATTCTCCAGTGTATAATGCTCTCCATATATTGCTCCAAACATTAAAAAAAATGAAATACCTCTCATTGCAGGGCACTGCTCTACTCTGGACTCCTCAGCGTCGCCATCTTTCAGCTCTCTGCACTGTGACTGTTCAGGCAGAGGGCGCACAGACGTGACGTCATCGCGCTGTCTGACCTGAATGTCACTGTCAGGAAACGCGGAAGACGTCACAGCGGTGGAGCAGGGAGACGTAATTATTGTAAGTGCTGGGGCCCTGAGCAAGCAGGGGGGGCACACTCTTGGGCGCGGAACTGGAACAGGGCCCCTCATAGTACGCCGGTGTCTCTGACGGCGAATGGGCCCCCCACCTGCTCAGGGTCCCGGCACTTGCCCGGGTGCACCAGGTGCTGACGCAGTCCCTGGGGGGGCAGCCCAGTTAGGGAGGTGGAAAAACTGGCATATGTTGAGGTGTATGCTGGAAGTTCAGCAGCTGCAAATGGAGGAATTGGAGAAGTGGGAGGAAGAGGAGGACAAAGCGAGCCATTTTGCTGGCAACCTATGTGTTATCAGGGGAAGGTGGTACAAAATCCTTTGAAACTCAGGCATGGTTAATTTTAATGAAGGTGAGATCACCAACATTTTTGGTCGACAGCCGGGTCCTTCTTTCTGTCAGGATTGATCCAGCTGCACTGAAGACTCTTTCTGATAGCACACTACCAGCAGGGCAAGCGAGCTCCTGTAAGGCATATTGTGCCAATTCAGGCCAGGTGTCCAGTTTACAGGCCCAGTAGTCAAAGGGGAATGAACTGTGAGGGAGAACATCGATAGGGGAGGAGAGGTTATTTTGAACCATAGTTGACAACTGCTCTCTACTGTCTGTTGCAATCGATTCAGTATTAACAATCGTGTGAGCGGTACTCGAGAAATTAGTCCACAACATGGTCATGAAACCCCTGTCTCCAACGCCACTTCGGTTGTGTGCACCACGAACATCTCTTCCATGTTGCCCAGTACGGCTCGTGGTAGAACCTGCACCGCTGCTGTGTGCTGGGAATGCCTCTAACAAACGGTTTACCAGAGTTGCTTGTTTGTTTGCCAATATTAGCTCTAGGTTCTCCTGTGGCATGATGTTCTATAATTTGCCTTTATAGCGTGGATCGAGAATGCTGGCCAACCAGTAGTCGTCATCCTTCATCATTTTGGCAATGTGGGGGTCCCTTTTTAGGATCCGCAAGACATAATCACACATGTGGGCCAATGTTCCAGGTGTCAATAATGCACTGCCAGTGGAGGGTGGAGGAGCACCTTCTGGCTAATCCACATCCCTCCAGTCACGCGCAAACATTGTACCTGACCTAGGCAAGCCAACATTTTCTCTTGCCCCCTGAGAAGCATCCTCCTCCCCAAAATAATCATCCCCCTCATACTCCTCCTCTTCCTCTTCTTGCTCCACCTCATCCAGGACAGTTCCCTGAGCAGACAATGGCTGACTGTCATCAAGGCTTCCCTCCTCCTCCTCCTCTTCCTCCTCCGCTGCAGACGGCTGATCCGTAATCTGCGTAAAGTTTGCATGAGCACACCCATAAGTGGGAAACTCATGCTTATGATGGCGTCGTCTGCGCTTACCAGCCGTGTGCATTCCTCAAAACACTGAAGGACTTTACAGAGGTCTTTCAGCTTTGACCACTGCACACCCGACAACTCGATGACTGCCTTCAAACTGCCTGCCCTTGTATCCTCCCACAAATGCATTACAGCCTGCCTCTGTTCGCACAGCCTCTCAACCATGTGCATGGTGGGGTTCCACCTTGTTGCAACGTCTATGATTAGACGGTGCTTGGGAAGGTGGAGCGATCGCTACAACCTCTGCATACAACTGGAGTCTATGGGCGAGCGACAGATGTGCGAGCACAGTCTTCGCACCTTATGGAGAAGGACTGTTAAATCCGGATAATTATTTATGAAGCACTGCACCACCAGGTTCAACTGAGTTTTGCCAGAGCTATGGTCACCAAAAAATTACGGCCGTTATCACTGACTACCGTGCCTGGCTCAAGATGTGGACTGCCCAGCCAAGACACCGTTTCTCGCTGCAAGTAGTCGGCCAGTACCTCCGGGGTGTGTCTGTTGTCGCCCAAAGACATCATCTTTAAAACAGCCTGCTGACGCTTACCACTAGCTGTCCGATAGTGGGACACCTCATGTGCAACACTTGCAGCTGCGGATGGAGTGCTCGTGCGACTGCGTTCTGTCGACGAGCTTTCGCTTCTAGAGGAGGAGGAGGAGGAGGGTCGAACACCTACAGCCAACTGTTGCCTATACCGTGGCCTAGACAGCACTGTCCCACCGCCGCTGTCCCCTGTGGACCCTGCATCCACCACATTAACCCAGTGCGCAGTGATGGACACATAACGGCCCTGGCCATGCCTACTGGCCCATGCATCTGTTGTGAGGTGCACCTTTCCACTCACTGATTGTTTGAGTGCATGGACAATGCGGTCTTTCACAGGCAGGTGGAAGGCAGGGATGGCTTTTCTAGAACAGAAGAACCAACTGGGTATGTCATAGCGTGGGAAAGAGTAGGCCATGAGCTCTCGGAACGCTGCACTTTCAACCAAACGGAAGGGCATCATCTCTATTGAGATCAGTTTGGCAATGTAGGTGTTCAAAGCCAGTGTACGCGGATGAGAGGATGAGTACTTTCTTGTCCTATAATACAAAGCACGGCACTCAATGGAAATGAGTAGGTGGTGCACAAGTCAGGTATCCAACCAGATGTACAATATTATAAATAAACTTGGCACTCAACAAGTGGAGCAATTCGAAATTTTGCTCCACTTGTTGTGTGCCAAGTTTATTTATAATACTTTCTTGTCCTACTCAGAGTGTCTGCTAGGGTGAGCTGGACTTCAGTGCTGCATATGGGGGAACTAGCGGTGGACATGGAGGACTGAGAGGGGGTTGGTGATGGTGGTGGTGGTGGTGATGATGGCCTAGATTCAGTCTAATTGCAAAACCATTGTGATTCCCTGACTGCTTTGGCCTTGCGACGACACCTCAACATTTGTTGCTGGTGGGGTGCTAACCGGTTGGCTTACAGTGGGGGAAGCGATATAGCATTGCTGGCTACCTTCAGTCGGAGCAGGTGCACATGTGCTACCTGAGGTTTTGTAGTCCGTCCACACTTGCAAGTGCATGGTGTTTAAATGTCTAAGCATGCAACTGGTATTCAAATTTCGGAGATTTTTCCCTCGGCTTAAGGTCCTTCCGCACTTCTTACAGATAACCTTTGCCTCATCAAAAGTATATATTTCGAGAGTAACACACAGACGCATACTCAGTATGGATTTGACCAGAATACAAAAAGCAGAAAAAGTGTACAGTACAGCTGAACGCTTCTGATACAGTACAGTCATGGCCAAAAGTTTTGAGAATGACACAAATATTAATTTTTACAAAGTCTACTGCTTCACTTTTTCTAATGGCAATTTGCATATACTCCAGAATGTTATAAAGAGTGATCAGCTTAACAGCAATTACTTGCAAAGTCAATATTTGGCTAGAAAATGAACTTTATCCCCCAAAACACATTTCAACATTATTGCAGCCCTGCCTTAAAAGGACCAGCTAACCTCTTTTCAGTGATTGCTCCATTAACACAGGTGTGGGTGTTGATGAGGACATGGCTGGAGATCAATCTGTCATGATTAAGTAAGAATGACACCACTGGACACTTTAAAAGGAGGCTGGTGCTTGGCATCATTGTTTCTCTTCTGTTAACCATGGTTATCTCTAAAGAAACACGTGCAGTCATCATTGCAATGCACAAAAAAGGCCTAACAGGGAAGAGTATCGCAGCTAGAAAGATTTCACCTCAGTCAACAATCTATCGCATCATCAAGAACTTCAAGGAGAGAGGTTCCATTGTTGCCAAAAAGGCTTCAGGGCGCCCAAGAAAGACCAGCAAGCGCCAGGACCGTCTCTTAAAAGTGTTTCAGCTGCGGGATCGGGCTACCAGCAGTGCAGAGCTTGCTCAGGAATGGCAGCAGGCAGGTGTGAGTGCATCTGCACGCACAGTGAGGCGGAGACTCTTGGAGCAAGGCCTCGTCTCAAGGAGGGCAGCAAAGAAGCCACTTCTCTCCAGAAAAAACATCATGGACAGAATGATATTCTGCAAAAGGTACAGGCAGTGGACTGCTGAGGACTGGGGTAAAGTTATTTTCTCTGATGAATCCCCTTTTCGATTGTTTGGGACATCAGGAAAACGCCTCATTCGGAGAAGACAAGGTGAGCGCTACCACCAGTCTTGTCTCATGCCAACTGTTAAGCATCCTGAAACTATTCATGTGTGGGGTTGCTTCTCAGCCAAGGGAATCGGCTCTCTCACAGTCTTGCCTAAAAACACAGCCATGAATAAAGAATGGTACCAGAATGTCCTCCAAGAGCAACTTCTCCCAACCCTCCAAGAGCAGTTTGGCGATCAACAATGCCTTTTCCAGCATGATGGAGTACCTTGCCATAAAGCAAAGGTGATAACTAAATGGCTCAGGGAACAAAACATAGAGATTTTGGGTCCATGGCCTGGAAACTCCAAAGATCTTAATCCCATTGAGAACTTGTGGTCAATCATCAAGAGACGGGTGGACAAACAAAAACCTAAAAATTCTGACAAAATGAAAGCATTGATTGTGCAAGAATGGACTGCTATCAGTCAGGATTTGGTCCAGAAGTTGATTGAGAGCATGTCAGGGAGAATTGCAGAGGTCCTGAAGAAGAAGGGTCAACACTGCAAATATTGACTTGCTGCATTAACTCATTCTAACTGTCAATATAAGCTTTTGTTACTCATATGTTTGCAATTATTATATTTCTGTCTGTGATAAAAACATCTGTCAAACACACATAAAAACCAGAGGGCAGCAGATCATGTGAAAATATAATATTTGTGTCATTCTCAAAACTTTTGGCCATGACTGTATACAGTGTAGGGGAATTTTTAAATCTCCGTATATATTGCCGGAGTCACACACAGACGCTCACAGGCTCAGTATGGATTAGACCAGAATATAAAAAGCAGAAAAACGGTACTGTATCAGAAGCGTACAGGTGAATACAGTGTAGGGGAAATTTTCAATCTCCGTAAATATTTCGAGAGTAACACACAGGCGCACACTCAGTATGGATTAGACCAGAATATAAAAAGCAGAAAAACGGTACTGTATCAGAAGCGTACAGATGTATACAGTGTAGGGGAAATTTTCAATCTCCGCATATATTTCAAGAGTAACACACGGACGCACACTCAGTATGCATTAAACCAGAATACAAAAAGCGGAAAAATGGTACCTTATCAGAAGCGTACAAGTGTATACAGTGTAGAGGAAATTTTCAATCTCCATATATATTTCGAGAGTAATACACAGACTCACACTCAGTATGGATTAGACCAGAATATAAAAAGCAGAAAAAGGGTACTGTATCAGAAGCGTACAGCTGTATACAGTGTTGGGGTAATTTTAAATCTCCGTATATATTTCCAAGTAACACACAGACGCTCACTCAATATGGATTTGACCAGAACACAAAAAGCAGAAAAACTGTACTGTATCTGAAGCGTACAGCTATATACAGTGTTGGGGTAATTTTTAATCTCTGTATATATTTCCGGAATAACACACAGACGCTCACTCAGTATGGATTTGACCAGAAAACAAAAAGCAGATACATAGTACTGTATCAGAAGCGTACAGCTGTATACAGTGTTGGGTAATTTTAAATCTCCGTATATATATTGCCGGAGTCACACACAGACGGTCACTCAGTATGGATTAGACCAGAATATAAAAAGCAGAAAAAGGGTACTGTATCAGAAGCAAAAAGCTGTATACAGTGTAGGGGAAATTGTAAATCTCTGTATATATTTCCAGAGTCACACACAGATAGTCTGCATGTATTTGTCCGTGAGACCAGCCGGTACACAGTAGTGTGTGAGGAGCGAACACCTCTGTACGGTGTGGGAAAAAATGAACGCTCAGTAACTGTGCAGAAAAAAAGAATAAAAGTATTAGTGCTGTGTAAAAAGCAGTCTGCACAGCAGTGTACACACAGCATTACAGCTATCAGGCAGCCTAATAACCAGAGCTGCTGCTCACAAGAAAATCCTCCCTGTCACTGCACACTAACTGTACAGCACCATTGCTATCAGCAAAAGCACATAAGAACTTCTCTTTCCAGTCCTAATGCTCTCCCTACTGATAAACAGCGTCAGCAACCTCTCCCTGCTGCTAAGATCGGCAGAAGTAAAATGGCGGTCGGCGGTCAGGGCTTTTATAGACACTATGACGCCCCCCAAAGCAAGCCAATCACTGCAATGCCCTTCTCTAACATGGTGGTGGACGCTGCCCATCTCATCTCGTTGCCCACAGTGCACGTCCTTGCTCATTGGCTGAAAAAACGTGCCTGCAAGTATTATTTGAAAACCGACTTTGGCTCTCGGGTCGAAGACCGCATGGCCGACTGCACGCTATGCTCGTGTTTCGGTTAACGAAACCCGACTTTGGCGAAAGTCGGCGACTTATGAATCTGACCGACCTGTTTAGCTCAACTCTAGTGACTACAGTTGCACATATTATTCCGAAATTTAGGCTCCATGGGACTGTAGCCAACCTCCCTGGATGTGTACGCAGGAGGAAAATTGATGACAAATCAAATAGACTGATAATATGAATGGTAACAAAAGAGCCCATAAAAACTTCTAAACAGATTAAAAGTGAACTTCAAGCTCAAGGAACATCATTGTCAGATCGCACCATCTGTTGTTGTATGAGCCAAAGTGGACTTCATGGGAGACAACCAAGGAGGACACCATTGTTGAAAAAAATCATAAAAAAGCCAGACTGTAATTTTCCAAACTACATGTTGACAAGCCACAAAGCTTCTGGAAAAATGCCCTATGGACATATGAGACAAAAATTTAACTTTTTGGCAAGGCACATCAGCTCTATGTTCATAGACGGAAAAATGAAGCATATCAAGAAAAGAACACTGTCCCTACTGTGAAACATGGAGGAGGCTCTGTTATGTTCTGGGGCTGCTTTGTTGCATCTGGCACAGGGTGTCTAGAATTTGTGCAGGGTACAATGAAATCTCAAGACTATCAAGGGATTCTAGAGAGAAATATGCTGCCGACTGTCAGAAAGCTTGGTCTCAGTCGCAGGTCATGGGTCATGCAACAGGATAATGACCCAAAACACACAGCTAAAAACACCCAAGACTGGCTAAGAGGAAAACATTGGACTTTTCTGAAGTAGCCTTCTATGAGTCCTGACCTAAATCCTATTGAGCATCTTTGGAAAGAGCTGGAACATGCCATCTGGAAAAGGCAACCTTCAAACACGAGACAACTGGAGCAGTTTGCTCTTGAGGAGTTGGCCAAAATACCTGTCGAGGGGTACAAAAGACTCATTGACAGTTACAGGAATTGTTTGATTGCAGTGATTGCCTCGAAAGGTTGTGCAGCAAAATATAAAGTTAAGGGTACCATCATTTCTGTCCAGGTCTGTTTCATGAGTTTTATTTTATTTTTTTTAATTTTGTGGAAGCATGGTTGAAAAGCAATGTCTGACTTTCATTTCTTCATTTTCATAGATTTTTGATTTATTATTACTTTTGACAGATTCAAGTTATTTCTGTGACTATTGTGGGTTTCTCTGTCATTAAACGTGGGGTACCAACAATTTTGAACACGTGAGTAGATCTCCCTGGGTATCTGCCTCTGGAGAAGGCGTTTCCAGTGTAATGTAATGACTGACAGTTTGCTCTCCAGAGCTACATGTCTCATACTGGTAATGACCCCTTTCATTTAAAATGACCTCTGGAGCCAGATTCTCAGATAGATCTATATGAAAAACTATGAACAAATGTGAACAAGGACAGAGAGACTGAACCCACCAGTAAAATCTTTACTACCTTCATGCATTTTTTGCAATATATTTTTTATTTTATTTTAGGATATTTGTTTCTTGTTTTTTGTTTTCTCTGTGTAATGGTTATGTGTTAATATGCATTTACATACACATCAACTTACTTTTTCAGCTCAGACATAGTTTTTCATTTAGTTCTTAGTGCATCTTGTGCATATAAGGGTGTGACCGCCCTGCTTCTGAGCTGAGAAATCCATCCTGTCTGGCCTATGCTTTTACTGGTGGGTTCAGTCTCTCTGTCCTTGTTCACATTTGTCACTTGACAGGTGGAAAGGTTTTTAATACAGAGTTAGGACTGTCCCACAAAAGGTTGCCTTGACGTGGCGGATGGCTTGTACATTCTTTTGATCAAAATTATGTTTACCAAATACCCTTATTATTATTACTACCTTCATGCATTTTTTGCAATATATTTTTTATTTTATTTTAGGATATTTGTTTCTTGTTTTTTGTTTTCTCTGTGTAATGGTCATGTGTTAATATGCATTTACATACACATCAACTTACTTTTCAGCTCAGACATAGTTTTTCATTTAGTTCTTAGTGCATCTTGTGCATATAAGGGTGTGACCGCCCTGCTTCTGAGCTGAGAAATCCATCCTGTCTGGCCTATGCTTTTACTGTGGTTCAGTCTCTCTGTCCTTGTTCACATTTGTCACTTGACAGTGGAAAGGTTTTAATACAAGAGTTAGGACTGTCCCACAAAAGGTTGCCTTGACGTGGCGGGATGGCTTGTACATTCTTTTGATCAAAATTATGTTTACCAAATACCCTTATTATTATTACTACCTTCATGCATTTTTTGCAATATATTTTTTATTTTATTTTAAGATATTTGTTTCTTGTTTTTTGTTTTATCTATGTCCGGCCCATAGATCTTATTAGCTAATTTACATAGCATGAAAAATGAGTTGTTCTCTGGAATAAAACATCAGATCACAGATATCAATGTATCATTTTATTCAACTTTCTATGATCTACATGCCGATAGAGACTGCATAGGAATGTTGATTCTATCAACAGATTCCCTTTAAAGAATAACCGTCATTTTAATTTCCATTTCATAAATTAATATTACACAGGAAAATAAGAAATTTTGTAATATATTTTATCAGAGAAATCTGCTTAATGATCTTTCACAGTCTATTCATGGATAAAATCTGTATTTAGTGAATACAGATTTTAAAATTTGTATTATAGGAAAAGTCATTTGATCCTTGTAAAATTATATGGTGGAGGAAGGAGGAGCCAGAGGTAGGCACAAACATTCTGCTGCAAGTTCACCTGAAATGACAGTACTCCATAGAACTTTATGAGCATCAACTGCTATCTCCTATCTCATTAATGGTATTCACTGAAAATAGATTTTACCCACGAATTGAGAATATTGAGAGTGAATGAGTAGTCCAGGAGGTGGTAGAAGCTGATTTCTCTTTTAAGATACACTATAAATAGTACAAAGTTTCTTATTTTCATGTGTTTTATTAATTCGTAAAAAAATAAATAAAATAAAACGTACTCTTTAAGTTTTTTCCAAATTCTTTCCAGCAGCATCTTAAGGTTAGGGACTCTTAAGAACCTAGTTGATAATGGATGCAAACTTTCAAGGTTTCTCTTCTTCAGGAATTTATAAAATGTGTAACAATGAACACATTAAACATGTCTGGTAAAGAAAAAACCCACATATACACCAATAAAGCATAAGTGAACTAGAAAAATCTGTCCATGATCTAATAAGCCTACATCCTCTATATTTAGGCTAACCGTGATGCCAATTAGGCCTTTAGATGTAGAATTGAGTAAGATGAGACCATTTTGGATGCCATGGATCTGTTATTGACAGTTTCCTAGTAGCCATATTATATCAGATCAGCTGCTCAGGTTAAAGTTAGACTAGACAACATATTTGAAAAAAGGATATCTTTGAGGAGCATTCTTGGGTGGTTAGGGACATGATTCCTAATTACATAAATGTCTCCGTGAAAAGGGTGTATTGAGCACATTTTTTTCTTCGAAATTGCTTATGGCCTCATTCAGATGTGCATTTTACATGTGCGTGTTGCAATTACAGAACAAGGGGTTGTCCGGCCTTAGAGTACAAATCTGCAGTCACTCGATGTGCATGTTTGAGGATTCTCCAGTCCAGCCACTAGAATTGACAGGCCCGTGACTGCAAGTGTGCAATTTGCATACTTTTGGCCACATCCTGACTACACATGTCCGGCCTCACTCAATACACTTGCATTGAGCAATGCCACACACATCTAGTCAGCATGTGATGTGTCATGTGCCTGTCACTACTAGCCGGCCCTGGAGAATCCTCACAGTGCTCAGTGCGTGCGATGTGAGGATTCACAAGTCTGCAGTCACAAGGAGTGACTGCTGACTTGTACCCTAAGATCACAAAGCCCCTTTAAAGAGTTTATCCACTACTAGGGCAACCCCTTCTAAAATTCTATATTCCTCCGTGTAAAATAACAATACCCTGTTCTCACCTCCCGTACTGGTGCTGTTGCAGAAAGTTCTGCACTGAGTCTCCTGGTTCTCATATGATATTGTTATGCCATGTAACCCCTGCAGATAATCAGTGGTCACTAATAAGCTGCTTAGTTTACAGTTCTTTCGGAGTCCAAGGTTCGTCCAAAGAAAACAAGAGCACAGCAGCTTAATTGCAACCACTCAATATCTCTGGGCTTATGTGGTATAACAATGTCACTGGAGCCTCAAGACACCTAGGGCCGACATCGCTGGAGCAGCTCCAAGTATGGGAGGTTATTGCACAGTATTTTTATTTTACAAGGGGGAATATGGAATTAGTAACTAGCGTCAGACTGGGGTGCTAAGAGCCCACCAGTAACCAACATCAGGGCCCCAAGTTTCAGCTACATGCAAATGTGACAGAAACGTGTTTCTGTTTGCGGAAGCCTTATCAGGGATTGTTTTTTTTTTTATGGAACGAGTTGCAGTTTTAAATGACACAATTAATTTTAACTTTCAATGTACGGTGAAACGGGAAAAATCCAAACAAAAAGAAGTTGCAAAAAAAAAAAAGAATTCCGCATTTGTTTTTTGGGGTTTTGATTTTACAGTGTTCATTGTATCGAAAAAATGAGCTGGCAATGTGACTCCAGGTTTATTGCAACACACAACATGTACGCAATTTAAATTTATTTTTGTCATTATGGTGTTTAACAATCAGGTTAATTAATTTGATATTTAGATACTTCAGACTTTTAAGGATCCAGTGATAACAAGTATATTATTATTTTTTAAATTTCTTTACCTTTAACCCCTTTGAGACGAAGCCTGTTTTCACCTTAATGACCAGGCCAATTTCTACAATTCTGACCACTGTCAATTTATAAGGTAATAACTCTGGAATGCTTCAACAGATCCTGGTGATTCTGACAGTGTTTTCTCTTGACATATTGTACTTTATGATAGTGGTAAAAATTCTTCGATATCACTTGCGTTTATTTGTGAGAAAAATGGAATTTCAGCAAAAATTTTAAAAATTTTGCAATTTTCAAACTTTTAATTTTTATGCCCTTAAATTAGAGTCGTGCCACATAAAGCAGGTAATAAATAACATTTCCCACATGACTACTTTACATCAGCACAATATTGGAACCAAATTTTGTTTTGCTAGGAAGTTACAAGGCTATGTGCACACGTAGCGTTTTTCAAGCGTTTTTGCCGCATTTTTATGCAGCGTATTCGCTTAGAAACGCATCCCATGCAATCCTATGGGATTACGCATTGCTGTGCAGATGCTGCGTATTTTTGCAGAGCGTAATCGTTTCGCGTAAAAATAAGTAGCATGTTCATTCTTTTTGCATAATCACGGCGAATACGCCGCCATAGGATTGCATTGAAACGCTCACTTCACGCATGTGGCTATGCCCACCGTGCGTGAAGTGAGCGCTTCATGTGTGCTTGGTACCCAGGGTCTGGAGTCCTGGGTACCATATCCCTGTAAAAAATAGAATTAAAATAATAAATATTGATATTCTCACCATCCGGCGTCCCCCACAGCCTTTTTTTAATTATTTAAGTTGATCACACTTGTCAAAAGCACTATGCTTGACAAGTGTGACCAACCTGTCAATCAGTTTTCCAAGCGATGCTACAGATTGCTTTGAAAACGTTAGCATTCTGCAAGCTAATTACGCTTGCAAAAGGCTTGTGTTTTGCGGGAAAACGCATACTAATTACGTATGCGTTTTACCCTCGGCGGGGAGTTGCGCAAATGCTCCGCAAAATTGCAGAGCATTTGCACAACGTGTGCACATAGCCTAAGGGTTAAAATTTGATCATCGATTTCTCATTTTTTCAACAAATTGTGCAAAACCATTTTTTTAGGGACCACATCACATTTTAAGTCACTTTGAGGGGTCTATATGAAAGAAAATACCCAAAAGTAACACCATTCTAAAAACTACACCCTCAAGGTACTCAAAACCACATTCAAGAAGTTTATTAACGCTTCAGGTGCTTCACAGCAATTTTTGGAATGTGGAAGGAAGAAATAAACATTTACTTTTCTTTCACAAAAATTTTCCTTTAGACCTATTTTACTTTCACAAGGGTAACAGGAGAAAATGGGCCATATATTTTGTTGTGCAATTTCTCCTAAGCATGCCGATACCCCATATGTGGGTGAAATCTACAGTTTGGGCACACAGCAGGGCTCAGAAGGGAAGGAGCGCCATTTGACTTTCTGAATGTAAAATATGTTGGAATAATTAGCAGTTGCAATATCGTGTTTGGAGAACCCCTGATGTGCCTAAACAGTGGAAACCCCAAAAAGTGACACCATTTTGGAAACTAGACCCCTTAGGGAACTTATTTAGATGTGTATTTATCCCACAGGTGCTTCACAGAAATTTATAACGAGAGCCGTAGAAATAAAAAAAAATCACGTTTTTCCCAAATAAATGTTTTTAGCTCCAAATATTGCATTTACAAAGGGTAAAATGAGAAATTGCACCATATAATTTGTTGTGCATTTTCTCCTGTGTACGCTGATACTCAATATATGGAGGAAAACAATTGTTTGGGTGTACGGCAGGGCTTGGAAGGGAAGGAGTGCCATTTGACTTTTGGAATGCAAAATTTGATGGAATAATTAGCGGTCGCCATGCCGCGTTTGAAGAGCCCAGATGTGCCTAAACAGTAGAAACCCCCCACAAGTGACACCATTTTGGAAACTAGACGCCTTGTGGAACTTATCTAGATGTGTATTGAGCACCTAGAACCCACAGGTGCTTCACAGTAGTTTATAGCATAGAGCCGTGGAAATAAAAAAAGTCACATTTTTCCCAAATAAATTTTTTTTAGCTCCATATTTTGCATTTTCATAAGAGTAACAGGAGAAAATGGACCCCAAAGTTTTTGTGCAATTTCTCCTGAGTTCATAAATACCCCATATGTGGTCAAAAACTACTTTTGAGACACAGTGGAAAGCTCAGAAGTGAAGTAGTGCAGATTTTGCTGCACTTGTTTGAGGGTGCCATGTTACATTGACAGAGCCCCTGAGGTGCCAGAACAGCAGAATCCCCCATACGTGACCCCATTTTACCAATTAAACCTCTCAATGAATTCATCTAGGGGTGCAGTGATTATATTGACACCACAGGTGTGTCGCAAAGTTTTATACTATTGGGCAGTGAAGAAAAAAGAAATAAATTTTTACCAAGAAGATTGTGTATTAGCCCCAAGTTTTACATTTTCACACTGGGAAATGGGTAAAATGGCACCAGAATTTGTCCCACAATTTCTGCTAAATGTAGAAATACCCCATATGTGGCTGTACAGTACTACTTTGCCATACAAAGTGATTCGGGAGGGACAGAGCGCTATTTGCCTTCTGGAGCACAGATTTTCCTAGACTAGTTTGTGGACTCCAAAGAAAGAGCCCCTAAGTGCTAGAAAAGCAGAATCCTCCCTCAAGTGATGCCATTTTGGAAATTAAAACTCTTTGGGAATTTATCTACAGATGTAGTGACGATTTTGACTCCATGGGTGTTTTCAGCAACAAGCAGCAGTGGATGTTGCTGAGTGAAAATTGCAAACTGCCGTTGTAATGACCAGTACATTATCCCCAACTAATGCTTCTGGAGACACGCACCTGTAAATTAGGCGGGCTCTCATCACTACAGAAATGCCAAACATGTGGGCGCTATATGTGGTTTAGGCACAGTGGGGCTGAGAAGGGAGGGGGCATTTGGATTTGGGAGCAGAGAATTTGCTGAATTTCTTTTGGTGGGTGAGGAGCCATTTGCTTTTCCAGAGCCTTTGTACTACCAGTAATGTGGAAGCCCCCTATATTTCCGTTAACAGATGACAGATCTGAGTGGAGACTTGCTTTTTTTGTAGATTGAGTGGAAGCTTTTATTGGGAACATTTTACATAACGTTTGGGATGACAGTTATCAGGCGCTTTACGCTGGGCACTTACTTTGGGGTTTCCATCTAAATCTCTGAGTAACAAGATTCAGAAGAAACCCCCGATGGATCTATTCAATATAGTGAGGCAGTAGAGTTACTCTGGTCTCCGTCTGGCCTCTGTTCCGCGATGTCCTTCTTTTCAAAAGTGCACAAAACTGTGGCCGATGTCACTTTTATGCAATCCTAAAAAGACAGACGCCGCCGGATCGCAGGTCAGATGGCGTCCACATTGCCTCCATCTGCCTCATTACAGGGAATCTACAGCCAGAGGTTCTGTCTAAATCATGTATTTCAGAGATTTACATGGAAACCCCGGTGTAAGCGCTCAGCACAAAGCGCAGGATAAATGTGCGCTGAGCCTTACTGCGATCTTTGTGAGGCAGAATGAAAAATAAACAGCATGTGAAGAATTGGTTTTATTTATTTTTAATGCCGTTTATCATGCGGTATAAGTGATTTTATTCTTGGGGTTGGTGCCACTACAACAATACCAGATTTATATCGAGTTTTTATGTTTGGCTGCTGTCACACACTGAAAGACGCTTTTTATTGTGAAAACTAGTTTTTGCATCACCATATTTTGAGAACTACAATTTTTTTATATTTTGGTTCACAGAGTCATGTGTGGGCTTGTTTTTTGCGGGATGAGCTGATGTTTCGATGTTGGTACCTTTCACGGGCACATGACATTTTTTGATCACTTTCTATTCCAATTTTTGGGAGACAGACGGAACAAAAACCAGCAATTCGGGTAATTGTTTTTTTAATACCGTCCCGCGTGTGGTAAAAATAGTAAGGTAGTAAGGCAGCTTTAGGCCGGAGTCACACTGGCGACAAAAACGGACGAGTGCAATGCGATGAAATATCTCATTGCACTCGGACCAATGTTAATCTATGGAGCAGCTCCCAGCATCCGATTTTTTCTCGGCCGTTTTCCTCTGACCGAGACAATCGCATGCTGCGATTGTCACCGATTATCGGTCGAGAATCGCCAATGTAAGTCTATGGGTGCGATGAAAAATTGGATTACAAACGGACCACACGCGTGACTTGCGATAAAATCGCACCGGTGTCCTTTAGAAAAGCCGGCAATTCATCCCTGGCTATACTGTAAAATCACACTACAGCTTTAATAAAAGAAAAAATGCAAATGAATACATATTCACACATCAGAATCTAGCATATTGATTATTAAATATTGATACTATGTGTAATTATATATATATATATCATGTCATTGTGGCACATATATATATATATTTATAGTTCATACACTTCTACATAGTATAATAGCCCTAATGCAATTGCTGTTTCTGTAAATTATTACAGAACCCGATATGAAATGACAAGTAGTTTACATACAGTTAACCATGTCATTTCATGTAGTTTGATATATGGTTTTCACTAACAATTACATGAGTGTATGTGTGCAAAGTTTCATACATGTAGGGGTTAATTAAATGTGTAAATTCGTTGAAAAAAATGCGTGGGCTCCAGCGGTATTTTCGCCACAGACAGGGAAAGCCAGTCAGTGGGGGCAGATAATAATAGCCTAGGGAGGTGCTTTTTTTGTGCCCCCCTGGCTACTAACATCTGCCCCAGCCACCCCAGAAAAGGCAAATCTATGATTACATGTGCCTTTTCTGGCACTTAGCCCGTCTATTCCCATTGCCCTGTAGCAGTGGCTAATGGTTTAATAATGGGATAAGGCCACCTTGCTATTAGAAGATGACTTTAAGCCAGATTAATAATTGAGAGTTGTCAATTAGACAACTCTCAATTATATATCCTGTTGTATGAAATGAAAAAAACACACACACATTAATTAAAAATCATTTTAATGAAATAAATACACAGTTTTTGACCATAATTTATTGTACTGGTAATCCTTGCGAAGCCCTTGTTCTCCTGTAATAAAAAAAAATAATAAAGAAGCACAAAGAGAAAAGCACATACTATGCACCAGGGAACACCTGAATAAAGAGAATAGTCTTATTTTTATTGAAAAAACTGCGTATAGACACACTATAAGATTAAAAACATTTAAAATAGAGCAAACAATCACCCAACAATTGAGGGTTTATGGCCCCTAAAACCCTTCAATCAGTATATGAAATAACATAGAATCAAATATAACTATGCAAATACAAAATACAAATTCAATACAATCATGTGTCTCCCCCAAAGGCCTAAATATAGGACAAGGATATAGTTTTACTAAGGTATAGATATAATACAATTGTACTAAAGTTTGCACTAGATCACAAAAACTTATGCACAGAGCAAAAAAAAAAGAGAAAGCTTAAATAAAGCACAAAGGGTTAAAGTACAAAAATATAAGAAACACCCAAGCCCATATCAGAGCCAATATATGGAAGAGGTATTCAGAATAGCATGGTCGCCCTTAGAAAACAACCAATATTACCAAACCAAGGGGGAGAGGAATAAGGAG
The DNA here is from genome assembly GCA_033576555.1 of Oophaga sylvatica. Lineage (NCBI taxonomy): Eukaryota > Metazoa > Chordata > Amphibia > Anura > Dendrobatidae > Oophaga > Oophaga sylvatica. The sequence goes on along the minus strand of JARQOD010000001.1, from coordinate 948,963,126 downwards.
AGGCAGGGGGGCCAGAGCCAACGCGTGTCGCCACCTCAGTGGCTTCGTCAGGGGCAGGAATGGTGATAACACAGAGAAATCGCTATTTATAGAACACAAATAATCAAAAACTTACAGCAGCTGAGGACTGTGTGTGGGCGCCATGGCGGAACACGCCGACTACCGGAAATGGAGAAACAGGAAACATGCGGCAGGTGTACCAATATGGCGAGAAGAATCATGACTGCGCATGCGTTCAGAGCACAAACGGGTGTACAAAGATGTGTGTCAGCCCCATAACTGCGCATGCTCCCATGGTAGTACGAGAGGCCAATTGTCAGATCAAGGCTGCTAATATGTACGGAGCATGCGTGGTGCAGAGTAATGTAGCAGCGAATCACTAGTGTGAATATCAGCAAAATTATACCAGATCGCATCATTTTTGAATGAATAAGCAAAATAAGGTCATTATTTACTTTATATACAAAATTATAGTGTGTCACAATTTAGACATACTGATAGTCTGAGAGGTCAGGTTCGCCGGATATATAATAGCCAAAAACCACTGATGACCATATACCTTTTCCAGCTATCAGTATCATACAATGTAAATGCCATGCAGGTTTAAAGGGCGGCACAAAATCATAAATACATCACATATGTACACATGCAATCTGCACAGCCCCGCTTGTCCAAAATAGCATACGCAAAATAGCACACAAATATAGGAGGCATGATCTAAATGCATGAGAGTAACATACCCCACACAATAGTATGCAGGTCACAGGCTTAGTCTCCAGAGGTTGAAATCCTATTTAACTTCGATAAAGCACCAGTATAAACAATATATTAAACAGGACAGTGAATGTACGCATAGCGAACCAAATAATTATCGATATCTCAAGTACTACCTCATCCATGAAAAATTTGGATGACAATGATATCATTAATGCGTTACATATTGAACATTGAACTGCTTATAAACTATATCAGATGGTGGTTGAGTCCACAAAGACACCTACATCTCTCACAGAAAGAGACATTGTGCCCTGGCCGAATTAGAAAACTTGCATGCAGTGGGGACAACCAAAAATCGAGTCAATCATGCCCCTCAGCTCTAATAAACAAACAGAGGAATGTAATCTTATGGATAGCTCATATTGAGTATGCATATATTAACGCATCACAATTGCTAGTGAATGATTATATATTCATAATCTGAAACCTTATTCGCATAAGGCTATGTGCAATCACCACCCAACACTAGATGATATAATAAGCAATTGTAATGATGTAGATGACACATATGGTTAATGTAGAGGCTAAGCATTTTATTCCAAAATTAGCAAAAAAACATAAATTACAAAAAGAAAAACAATGAAAATACCATCAAAAATAGTGAAGATAGATTATCAACCCATAATCATATGGTCATTGGGAGAGCCATTATATTCAAATTGACATAGAATTATAAGCCACAAAAAAGAGAAGAGAAGAAGAAGAAGGGGTTTCCATTTGTTCTTTTTTTGTGGCTTATAATTCTATGTCAATTTGAATATAATGCTCAGCTTTAATATTGCATTTACGCGCCATCAACATTTATGTATGTGTACATCACTTGAGGAATCATCCTGTACATGGCACTTTATCAATGTGTGGTTTAATCTGGCATCAATTGTTTATCTGTAGTGGCTCTCCCAATGACCATATGATTATGGGTTGATAATCTATCTTCACTATTTTTGATGGTATTTTCACTGTTTTTCTTTTTGTAATTTATGTTTTTTTGCTAATTTTGGAATAAAATGCTTAGCCTCTACATTAACCATATGTGTCATCTACATCATTACAATTGCTTATTATATCATCTAGTGTTGGGTGGTGATTGCACATAGCCTTATGCGAATAAGGTTTCAGATTATGAATATATAATCATTCACTAGCAATTGTGATGCGTTAATATATGCATACTCAATATGAGCTATCCATAAGATTACATTCCTCTGTTTGTTTATTAGAGCTGAGGGGCATGATTGACTCGATTTTTTGGTTGTCCCCACTGCATGCAAGTTTTCTAATTCGGCCAGGGCACAATGTCTCTTTCTGTGAGAGATGTAGGTGTCTTTGTGGACTCAACCACCATCTGATATAGTTTATAAGCAGTTCAATGTTCAATATGTAACGCATTAATGATATCATTGTCATCCAAATTTTTCATGGATGAGGTAGTACTTGAGATATCGATAATTATTTGGTTCGCTATGCGTACATTCACTGTCCTGTTTAATATATTGTTTATACTGGTGCTTTATCGAAGTTAAATAGGATTTCAACCTCTGGAGACTAAGCCTGTGACCTGCATACTATTGTGTGGGGTATGTTACTCTCATGCATTTAGATCATGCCTCCTATATTTGTGTGCTATTTTGCCTATGCTATTTTGGACAAGCGGGGCTGTGCAGATTGCATGTGTACATATGTGATGTATTTATGATTTTGTGCCGCCCTTTAAACCTGCATGGCATTTACATTGTATGATACTGATAGCTGGAAAAGGTATATGGTCATCAGTGGTTTTTGGCTATTTTATATCCGGCGAACCTGACCTCTCAGACTATCAGTATGTCTAAATTGTGACACACTATAATTTTGTATATAAAGTAAATAATGACCTTATTTTGCTTATTCATTCAAAAATGATGCGATCTGGTATAATTTTGCTGATATTCACACTAGTGATTCGCTGCTACATTACTCTGCACCACGCATGCTCCGTACGATATTAGCAGCCTTGATCTGACAATTGGCCTCTCGTACTACCATGGGAGCATGCGCAGTTATGGGGCTGACACACATCTTTGTACACCCGTTTGTGCTCTGAACGCATGTGCAGTCATGATTCTTCTCGGCCATATTGGTACACCTGCCGCATGTTTCCTGTTTCTCCATTTCCGGTAGTCGGCGTGTTCCGCCATGGCGCCCACACACAGTCCTCAGCTGCTGTAAGTTTTTGATTATTTGTGTTCTATAAATAGCGATTTCTCTGTGTTATCACCATTCCTGCCCCTGACGAAGCCACTGAGGTGGCGACACGCGTTGGGCTCTGGCCCCCTGCCTCTCCTTATTCCTCTCCCCCTTGGTTTGGTAATATTGGTTGTTTTCTAAGGGCGACCATGCTATTCTGAATACCTCTTCCATATATTGGCTCTGATATGGGCTTGGGTGTTTCTTATATTTTTGTACTTTAACCCTTTGTGCTTTATTTAAGCTTTCTCTTTTTTTTTTGCTCTGTGCATAAGTTTTTGTGATCTAGTGCAAACTTTAGTACAATTGTATTATATCTATACCTTAGTAAAACTATATCCTTGTCCTATATTTAGGCCTTTGGGGGAGACACATGATTGTATTGAATTTGTATTTTGTATTTGCATAGTTATATTTGATTCTATGTTATTTCATATACTGATTGAGAGGTTTTAGGGGGCCATGAACCCTCAATTGTTGGGTGATTGTTTGCTCTATTTTAAATGTTTTTAATCTTATGGTGTGTCTATACGCAGTTTTTTCAATAAAAATAAGACTATTCTCTTTATTCAGGTGTTCCCTTGTGCATAGTATGTGCTTTTCTCTTTGTGCTTCTTGATTGCTTTTTTACATACTCCAGGTTGATACCCTATCTTTAGGATCAATTAAGGTAGTGCCCTCCATTCTTGTTTCTTTAAAAAAAAATAATAAAACAACATTATTCTTACCTCTCCGTCACTCAGTCAGGTCCCCCGCTGCAATCCATCTGAAAGGGTTAACAGTTTTACAGCGAGGACTGAAGCTAATGCTGCAGCCTCGCTGTAAACCCCCGAATGAATGAGCTCATCTCCCCGGCTGACAGGAGAGGAAGTGATTAGCTGGGAAACTTAATTGATTGTTTCCCATGGTAATCAGTTCACTTCAGGTCAGCCGGGGACTCCGCACAGCATCAGTGACATTAGAGGGAGTCCCCGGCTAACGTGAAGTGAACTGATTACTGATTACAATCACGGACCGCTCCTGACACTTTAACCCCGACACACTGCGATCAAACATGATTGCAGTGTTCCTGCGGCTGCAGAGGGGCTGACAGCCTCTGCTTTTGGATTGGAGAACCCGCGGCTTGCCACGGGGTCCCAATTGCTGCCATGGAGACCCGATGTCGTCACGATGACATCTGGGTCTCCAGGCCTGAGGGACCCAGATGTCATGAGGGACATCGGACTTCCTGTCATGCGCAGTGATGACCAGGAAGTTTATCAGGTCAGTGTTATAGAAGCTGCAGAGCTGACAGCTTCTATAGCATGCAGATCTGCATGCTATAGAAGCGATCAGCCTGCACAAAATTAGTGTCCAAAGTGGGACAAAGTTCAAAACTAAGAATTAAATAAAAAATGTTTTAAAATAATTGTAAAAATACTTTAAAAAATAATAAAAAATAATTTAAAAAATCAATAAATAAATATTTTAGTTAAAAAAATCTAAACAATAAAAGTACACATATTTGGTATCCCTGCGTCCGTAATGACCTATAAAACTGTCCCATGTCCCGTTAGTTAACCCCTTTAGTGAACACCATAAAAAATAAAGCAAGGCAAAAAACAATGCTTTATCATCATACCACCGAGCAAAATGTGGAATACCATGCGTTAAAAAAAAACAGATATAAATAAACATGATACTGCTGAAAACATCATCTTGTCCCGTAAAAAATGAGCCACAATACAGTGCCATCAGCGAAAAAATAGAAAAGTTATAGCTGTCAGAATGAAGCGATGTAAAAATAATTATTTTTTCTATAAAATAGTTTTTATTGTCTAAAACCACCAAAACAGTAAAAAAATGATATAAATGAAGTATCGCTGAAATCGTACTGACCTGAAGAATAAAGTTGCCTTATAAATTTTACCACACGTGGAACGGTGTAAACACCCCCCAAAAGAAATTCATGAATTGCTGGTTTTTGCTCATTCTGCCTTGCCTCCCAAAGATTGGAATAAAAAGCGATCAAAAAATGTATTGTGCCCGAAAATGGTACCCATAAAAATGTCAACTCGTCCTGCAAAAAACAAGACCTCACATGACTCTGTTGGCCAAAATACGGAAAACACAAAAAAAGCACAGTAAAACCAAAAATACTCTGTTGTAAAAAGAATATAATATGACAGTAAACGGCAAGTGCCAATAAAAAAAATGGAAAAACAAGGGTATTTGGTTAATAAGTTTTTTGCAAAAAATGTATATTAAGTTGCTCTACCAATCGTCAAGGTATACCCGTTTCAGAGCAGTCCCTGACTAATGTATGTAATCCCTATCTGATGTATTTAAAAACCTGGTCATATGTATAATACCTGTATGAGCAGGATTCAGAAAAGTAATGTCCAATGTGGACACAGAGCATAGAACGGCCTATATGTGCACGGCTCATAAGGGAGGGGTGGAGAACTTACTGGTCTTGTAGAAGCAAGAAAATAATTGGTTAAAAACAGAAACACATGAACCCTGCACAAAGTGAACAAGCCTGTAGGAACACTGTTCACACCACCAGAAGACTGAAAACACAAAAAAGCACAGTAAAACCAAAAATACTCTGTTGTAAAAAGAATATAATATAACAGTAAACGGCAAGTGCCAATAAAAAAAATGGAAAAAACAAGGGTATTAGGTTAATAAGTTTTTTGCAAAAAATGTATATTAAGTTGCTCTACCAATCGTCAAGGTATACCCGTTTCAGAGCAGTCCCTGACTAATGTATGTAATCCCTATCTGATGTATTTAAAAACCTGGTAATATGTATTTTTGGTTTTACTGTGCTTTTTTTGTGTTTTCAGTCTTCTGGTGGTGTGAATAGTGTCTCTACAGGCTTGTTCACTTTATGCAGGGCTCATGTATTTCTGTTTTTAACCAATTGTTTTCTAGTTTCTACAAGACCAGGGAGTTCTCCACCCCTCCCTCATGAGCCCTGCACATATAAGCCGTTCTATGCTGTGTCCACATTGGACATTACTTTTCTGAATCCTGCTCATACAGGTATTATACATATGGCCAGGTTTTTAAATACATCAGATAGGCATTACATACATTAGTCAGGGACTGCTCTGTTTTCTATGGGGTTCGGGTTCTGGTTCAACTTTGGGCATAGTTCTGGTACCAGAACTTGAACAGCTCATCACCAGCCAATGCTTAAAATAGGTGACCTGACCATCATTCAGGCAACTTTTACTCTGAAGATGCTCAATCCTTTACAATATAAATCAGTGTAAAGGCTCACAAAGTGTCTTGCTAGTTATTATGCTTTAAAAACTTATCGCATTATCGAATTCATCATTAGTGAATGGAGTAAAACTGCTAGCATAAAACTTCTCCGATAGTGCTGGGAAAACACTAGAAAAAAACAGCAGTAGAATAAAAAAGTCCTATGAAATTGACCAAAATATGTTCAAAAAAGACTCTTTGGGTTTTCAAAACACTGGTGAAAAGGAGATTTTCCTGAAGCATCTTCCGTTTGAAAATGATCGTTTTTGGACTCCTGAAAAATATGCCATTTGCACATACCCTGGTTGTGCCTTTCTATAGCCTAAAACAGAAAATTCCAGAATATACCATTATGTCATCGATTTTTGTCAGACTGAGATATAATACGACTGGCTGGACACAACCAATGTACAGTATGGGAGCCCATTTCCATTTTCAGATTTCCAACCAAAAGATGCCAATCACTAAGATAACTAGATGACCAGCTCTTAAAGGCCCTTTCACTGAGACTGATGCAAACTGTATGACTGTATGGGGGCAGAACAATTATCATTACACTCATTTGGTCCTCATACAGTTTGTATTTTGTCAACAGCACATCCCATTTAAGTGGGATTTATAGAGCTACATAAATGATCTTGTTTGTTCATCAGCTGATCAGTGGCATATTGACATGGGCCAATGATCAAGAACAAACAATCTTTTGAGCGCTTGTTAGCGCTCGTGCACGTGACCATATTTTTAGACCCAGTGCCATCCATTAAAAAAAAAAATCGCACTCGGACAAATGTTATTCAATGGGGCTGTGAAGATGAATGATTTTTTTCACTGGCTGAACCTGCATGTGGGAAAAAATTGCAACATGCATGATTTTCCTTCGTACATCAGATGAGACTCAACCATTCAAGCCTATCTAAAAATTGGATGCCACAGTATAGCATCACATTTTTAAAGATACATTGCAATTCTGTAACACAGGAAACTGTAAATGGTCCTATAAAAGACTAATAGCTGCTGTAAAAATGGATTGTATACAGATGACAAGTGAGAAAAAAAATTGTTCCACTTTTCTGAATTAACCCCTTAGTGACAGAGCCCATTTGCAGCTTAATGACCAGGCCAATTTTTACAATTTTGACCACTGTCACTTTAGGAGGTTATAAATCTGGAACGCTTTAACGAATCCCGCTGATTCTGAGAATGGTTTTTCGTGACATATTGTACTTCACGTTAGTGGTAAAAAAATTTTTAGATGACTTGTGTTTATTTATGAAAAAAATGGAAATGTGGCAAAAATTTTGAAAATGTAGCAATTTTCAAATTTTAAATTTTTATGCCCTTAAATCAGAGAGATATGTCACAGAAATTTCTTAATAAATAACATTTCCAACATGTCTACTTTACATAAGCACAATTTTGGAAACATTTTTTTTTTTACGAAGTTATAAGGGTTAAAAGTTGACCAGCGATTTCTCATTTTTACAACACCATTTTTTTTTAAGGGACCACATCACATTTGAAGTCAAATTGAGGGGTCTACATATAGAAAATACCCAAAAGTGACACCATTCTAAAAACTACACCACTCAAGGTACTCAAAACCACATTCAAGAAGTTTATTAACCCTTTACGTGCTTCACAGAAACTGAAGCAATGTGGAAGGAAAAAATTAACATTTTTTTTGCAAAAAATTTATTTCAGAGCCATTTTTTTTATTTTTACAAGTGTTAAAAGAAAAAATGCACCACAAATTTGTTGTGCAATTTCTCCTGAATATGCCGATACCCTATATGTGGGGGTAAACCACTTTTTGGGCGCACGGCAGCGGTCGCAAGGGAAGGAGCGCTGTTTGACTTTTTCAATGCAGAATTGGCTGGACGCCATGTCGCACTTGGAGAGTCCCTCATGTGCCTAAACAGTGGAAACCCCCAAAAAGTGACTGCATTTTGGAAACTGGACCCCTTAAGGAACTTATCTAGTTGTTTGGTGAGCACTTTGAACCTCCAAGTGCTTTACAGAGGTTTATAACGCAGAGCTGTGAAAATAAAAAATCTTTTTTTTCCTCAATAATGAATTTTTAGCTCACTATTTTTTTATTTTCCCAAGTGTAACAGGAGAAATTGGACACAAAAAGTTGTTGTGCAATTTTTCCTGAGTACGCTGATACCCCATATGTGGGGTGAACCACTGTTTGGGCGCATGGGAGAGCTTGGAAGGGAAGGAGCGCCATTTTGTAATGCAGACTTTGATGGAATGTTCTGCGGGAGTCATGTCACGTTCGGAGAGCCCCTGATGTGCCTAAACAGTAGAAACCCCCCACAAGTGACAACATTTTGGAAACTAGACCCCCCAAGGAGCTTATCTAGATGTGTGGTGAGCACTTTGAACCCCCAAGTGCTTCACAGAAATTTATAAACGCAGAGCTGTGAAAATAAAAAATAATTTTTTTCCTCAAAAATGATTTTTTAGCCAGCTATTTTTTATTTTCCCAAGGGTAACAGGAGAAATTAGAATCCCAAAATTGGTTTGCAATTTGTCCTGAGTATGCTGATACTCCATATGTTGGGGTAAACCACTGTTTGGGCACACGGCAGGGCTCAGAAGGGAGGGAGCACCTTTTGACTTTTTGAACGCCACGTCGTATTTGGAGACCCCTGATGTGCCTAAATAGTGGAAACCCCTCAATTCTAGCTCCAACCCAAACCCCAACACACCCCTAACCCTAATCCCAACCCTAACCCTAATCCTAACCCTAATTCCAACCCTAATTGTAACCCTAACCCTAATTGTAACCCTAACCCTAATTGTAAACCTAACCCTAACCCTTATTGTAACCCTAACCCTAATTCCAACGCTAACCCTTATTATAACCATAACCCTAACGAAAAAATTAAAATACATACATTTTCTTTATTTTATGTCCCTAACTAAGGGGGTGATAAAGGGGGGTTTTATTTACTATTTTTTTATTTTGATCACTGTGATAGTGTTTATCACAGTGATCAAAATGTACTTTCACTGAATGAATGAATCTGCCGGCCGGCAGATTCAGCGGGCGCACTGCGCATGTGGCCCCCATTTTCTTTTACAGGAAGAAGACGCTGGGAGGCTGGGAGATGCGGGAGGACGGGGGGACACCGGGAGGTACGGAGACAGATCGGGGGACCCGGGGACCCTATTTCTCTCCACTCTGATGTCCGATCACATCAAAGGAGAGAGAAATTAAATGCAGAATTCCGGCTTTTTTTTTTTTGCGGTTGTTGTTATATATCTACCCCTGGTAGCCGAGACCCAGAGAAAATCCGACTCTGGGGGGGGCGCTATATACTTTTTCCACAGCGCCATTAATTAACGGCGCTGTGGTTTAAGTACCCTTAACTACCGCCGTTAAAAGGCGTATCGGCGGTCATTAAGGGGTTAAAATTAGATGGATTTTTTTATGCTGTGCTGTGACCCCAGCCGTATAGTTTGTACAATAGGTCTCACTAACCAATGATTAAACAGAAAATAAAATTCAATGAAATTATTTTTTACCATATGGTTCTCTTTTGGGGAAAAATACAGGAAAAATTTCAGTTACGGTAACAAAACTTTATTGGTCATTTGATGTCTTAAAGACATTGATCATTTGCATGAATTATATACCCATATATTCTAATAATGCCTTTTTATAAGATACATAAAAATTGTGAAGAAAGCAGTGGGCGTGTATGAGATCGCATAAATATTACATTTTTATCTCAATGATATATTTTCTTTGTCTTCGGGTTCAGTTATTTTCTTTGACTAAAACCAGATCACCCTTTTATCTGAGCCGGGTCATCCACACCTCATATATTCCCACAATTCATAGAGATAGGATATAAGACCCGAAGGAAAAAAAATATCATTTTAGTGATGAAAATTAATATCTCAGAAAAAGTTCAACCATTAAGTTTTAAACATTTTTATTAACTTTTTTATACAAATGGTGAGTTTTATAAACAATGCTAGATAGGAGTGCTACATTGGCTTGCATGACAAAAAAGGATAAAATACAATAAATCAATTAAGGGTTTTAACTTGTAATATAATTCTCCATTAGTATTAGCAACCATTCAATGAGACAACACTAACAGATACCAATAAAGCTAGGCTCACAGTTTGCTAACATCGTTTTCAGTCTTTATAAATGGTAGAACATTTTGTTACTGTCAAAGTGGGTAATCTTGATTAGTTTTATTGACATTCCCAGTCATGATTGGCAAATTTGTGTGGGTTGGAGTCAGGGAACTCCTTAAACATCCCTATTTTGCCAACAGCAATATTTGTAAGTATGCAGTGACCATGCACCTTGCATGGTGCAGTCTTGAAAAATCTTGTGCACCTACAGCCAACTGATGATGACATATAGTTCAGGTTGAAACTCAAAAAAAAAATTCACATCACTTAATTTAAATGAGATCTAATAAACTCATGATAATAATATGGTGCGGTGGAGAACACAGTTGTAAGTGGTCCCCTGTTCAAGACCAGGAAGGCCCCTCTGTGCATCTGTGACAGAAGCTGCTTGCTGATTCGAAGATAGAAGTAGCCTACTTATCACTTGGGCCCCTGTGCGGTACACAGATTGCACCAATATGTCCACCCCTGATATGACTTACTAAAAGTATATACGTCATGGTCGAAAGTTTTGGCACCCTTGAAATTTTTTCCAGAAAGAGAGATATTTGTCCTAGAAAATTATTGCAATTACATGTTTTGTTGTACAAATGTTTATTTCCTTTGTGTGTATTGGATCAGCACAAAAGAAAACAGAATAAAAGGCAAATTGATCATAATTTCACACAAAACCACAAAAATCTGTTGGATAAAATTGTTGGCCCCTCAACTTAATATTTTCTTGCACACCCTTTCAAATAAATAACTGCAATCAATCGCTTCCTATAAACATCAACAAGCTGCTTACACCTCTCAACTGGAATTTTGGAGCACTCTTCTTTTGCAAATTGCTCCAGGTCTCTCATATTTGAAGGGTGCCTTCTCCCAATAGCAATTTTAAGATCTCTCCACAGGTCTTCAATGTTTCTATCCATTTCTGGATGCTTCTTGAAGTATATTTGAGGTCATTGTCCTGCTGGAAGAACCATGACCTAGGACAAAAACCCAGCTTTCTGACACTCGGCAATTCATTGTGGCCCAAAATCCTTTGGCAATCTTCAGATTTTATGATGCCCTACACACAGTCAAGGCAACCAGAGTCAGAGGCACACATCCCAAAATATCTTTGAACCTTCACCATTTTTAACTGTAAGTACTGTGTTCTTTTCTTTGTAGGCCTCATTCCAGTTTTTGTAAACAGTAGAATGATGTGCTTTAACAAACGGCTCTTTCTTGGTCTCATCTGTTGACAAGACACTTTCCAGAAGGATTTTAGCATACGTACATTTTGGAAAACTGCAGTCTGGCCTTTTTATGTCTCTGTGTCAGCAGTGGGGTCCTCCTGGGTCTCCTGTAGTGTCGTTTAATTTCATTCAAATATCGACAGACAGTTCACATTGACACTGATGCACCCTCAGCCTGCAGGACATTTCTACAGGACATTGAAATTCTTTGGAAATTTATTGGGGCTGCTTATCCACCATCAGAACTATCCTGCATTGCAAGCTTTCATCATTTTTTCTCTGCCGTCCATGTCCAGGGAGATTAGCTACAGTGCCATGGGTTGTAAATTCTTGATTATGTTGTGCACCATAGATAAAGGAACATCAAGATCTCTGAAGATGGACTTGTAACCTTGAGATATTTTTCAACAATTTTGGTTCTTATGTCCTCAGACAGTTCTCTTTTCATCCTGCCAATGCCAAGATTGAGTTAACTTCTCCCCTTTTATCTAGTTTCAGGTGTGATTTTCATGTTGCCCATACCTATAACTTGTCATAGGTGAATTTGAACGAGCATCACATGCATGAAACAAAATTGTTTACCTACAATTTTGGAATGGTGCCAACAATGTTTTTCCGCCCATTTTTGGATGTTGTGTGGAATTGTATCTATTTTGCCTTTTTTCTCAGTTTGTTTTTGCGTTTTTCCAATACACACAAAGGATGTAAACAAGTATATTACAAAATATGTGCAATTGCAATATTTTTCCGGGAGAAATGCTTCATTTTCTGGAACAATTTCAAGTATGTCTTCACTTTCAGCCATGACTGCATCTTTCCATATATTCCAAACACTACGTAATTTTAGGTTCTACATGGTTAAAATGCATAAATGCAGGAAATATAGTTGAATTGCGAGGTAAAATAAAAAAAATCTTATACTTGGTTAAATATTTGCGTCCACTAGGTGCTGCTGTATCTTTCTGTGTCTGGTTTTGCGCAGTCAAAATGTGGTGCCTGTTTTTATTTTACTTTGTTAGGAAATGCCAACTAACTTTGCCTTTTGCATTCTACATTTGGAAATGATAATTGCCTACAACTAATTTTCCCAAAATTTTTTTATCAAAAAAATAGTTTGAGTTTGTTCCATATGACACTGTGGGTAATTTGATCGAAATGTGTGCTAAGTATCTTAAAAAACAGAGGTATGGAAACCCTAGCAACAATCCAATTTAAATATTGAAATATTAATTTCAAGTGTGTTAATAAATTGTTCTCATAAGATGAGATAAGGGGTTTAGGCTCTATTCATGCTTTTGTCTGCTTCACCCATGTACTATGAACGGCCATAATTTTAGAGATATATAGTAGTGCATTGAAGTTTCATTAACTTTTAGAACCACAGTAATTCATAATAACATGATTGTACTAGATGTTGATATCATTCTGCATTCAGTGATTAGCATTGTAGCCTTGCATTGATGTGGTCCTGAGTTTGAAGCACGCAAAAAACACATCTGCAAGTATTTTGTATTTACTCCCCATGTTTGAGTGCATTTCCTCTGGGTTCTCTGGTGTCCTCCAAACAGATACGGAATTTAGATTGTTAGTCCCAATGGGGACAATGATTTTAATGCTTGTAATGCGCTGTGGAAAATAATAGTGCTCTATAAGCAAGTAAAATAAATAAAATAAACAAATATTGTCCCACGCAGACAGGACAACTTATTGAACTTGTTGCGAATTAGATGGAGGCCCTGGCATACTCTAAACAGTCTGGTCTGGTGCCATAAGTGCTATATAGGATTACAAACTGGGGATTATGAACTAGGAGCATAGTGCACTGTAATTCTAACATAGTGTATACAGCTACCATGAAGGGATGAACTTGTTTGGACTTGCATTGTTAAGTCCTTCTATCCAAACATCCATCCAAAAGACACAGGATATGCAAAGAAAACATTTCCACCTCTTTTCTTACTTCTTCCAGCCTGAACTGTTGATAGCTGACTGGAAGTGTTCATCCACTTATGTTAATAGCTAGGGATGAGTGAATCAATTTGATGCAAATCAAATTCATGTCAAATTTACTGAAATTCAAAGGTCAGGGAGCATTTAAACAATTTGTATTTAATTTTGCATGAATCAACAAAAAATTCCCACTTCAATTTTACACATTGCAGAAGGATTAAGTCTTCTGCAACACAGACACAGATGACTCATAGGCTATGTGCACACGTTCAGGATATTTCGCATTTTTTTAGCATTTTTGCAGCAGTTTTCTGCTGCAAAAACGCTGAAAAAATGCATGCATTAAGCATCCTATTATTAGAATGCTTTCCACAATTTTTGTGCACATCGCGGAAAAAAGCGCAGCATGTTCATTCTTTTGGCGGAATCGCCGATTCCGCCGCCATAGGAATGCATTGAACCGCTTACTTTCCGCATGTGGCTATGCCCACCATGCGCAAAGTGAGCGGTTCATGTGCGAATGGTACCCAGGGTCTGGAGGAGAGGAGACTTTCCTCCAGGCCCTGGGTATCATATCCCTGTTAAAACAATAATTAAAATAAAAAATCATGATATTCTCACCTTCCAGCGGCCCCCGCAGCTTTCCCGCCTCTTAGCGATGCTCCCAGAAACTACCATTCCCAGGGATGCCTTGCGACAATGACCTCAGATGACGTAGCGGTCTCATGTGATGCTACGTCATCTGGGGTCATTGTCGCCAGGCATCATTGGGAACGGGAGTTTCCGGGAGCATCGCGAGGACCAGGAAGGCTGCGGGGGCCGCCGGAAGGTGAGAATATCAAGATTTTTTATTATTATTTTTAATTTTAGATCTTTTTACTATTGATGCGGCATAGGCGCATAGGTGACTAGTGTGACCAACCTGTCAATCAGTTTTCCAAGAGATGCTACCGATCACTTGGGAAACGCTAGCATTCTGCAAGCTAATTACACTTGCAAAACGCTACTTTTTAGTGGGAATACGCATACCTATAAAATGCGTATTTCCTGCGGCAGGGAGGTGCGCCATTGCTCACATCTCAGCAAGTAAACTATTGTACAACTGTGCCACAAAAGAAGTCAAATACAGTGGTCTGTGAATAATATAGAGATTCAATTCATATGGAGAAAACATAATAATCATCTTTATTTCTATTGGGCATACATTTTCTGCAGTACATTTCAAATGGCACATGTACATACAATAAATAAGTTACAGAATTCCACATAATTTAACAGATAACCAAGAGGTGTCAGGGCCCTTCTCGCAAGTTTACAATCAACCCAAGAAATAGAAGAGGTGCCCGAAGCAGTGTCAAACTCAGTGTGATTGATCAGTAATCATATGTAGATTGCATTTGTCCTACTGCATTTGAGTTATACATTTTGCTCGTCATATTTATTGGGCTAAGAAGCAGTAGCCAGCTAACATATTTTTCTCGGAAAAAATCTGAAATCAGTTTCAGTCGTAGATGGTGTGCTTGCTTGCCAAAACTGTACTAAGTTTTTGCAGTTTTTGTGAAATTCGTGTTGTTAAAACGGAAAAATTATTTCAAAAACTACTAAAGAAAATGACGCAATTTCTAGACAATTAACTGCGACTGTCTTGGTCACAAAGCAAGCATGTCACAAACAAGTTCATTTTTGCACATCTATTAACTAGTCAGACTTTACATCCACAAACACCACATTAATGTAGTGCACTGTTGCAGGGGATGGCCTTTTGAAAATGTAATTATTATTACATCCGTGTCTAAACATACTACTACAAACCCTGGTTTGGTCACTTAGGTGGGCCTTATTAACACCTTAGCTTTTAGACTGCTGAGACTAGTTGTCTCTTTCCTGTCCACATGTATTTTGCTGCAGTGAGCTGGTATATCTTAAGTTCTCTGTTTGTGTCTTTCTTTCAATTAAATGACTTTTTTCTGGGCATCTGTGTTTTCAAACAATGTGACTATGGGGTTAGTAATGGGGTTGTCTTATTGACGCTTCTCCATTACTAACCTTGGGGCTTGATGTCACCTGACAATACATAGGTGAAATCAACCCCCGAACTATCACCCCACTTGACACCTCTACAGGGCAAGTGGGAAGAGCGAGGCTAAGTGCCAGAATTGGTGCATCTCAGAGATGTGCTTTTTCTGGGGTGGCCGAGAGCTGATGTTTTTAGCCTTGGGGGCAGTATTCATGGCCCCTTCCTAGGCTGTCTGCTTAGCCTTTGCTGATTATTAATTATAAGGGGAACCTACATCATTTCTCTAGGGTCCCCCATTTTAATAGCCAGTAAAGGCTAAGTATACAGTTGTGAGCTGATATTAATAGCTTAGGAAGCTCTATGGGTATTACCCCCTTCCGAGGCCATAAACATCAGCTCCAAGCTGTCGGCTTTCCCTATGCTGGTTATGAAAATTGCGCGGGAGCCCACGCCATTTTTTTCAGAAAAATAATCTTTTATTAATTAAATACATGTACAGTAAGCTGCACACACACTGCACTAATAGTATTTGTGACTGACATCTGTATATCTACCTATTCTATTTCTATTTACAGTATGTAATCCATCTCTTTTATTCTGTCGGCTAAAGCAGTGATTGTACTGTACAATGCAGATGAATTGCCAGCTTATCTTCTATATATGTAATATATTTATATATACATATATATATATGTATATATAAATATATACATATGTATTCCATGTGAATATATCTATTCTATCTATTCTACTCTAACCTGTCAGTGTGATTTTACTGTATGTGGTACATGAATTGCCAGCTTTTCAAAGGATATTGGTGCCTAAAACTCAAACAGCAATCGCATGGTCCGAGTGCTGTGCGATTTTCTCCTTGCACCCATAGGCTCACATTGGCGAGTCTCGGCTGAGTCTCGGTGACAATCGCAGCATGGTGAGATTTTACATGCACGCTGAATGTGGCTGAGAAAATATACTCTGTTGTGAGCTGCCCCATTAATTAATATTGGGCCAAGTGCTATTTGATGTTTACTTGCATAGCACTGGCCTTCATCAGCCGCTCCTGCTCTGTAAATAAATAATTAAAAAAAACTCTGTGTGGGTTCCCCTGTATTTTTGATAACCAGCAAGGCAAAACTCACAACTGGGGGCTGCAACCCTCAGCTGTATGCTTCAGCAAGGCTGGTTAAAGGGAATCTGTCACCCTAAATTGACGGGATATTTAAATGATGGCAGTCAGGTCAGATGGGCGGTGTTTTGGGTACTTGCCTTAACATGTTGTTCGCCGCTGTCTCCATTATTTCTGGGAATTGTAGTCGTTGCCCTCCATATAATGCACCGGGCATTGCAATCTTGAATTGCGCATGCGCAGTATGCTTTGCCCGCAGATTGCAATGCGCAGGCGCGTTATATGGAGGGCAACGACTACAATTCCCAGAAATAATGGAGACAGCGGTGAACAACATGTTAAGGCAAGTACCCAAAACACCGCCCATCTGACCTGACTGCCATCATTTAAATATCCCGCCAATTTAGGGTGACAGATTCCCTTCAACAAGAATAGAGGGTCACCACACCGTATTTTTTAATTATTTAAATAATTTAAAAAATGGCATTAGGTCCCCCCATTTTTGACAACCAGCCTTGCTAAAGCAGACAGTTGGGGGCTGGTATTCTCAGGCTGGTAAGCAGCCATGGATATTGGCCCCCCAGCCTAAAAATAGCAGCCCGCAGCTGCCCAGAAAAGGCATATCTATTAGATGTGCCAATTCTGGTGCTTTGTCTGGCTCTTCCCACTTGCCCTGTAGCTGTGGCAAGTGGGGTTCATATTTGTGGGGTTGATGTCACCTTTGTATTGTCAGGTGACATCAAGCCAACGGATTAGTAATGGAGAGGTGTCTATAACACACCTCACCATTACTAAGCCTGTAGTTTCATGGTAAATAAAGACACAACCAGAATAAAGTCCTTTATTAGAAATAAGACTAAACACAGTTTTTCATTTTATTTAAAAATAACAAACACAGTTATATTCACCTAATGCCTAATTCCACAAAAGCCCTCATTCTCCTTTATGAAAACTAAAATAAAAAAGCAACAATATACCATACCTGCCTGTCGTTCTGTCCCATGTCATAATCCATGTCTGGAGGATTAATAGTTTTCAACCTTGATGGTGCCAAGATGCAACCATCAAGGCTGAGAACCTCTGGTGAATGAGATGCTGCAAGCACAGCCTCAGTGACTAGTGGTGACATCATCGAGGTTACCTCCCGTCACTGAGGCTGCATTCCCAGCAGGGCTGAACTGCTGTGAACTCAGCACCATGGGAAAATGTTAGTGATGAGGTCACCACAGTTCAAGCTCAGTGACTTCACCGCAGATCACGGTGAGAAATTCTCACTGTGATCTGCAGTGAAGCCACTGAGTTGAACTGCAGTGAACTCAGTGACTTTTTATCACAGTGCTAATGCTAATTCAATTGATAGAGAAGAGGGATTTTTCCCTTTTAGTCCAACCTCAGGCATTGCATTTAGATAGGCACCTATCTATGGGAGAAATAAAAAGACACACACACACAGTTCGTGTCAAGTAGATCTCCTCCTTTAATGGTTTGAAGGGGGACCTTTTATAGCCCAAAACCACAAGGTTGCATAATAATTGACACAAATATGGAGTGTTATACAATAGGTTGTCATGTGCTTATTCGGATATAAGATTAATTTCTTGACCAAATAAAGGAAACTTCCTCTTCTGGGATATTCAAAAATATTCTTCAGTGTTGATAGTTCACGCTCTCATCTTTTGTCCTTGGCCAGTGAATAGTACTGGCGTCGTGTCCATGGGTGGTTATGACTTATTACACAATTTTGGACCCAAAACCATATTATATTGTTTTTCTGAGAATTTGTCCTTCACATTCTGGGAAAACAGGAACTTGACCACAATGAGAGAAGCAGACAGATGATAATCATACTTCATGATAGAACTATTTGCTAGTATTTATTTTAGAGAATAGAAATTAACCATTTCTTTAACAGATCTCACCGAGGTCACAGCAGTTCAGCCCAGCTGGGATCGCAGCCTCAGTGACCTGATGTTACCTCGATAATCTCACTGGCGGTTACTGAGGCTGCTCTCACAGTAGTTCATATCCCAGTGGTTTTTGGCCTGGATGGTCATATATTGCATATTTGGGATATGCATCAGAAATAGTACTGTACTATTTAAAGGTAATACTGTAAGTAGAATTTAATTTTAAGCTATCTTTTGTTTTTGATTGTTTGTTGTTTTTGTTTTCCTTTCTATTTTAAAGGATTTCTAGAAAGTTTTAGGTTTATTTCCTTTAAAAGCAATTGTCAAAAGGTCAGTGGTGCAATTTAAAGATTTATACCCATGAATTTTCTTCTGTGAAAAATATTTTTTCTCTGATGCATTCTCAATATAAGACTCGACCTCTGATTTTTGAAGAGAAGGGAACATTTTCAAAGCAAAGTGGTGAAAATAGTGCAACAGCTATTTCTGAGAACTTGTTACAAGTCTTGCCCCATACATAACATAATGTGTTTTTTCATCATCTACTGTTATAGCATATTCCTAGCACAGACTGTAAAATTTTTGACAGGATATGATGGGTGGGAGTCTATTTCATGTACTTCCAGTTGTGAAAAAAACTACTACACAGCTTTGTTCTAGGAATTGGACTAAAGGTACTGCCACACTAAGCTATCCCGCTAGCGATCTCGTTAGCGTTGCATACTAATGAGATCGCTAGCGGGATTGTTTCTATATCGCTAAATGCGGCCACATTTAGCGATATAGTTAACGACGCTATCGCCGTTAGCGATCTTCTTAACGACTTTAGCGGTACAAAAGTACCGCTAAATCGCTAAGAAAAGGTGCCACACAGCGATAAGATACTTACCCAGCGGGAGCGCCAGCGATGAAATAGGGTCCGGAACGATTCCAGCGACGAGCGAGATCACAGCAGGAAGCTCGTCGCTGGAAGCTGCCGCACTGAACAATATCGCTAACGGGATCGCTAAATAGTGACGTTTTTTAGCGATCCGTTAGCGATATTGTTTAGTGTGGCATACCCTTAAGTCGTAGTCGCCTGCACAGTAAGTAGCAATGAGTGTAGTGCAAGAAAACATTGAACCTTGATTCTGCAGCCAATCACTGGCCTTGTCACTAAATTTTTGCATGTATAACAGTAGATGATTACATAGGTTTATCCTAATTTTTTATTATGATGTTCCTAATAAATCCAACATCCTCTTTGGGACATGTTCACATTGAGTTTTTGTTGCATAAATATTTTGTGATTTTTTTTCAAGAGGAATTTACTCCAGTTAATGCTGCTTTTTTGATATTTTGAAGCCCTTTGACTTTACGGTGTCAAGTTTGGAGCACTTGTTATTTTCCATGTGATGTTTTTATAACTTAGTAGTAAAAAAACACTCAAATTACTCTCCAATATGCAAAGCATATTTGAAATGGTTTTTGATGTGAATTTTTGAGCATATCCATCGGCTTCCATATACTCTGCAAAAAAATGCGATCTGAATATATTATTATGTTCATTAGACCCTAGACATAGCTATGAGACCTCAAATGCCTACATTATTAACCCCATACACCAAAATTATAAGCCCTCAGAGCAGAAAATGTAACTAAAAGACCTCTGACTAGACCGCCTAATTAATTGACCTCTGACCAAAGCCTTTAATATCTGACATCATACTTTATACAATAACAGAAATCATAGTAGGACCTAAACCTGTGTCTCAAGCATTTTTGATCCTCATATATGACATGGCTTGGTCCTGTTGGCCATAGTTTCAAGTTTGGTGCTCTTGTAGACATCAAGTCTGTGTTTGCCTGTCAAATTGTGGTGCAATTTTCCAAAAACTGCAGCATTTTATAAACCAGAAATCTATCATGTTGTCTAAACCAAAATAGTCATAATACCCACTGAAATTATTTTTAGACATGTACTAAATATGTTTATGCCATGGACCATTTTTACAAATTGGGCTGTGTTAACAATGACACCATTTTTGCTCACACAAACCTAACCTTTCTGAAAGAGGGTCATTCTACTAAATATGCCCCACAGTTCATTAAACCATTTACCTCTGTGGGTCATTGATGCTTAGATCAATATATAATTATCATATTGTATAGATGACAACCCCCAACTCATTTGTTCAGTGCTGTTGCACCGTTGTAGACCAATTCCATTCATCTGCAGGTGTTCACTATTAACACCAGGCTCTCAGGTTTTTTTATGTAGTGTGTCCTTAGCATTTCCTATTATCTGCAATGTGCGAAGATGAGAAAATCAAGCCAAATCCACTTTTCTATGACTACTGGAGACCCCACTCACTCCCCAGGATAGTAACTATTATTAGTCATTTCGATCACAAATTTGGACCATTAATGGATAGGAGCTCATGCTTTGCTCATCTGCAATGATATCAGTAGTGACCTGTGGCTATTGTCTATTAGAGCACTATTGATTTCTTTAATTACATTGATTATAGTATACAAGTAGACATGGGTTTCAGCTCAATAAATGCTAAAAAAAAGTAAGTATATCTACAATTCAATAATTTCAATGGAATGTGGCCCCACATACAAAGCCTTTTGTGAGACAGAGCAGTAAGCCATTTCTTTCTCTGTTTTAGTAGAGGGCCCATCTGTCTGGCCTCCACCGCTCATGCAATTGTCACATATCCAGTTGATAATATATATCAGATGATCCTTTTAACACAATAATGCCCATGATGGATTCAGTTTTGCTCATGCTGTTTTTTCTTTTTTTTTTTCTCCGAAGACTGAACACCTCTATGGCAGCCATAACACAGTCTTCATAGCTGTTTTGTTTAGGATTCCATTTAGTTTATGAACAAACAGATTTGTCTCGTCTCTCTGTAATGGTAATACAGCAAAAATATTGCAACCTAGCAACAAAAATCATTAGTACAAATAAGCAAGATTTTGACATTTTAATGTACCAGTGTTTTGGCAACTCCAGCCATCTGACATAGATAGTGGATGAAGTGATTGAGTATGAGAAAACCTTAGGAATTTGTTCATCACACTAGTAGTATTGAGAATGAAATACAACTTTTTTTAATATTGAGGTATAAATTAAAACCTCTAAAGAGACATGAAAACATACACTGTATATATACACACACCCTACCATAATATAATCCTGCAGAACAAATCAAAAGATAGTCCATTAATCAATAAACTGATAGTCAAATGATAGTCAAAGGTGTATACTACTGTATATTAACAGAAATAGTGCTGGCAAAGAAATTGTCTTGATCTCACCATGTATAGATTCATCCAGGCAGAAGAAAAAGAGCACAGGACAGTTCCAGATTCAAGTATGGAAATGAGGGTGGTTTCTGTTCCATTTATACCCTATAATAAAGTTACTTCATTTGTACTACCCAAGTTAAATTAGATAATGCCCTTAAAATGGCAGGAATAATCTGTTCCCTACTAATTAAGGATAGACCCTATCTTCTCCTAATGTATTCCAATTAATGACTTGGATTTATCAGGGAGTTTGGACATACCTTATTGGGATGAAGTATATAGTAGCCCTTTTGGTATGAAGGTCCTGACTTGTGCTGGTGCTTCGTTATGCAGGGTAGAGCCCTAATGTCTATGGACTAAAGCAGTGGTGACTTTAAGGCAAACTTCCAAGCTGACATCTGTTAGGGGTCGAGTTCCCGCTTCTGCACAAGGGGAATCTCGAGCCATTCCGGCTGCGGTCTCCCATTCGTCTCCGGCCGCAGTGGACTCTGCTCAGCTTAGACGTCGGTCCCAGCGTCTCGCCCAGTCTGGCAGTGTGCAGAGGATTACTGCTGCTCCTCCAGACTCTGCTATTGTGGCCAGTACTGGTTAGCGGTGAGCAGACGTCTTTAGGACAAAGTCCTTGTTTTTCCCTTCTGAGCATGCCCAGGGTGAGATCTCTCATTGGAGATCAGGGGTCACATGCTCAGGTACTTCAGCAGCTCCTATTGGTCTGCCAGGAAGGTCCTATGACTACTGGTGTTCTGGAACAAGTTTCATTGGTCCTTGTTTCTGGCAGGTCCTGTAGCTGTTATTATAAAAGGGTGGCAATGCTGAGCCGCCATGCGCTAGTATCAACCATTATATGCTTTGCGCCAGTGTGGTCATGCGTGTGTGTGGTTACGGCCCGGCTGAAATAAGCCCCTAGAATACCGACTTAATCGGTGAGGAGTTTGGTATGCTAGCTGGTCAGGGTCGGTGTCCTAGATGCCCTAGATGACCGGCATAACCGGTGAGGAGTTTGATTGCCGTATTCAGGGCCTGGCGTTCAGACGCCATAGATTGCGGGTGACTCCCGCGAGGACATTAGCGCATGATCACGTTCTATGTTCACTTAGCACTTAACTGTGTACCTGGGTGCCTGACAGGACACAGAACTTTTTCTCAGCGGCTCTGTGACGTAACAGGGTTCGCTTTCAACGCTAGACAGCGCCCGAGCGTGTTTATTTTGCGACTCGGGTGTTCAGTGAGTTCGCACACATCGCCATATTGCGCTGCGGCACTCCTTCTAGCGGCTCTGTGAAATAACAGAGTTCGCACATATTGCCACAGCGTCATTGTGGTGTTTATTTTGGCGACTCTGCGGGATAACAGAGTTTGCGTCTTGCGTCATTTTACTAGCAGCAGGTTCCGCCTGCACGGTGGACCCCGGGCTGCGAACGCATCTTTCTACCTCATATATTTGGTGCGTTCCGCAGACCCTAACATAATACTAGCGCCAGGGTCTGGCTAGTAAAATGGCGGACGACCAGCGTCTACAGCAGTACATCCAGCAGCTGGAGGGTAGGTTGGCGGCTCTAGAGCGCACAACCTCAGCTGTGGATGTTACCGCAGTCGCTGTTCAGGCTGCTAGCGTGGCTGCAGCCAGTTTGTCCTCTGCCACCTCTGCCCCTACATTATCCCACCTCCCGCTTCCTGACAAGTTTGCCGGTGACAGCAAGCAATGTCGGGGATTCGTGAGTCAGTGCTCTATACAGCTCGAGCTTCTGGCTGCACGTTTCCCCACGGATCGGGCACAAGTGGATTTTGTACTGTCTCTACTCTCGGGCAGAGCGTTGGAGTGGGCAATGCCGCTGTGGGAGCGCGACGATCGTGTGGTGCGGAGTGCTCCTCGTTTCCTGGAGGCTCTTAAAAAGGTCTTTTTAGGACCTCAGGTCACCCACGATACGGTGCTACAACTGCTGGCATTGGCACAGGGTTCGTCTTTGGTCAGTCAGTTTTCCGTCCAGTTTCGGACTCTGGCCTCAGACTAGACTGGTCGGATAAAGTTCTCATTCCAGTCTACTGGCGAGGACTGGCTGACCATGTTAAGGATGCTTTGGCCACCAGGGAGATTCCCGCCACACTGGAGAAGCTTATCTCCATATCTACCCGCATCGACCTCCGTTTTCACGAGCGGAGGTTGGAGCGGGCCCAGTGTAGGCAGAGGATTCGATTGGCTCCCACCTTTGCCAAACCTCTCGAATCCCCCGATCTGGTGTCCGAACCCCAAAGGGCCACAGAGGTTCCTCATGCAGGACCTAAGTCTCGGACCGTCCGAGTATCCGTGGTCTGTAACCTGTGTCAGCAGACAGGACACTATGCCAACAAATGTCCACAGCGATCAGGGAAGAGATCGCGTCTAGTGGCCCTGGGAGGAGGTTCACTAGAGACAGCGGCATTTTCCTCCAAGATGACACTTAAAGGGACAATCACTGTAGGCACTTCCACTCTCACCGCCGACCTTTGCGTGGACTCATGAGTAGAGGGGAACTTCATGTCCTCTAACTTTGCTCGCCGTCACGCAATACCTCTGGTGGCGCTTGACAAATCAGTGACTGTTCGGGTAGTGAATGGGTCGACATTGCCCTCACAAATTACACACCAGACTGTTCCTCTTGCATTGTTTGTATCTCCTTCCCATCAGGAACTTATTTCCCTACTCGTCCTTCCCGAGGGAATAGACGAGATCCTACTAGGTATACCTTGGCTCCGTTTCCACTCCCCACATATAGAGTGGACTTCGGGTAGGATACTGGGTTGGAGTGATGCATGTAGAGGCAGATGTGTCAGGAGTTGCGTTCATGTTACCACTACTGAGTTACCCGCAGATCTTACTCCACTTCCCAAGTGCTACTGGTCATATGCAGACGTGTTCTCCAAGAAGGCTGCGGAGACTCTTCCGCCTCATCGCCCCTTATGACTGTCCTATCGACCTCTTGCCTGGCACAGAACCTCCTCGGGGAAGGGTCTATCCCCTCTCTCTTCCTGAGACAGAGGCCATGTCGCAATATATTCAGGAGAACCTGGCAAGAGGGTTTATTAGGAAGTCGGTGTCACCGGCAGGGGTGGGATTCTTCTTCGTGCAGAAGCAGAACGGAGAATTACGTCCGTGTATTGATTACAGGGGTCTTAACGCCATCACCGTTAAAAACAAGTACCCGTTGCCCCTGATTTCTGAGCTCTTTGAAAGGCTTCGGGGAGCAAGGGTATTCACTAAACTAGATCTGCGCGGTGCTTATAACCTGATTCGCATCCGTGAGGGGGACGAATGGAAGACGGCTTTTAATACCAGGGATGGGCATTACAAATATCTGGTGATGCCCTTTTGCTCTGTAATGCTCCAGCCGTTTTCCAAGACTTTGTCAATGACATCTTCCGGGATATGCTCTCCACCTCGGTCGTAGTCTATCTGGATGATATACTCATCTTCTCTCCAGATATTGACTCCCACCGGAGAGATGTCTGCAGAGTCTTCGACCTCTTATGGGCTAATTCCCTTTATGCTAAGTTAGAGAAATGTATGTTTGAGCTGGAGTCTTTACCTTTCCTTGGTTATATCATCTCAACCCAGGGATTGGCTATGGATCCGGCCAAACTACAGGCTGTGATGGACTGGCAGGAACCCCACTCTCTTAAAGCGGTGCAGTGCTTTATGGGGTTCATTAATTACTATCGCCAGTTCATTCCCCATTTCTCTACCTTGGTAGCTCCCTTGGTAGCCCTCACCAAGAAGGGAGCAAATCCCAAATTGTGGTCGGAAGAGGTCTCCAAGGCTTTCACTTCTATTAAGTCTCATTTTGCTAGCGCTCCCATCCTACATCGCCCCGATGTTGATAAGCCATTTTTATTGGAAGTGGATGCCTCATCCGTTGGTGCTGGAGCAGTCCTCTTCCAAAAGGATGCTCAAGGTCGGAAGCATCCTTGCTTCTTCTTCTCTAAGACCTTCACATCAGCGGAGAGGAATTATTCCATCGGGGATAGGGAGTTGCTAGCCATGAAGTTGGCCTTCTCTGAGTGGAGACATCTGTTGGAGGGGTCCGCTTTCCCTTCCAAGTCTTCACCGACCACAAAAATTTGGTGTATCTGCAGACAGCCCAGCGGCTTAACTCTCGCCAGGCCAGATGGTCCTTGTTCTTCTCCCGGTTTAATTTCACACTCCATTTCCTCTCGGGAGAGAAGAACATTTGTGCCGACGCTCTCTTTTGCTCTGTGGTGTCCTCTGAGGAGTAGGAGCCTCGGCTTATTGTCCCCACAGAGAGCCTGAGAACAGTGGCCCTGGTTTCGCTAGAGTCTGTGCCCCCGGGCAAGACTTTTGGGCCTACTAATTTACGACCGGAGGTACTCTTTTGGGCACATTCGTCCAGGGTGGGTGGACACTTTGGGGCAAAGAGGACATCTGAATTGCTGGCGAGAACATACTGGTGGCAGCATATGGTCCGTGATGTTGGGGACTATGTTCGGGCGTGTGTCTCCTGCGCCAAGAATAAGTCTCCACGACAATGGCCAGCTGGGTAACTTTACCTTTGCCGGTGGCAGACAGGCCCTGGGAGATGGTTGGGATGGACTTTGTGGTGGGCTTGCCCAAGTCTCGGGGTTGCACCATCATTTGGGTAATCACTGACCATTTCTCCAAAATGGTGCATCTGGTGCCGCTACCACGGTTACCTTCTGCACGGGCTCTGGCAGCGTTGTTCGTTAGGCACATCTTCCGTCTACATGGCATGCCGGACAAAATTGTCAGTGACCGAGGTCCCTAGTTTGCATCTCGGTTCTGGAGAGAGCTTTGTCGTCTACTCAGTATTGAGTTAAATCTCTCTTCAGCGTACCATCCTGAGATGAATGGGTTGGTAGAGAGGGCCAACCAGACCTTGGTCACCTATCTACAATTTT
Organism: Oophaga sylvatica; assembly: GCA_033576555.1. Lineage (NCBI taxonomy): Eukaryota > Metazoa > Chordata > Amphibia > Anura > Dendrobatidae > Oophaga > Oophaga sylvatica. The sequence continues at coordinate 948,936,273 of JARQOD010000001.1, read as the reverse complement.
GTCTCAGCCAGGCAGGATGACTGGGCATCCTTGCTACCATGGGCTGAGTTTGCACTAAACAATGCTGTGGCTGACTCCACCGGACAGACTCCATTCCTCCTGAACTACGGTCAGCATCCGTTGGTTCCGGTGCCCATGCCCGTGTCTTCCGCCGACTCCAGGGTGGCAGACTGGGCTGTGGAGGCACGGGACATTTGGGACCGTACCCAGATGCCATTCAGGCATCCAAGGAGAGGATGAGGTCCTCCGCTGACGCACATCCGCGCCCCGCTCCAACATTTGCTCCTGGGGACTTGGTGTGGCTCTCCGCCCGTAACATTAGCTGCGAGTTGAGTCCACTAAGTTGGCACCCCACTACCTGGGTCATTTCAAGGTCCTCAAGCAGGTTAACCCTGTGGTATACCGTTTGGCTCTTCACCACGCCTGGTATCTCCGACACCTTTCACGTATCCCTCTTGAAACCCGTGCTCATGTCCCGGTTTTCCGAGTCATCTGCCGGGACATCGGGTTCGTCTACGGATGACCATGAGGTGAACGCCATCGTAGGGTGTAAGGTGGTACGGGGCAAAAGATTTTATTTGGTGGATTGGAGGGGTTATGGCGCCTGAGGATAAGTCCTGGGAGCCTGCCGAGCACGTTCACGCTCTGCAGCTCATCGCTGCTTTTGAACGCAGTGAGGCCCAGAGAAGGGGGGCCCTAGGAGGGGGGTAATGTTAGGGGTTGAGTTCCCGCTTCTGCACAAGGGGAATCTTGAGCCATTCCGGCTGCGGTCTCCCATTCGTCTCCGGCCGCAGTGGACTCTGCTCAGCTTAGACGTCGGTCCTAGCGTCTCGCCCAGTCTGGCAGTGTGCAGAGGATTACTGCTGCTCCTCCAGACTCTGCTATTGTGGCCAGTACTGGTTAGCGGCGAGCAGACGTCTTTAGGACAAAGTCCTTGTTTTTCCCTTCTGAGTATGCCCAGGGTGAGATCTCTCATTGGAGATCAGGGGTCACATGCTCAGGTACTTCAGCAGCTCCTATTGGTCTGCCAGGAAGGTCCTGTGACTACTGGTGTTCTGGAACAAGTTTCATTGGTCCTTGTTTCTGGCAGGTCCTGTAGCTGTTATTATAAAAGGGTGGCAATGCTGAGCCGCCATGCGCTAGTATCAACCATTATATGCTTTGCGCCAGTGTGGTCATGCGTGTGTGTGGTTAGGGCCCGGCTGAAATAAGCTCCTAGAATACCGACTAATCGGTGAGGAGTTTGGTATGCTAGCTGGTCAGGGTCGGTGTCCTAGATGCCCTAGATGACCGGCATAACCGGTGAGGAGTTTGATTGCCGTATTCAGGGCCTGGCGTTCAGACGCCATAGATTGCGGGTGACTCCCGCGAGGACATTAGCGCATGATCACGTTCTATGTTCGATTAGCACTTAACTGTGTACCTGGGGGCCTGACAGGACACAGAACTTTTTCTCAGCGGCTCTGTGACGTAACAGGGTTCGCTTTCAACGCTAGACAGCGCCCTAGCGTGTTTATTTTGTGACTCAGTTGTGTTCAATGAGTTCGCACACATTGCCATATTGCGCTGCAGCACTCCTTCTAGCGGCTCTGTGAAATAACAGAGTTCGCACATATTGCCACAGCGCATTGCGGTGTTTATTTTGGCGACTCTGCGGGATAACAGAGTTTGCGTTTTGTGCCATTTTACTAGCAGCAGGTTCCGCATGCACGGTGGATCCCGGGCTGCGAACGCATCTCTCTACCTCATATATTTGGTGCGTTCCGCAGACCCTAACAACATCTGATGACATCTGTGACATCAGCCTAAAGACGCCAGCCTTGTATCAAAGTGGAAGTCTTCCTATAGCAGCTCCTTCTGCTTGAAACTGAATATAGCATCGCAAACCTCAAGAGACAGCAAGTCACAGCAAGTCACAGTGGGAAAATGGATTGCTTTGGCACACTGAAAATCTAAAAAAAAAGGCAAAAAAACAACAATAGACGAACTATTGTGTCTAATAAAAATAATTTGTCCACTGATCAATAGTGCCAACTAGACTGGATCCACAATCAAAAGAAAAATTCTATGGCCCCAATTCATCAAAGTGTTTACATAAAAAAATAGCAGAAAACATTTTGAAAAATCATAAAATTATTGCGCAACATGGTAAAATGGCCGAAAGAGGTAGTCGCAACCGAGCTACTGTCTGGATGCACTCTGGCACTTTTCAGACAAGGAGTGTCCAAGTTCTAATGCGCTGTAGGGTGTGGGGTGCATCACACTCACTTGTAGGCTACAGGTCTCCGCTGCCTCCAGGCTTCCGTTCTCACAAGATGCCGCACAATGCATGGGACACCAAATTCTTTGCAAACGTAAAACTTTTACTAAATAGTCCAAGTTCATCAGGTGAGTACAAGTGGGATAGGGCACAGCAATTCACACTTCTTTCCTCCTTAGTATGGATGGGCAAGTACTGGCATGGACTGTATAACTGCCAGATCACCCGTAGCACCGCAATTGTGCTCTGATTGGCATTGAGACAGTGTAAAATAAACGACATGGGGTCCCTCCTATTTTCAATTTTAAATTAAGGAGTTTGTTTCATGAAAAAATCTCTTTTTCAACTACAGTTTTAAAAATCCCCTGCAATCAGCCAATATAGCGTTTGGAAGCTGCAACTACTACTAGAACTTCCCCTTCAAAGGCTACTACAATGGAAATTAAGTACTACATTAGAACCATTCTGATGATTGATCACCTACATATTAAATGGATGGGCCACTTCTGCAAGAACACCAAGAAATCATAGAGGACCCCTTTTATGATGTCCATGTATTTAAAAGGCCATAAAGAGAGGCTTTGACTCAGTAGGAACAACCCTTTATTTTCACCAAAAAGGTCTACTTAAATTAACAATCTTTTAACACTAAACATAAAGCAATCTGTGCATAAAAAGCTTTACATCATGTCTTATAACATTTTTGTCTGTATAACGCTACTTGTTTCTGCTACAAAAAAAACTTTTTCTGTGCAAAAGTTTAAGACAGGTGTGAAAAACATGTTGAAAGGTAAGAATACTTCAAAGTTAGAATGCTTAATTGTTTATTTTTATCAATTTAGTGCAAACTGAATGAACAAAAATGAAATCTAAATTAAATCAATATTTGGTGTAACTACCCTGTAATTCTAAACCAGCTTAAATTTTTCTAGTTACACTTGTACACAATTTTTGAAAGACCTCAGCAGAGAGGTTGTTCCAAACATCTTGATGAACTAATCACAGATCTTCTGTGGATGGCCTTGCAGAAATGCTTCTGATCATTCATATAATTTAAGACAGTTTCAATAATGTTGAGATCAGGGCTCTATGGGAGCCATATCTTAATTTCCAGGACTCCTTATTTTACATTACAATGGAGATAGTTCTTAATGAGACTGGCTTTGTGTTTGGAGTTGTTGACTTGCTGCAGATTAAATTCAGAGCCAATCAGATGTTTACCTGATGGCATTGGATGATGGATGAGTATCTGCTTGTACCTCTTAGCATTAAGGATACTAATTAAGAAATTGTTCAGGAATATACAGTAGATGCAGTGGTTCACCAGGGAATCCAAGTGCAGCATGCTAACTTCCTACCAAAATTGGAAGATGTCCAACCGTGCCATCAATTCAGAACTGGCAGCAACCAGTAGGACTTAGCTACACTTTTTTTCTGTTCAGAGAAGTATGGCCAGAAGATGTCTTCATGGAAAATATACAAAAAAACATACTTTTGACATGGAAACAAGGTCAAGTGATTCAATTATACATGAAAACTATGCACAAAACTCAACAAGTTTGGCCTGCATTTCAGCATTTGGAGTTGAGGATTTGATCAGGATTAATGGCATTCTCAATGCTTAGAGGCAGATACTTCTTCATCATGGAATACCATGAAGACAAAACTGGGTCATACAAGAGCATATTTAGATCAGAATGGCAAAAAAAATTATCAAAGTGTTGCAATGGACAAGTCTTGAGAGAGTTATACATAAATAACAGCCCCAAAATATCAAAGAACTTATAAGGAACCTGTCATGTATGTGCAGTCTGATCTGTGGACAGCATGATATTGAGAAGGAGAAGCCTAGCGGAAAGATATGCAGATTTGCTGAAAGGATTGAAGTATATCAGTTTAAATTCCCAAGTATTGGGATATAGGAAAGATGTGTATCTTTGTACCGTGTTAGCCAGTAGATAGAAAAATATTTAGACTTGAGAGTCCTCAGTGGTTGATACCTTCCCATTAAAAGGTATCAACCACTGAGGACTCTCAAGTCTAAATATTTTTCAAGTATTGGGAGTGAGTGGTGCTATTCAGTTATTGACAGTTATCTCTGCATGGAATTATACAGGGACCGTTCACTGGTCCTCTCACATGGATACAAACAACAGATGAATAAAATGCAAGATTTATTGAAATTTTTTTACAAAAATATATTTCAATCTGATCAGCTATTCCTGCTCTATAACATACTGCCTGCAAATCAGACACTATTTTCAACATGACAAGTTCCCTTTAAAGTTCAAGTGTTGTTTTAGGTGAACTTGCGCCAAAAAGTTTCTTCCTTTTCTACCCAGAGCTTTATATTTTTTTTGTTTTTCAGTCAATTTGGCCGTGTGATGACTTCTTTTTTGCGGGACGAGTTTTAATTTTGAATGACACCATTGGTTTTACCATATAGTGTACTGGAAAATGTGCGGTCAAATTGCAAAAACAAAAGTGCAATCCCACAATTATTAATTTTTTTGTTTACCATGTTCACTAAATGCTAAAAATGACCTGCCATTATGATTTTCAAGGTCATTACGAGTTTGTAGATATCAAAAATATGTAGGTTCTTTTTTATTAAAATGGTGAATAAAAATCCAAAAATTTGAAGAAAAAAATGCAATGTTGCTGCTACCAAAAACACATTTCTGGCGTTTTTATTTTTTTTCTAGTTTTACCATTTAACAATAGGATTATTTATTTTTATACTTTGATAGATTTGGTGTAGCGGTACCAAATATGTGTATTTTTGGCTTTTTTATTGTTTTGCTTTGAATGGGGCTAAAGGAAGGTGATTTAAACTTTTATTTTCTTTATATTTTTAAATACTTTTTTTCACTTGTTTCAATAGTCTTCTTAGGAGTAGTGATGAGTGAACATGCTCGCCACTACTCGTATCACGGTACTCGGTGTACTCGGCGAGCACCGAGCATTTCCAGGATTACTCGGCGGGAACTCGGGTCTCCACCCAGCTTTTTTGGCGGACTTTACAGACCCAATCATGATGCAGGGATTGTCTGCCAGGCAATGAAAAGCCGCAGCCATCTTTGTTGTGGTCGTGCAGTGATTGGCTGGCCGCACAACATCATCAGGGGTATAAGAGACCAGACACCTCCCTGCTTGGCGCATTCAGCTCCGGATTTAGATAGTGTAGGGAGAGCTGCTGCCGAGATAGGGTCAGATTTGGGGATTTATTAGTTAGTGTTCGGTCTACCATCGTAAACTACTCAAATCCAGATAAAACAACAGTCCTTCTAAGGCCACGATCACACATGCGAGGAATATAGCCGAGTCTCGCATGTTAATACCCAGCACTGTCGCCGGCCTTGGGAGCGGAGTGTGCAGCTACATGTATTGCTATGCGGCCGCACACTCCGATATGAGTGCTGGCGGCAGTGCCGGGACTTAACATGCGAGACTTGGCCGTATTCCTCACATGTGTGATCCTGGCCTAAGGACTAATTCTGGAGTATATAGGTTCCATTGTTAGGTAGGCAGGGTAGTGTACATTGCGCTATACACATCAGTGCAGGGCCTGCAGGCACTGCATGTGTGTATATAGATCATTGCATACATCAAGAGGATTCATTCCTTTCCTGTGTTCTGGTGCTGCTGCTACCTGTAGGATATATTGGCCATATATACCAAGCCCCAGGTGTAATTGGCTTTGAAACATTTTTGGGCCAGGGCTACTGGAGTTTTTTTTTACTGCAAAGCAATCCAGAGCCCTTTTTTTTCCTCCATTTGCTTTTTGACAGTGCACAATACAGCACGAACAATGCCTGGCCCATGTGCTGAACCTCGTGGTTCAACGTTTTCTAAAAAGCTCTCCGGAGCTGCCGGATTTGCTGGTTAAAGTATGCTGCCTGTGCCTGAGTGGTTAAAGTATACCACCCTTACCGTGCTTCAGCAGAGATCCGGCTCACCGACTGGTGTGTGATGTCCCCACGCATTGGAACGCTACACTGCATATGTTAGAAAAGATTTGTGAGCAGAAGCAGGCAGTTGTTGAATACCTGCATCAACAAGGCCATCGTATGTCAGGTTTGACTCCACACATAAGACCTCAGGAGTGGACATGGATGTCAGACTTATGTAGCATCCTCCAAAACTTTGAGGAGTCCAACAAGATGGTGAGCGGCGATGACGCCATAATTAGCGTCACCATCCCGCTCATCTGCATTCTGAAAAGCTCCCTGCTCACAATAAAAGAGGCATTGCAGGCAGAGCATGAGGACATGGATCAAGGAACCATACAGGGTGATTACACACAGTCCAGCCTCATGTCATCCCAACGTGGATTGGTTGACAATGAGGAAGAGGAGGAGGAGGAAGAACAGGAGCTACTTTCATGCGCTATAGACGGGACTACAACCACAACTGTCATACCGTCTGTTCAGCATGGATGGCCTGAGGACAGGGAAGAAGAGGAAGAGGAGGAGGAGGAGGACACCTTGGTCAGTCGTCCTGTTGGTGAGGACACGGAAGGCTTGCATGTTACCAGTCTGGCACGCATGGCTGACTTTATGTTGCGCAGCCTTTCCCGTGACCCTCATATTGTCAAAATATTAGGTACCAGTCATTACTGGCTAGCGACACTTTTAGACACACGGTTCAAGGATAACTTTCAATCTCTTGTTCCAGAGGCAGACAGGTGTACCAAAATGGTGCAGTAGCATAGGCCATTGTTGCAGAATTATTTAAAAAATTCCCATCTCAAAACGCTGGTGGCAGTTATAACAGTTCGTTGGCCAACCAATCAGGACTGATGAGACAGACACAAGTCCACTCCGGCAGAGGCAGGGGAACACTTGCAAAGTTCTGGGACAGTTTTCTAAGACCCTTCCATCGCCCATGCACTGAGGCACGGGGTAATCTCACAAGGAATGCAGTCTTTTCTAAGATGCTGAGGGAGTACCTTGCTGACCGTACCAACGTCCTCCGTGATTCCTCTGTGCCTTTTAATTATTGGGTATCGAAGCTGGACACGTGGCATGAGCTGGCTCTCTATGCCTTGGAGGTCCTGGCCTGTCCTGCTGTTAGTGTTTTGTCCAAGCGAGTTTTTAGTGCTGCTGGTGGCATCATCACAGATAAGCGCATTCGCCTTTCTACGGAAAATGCAGACAGGCTGACTCTTATAAAAATGAACAAGGGATGGATTGGGCCTGACTTCTCGACACCACCAAATGATGACAGCAAAGCCTAAACTCCAATATAGTGGTTTTTGGGATATGTATTCCCATGCACCTCTTCACAACCAAACATGGATATACGCTTCCTGATTTTGGCTAGTTAGTGTCCTCCTCCTCCTTCTCCTCATGCTCACCGTCCACCACCACTTGAACACCTGGGTAAACGTATTCAGTCATGCTCTGGCCACTCTATGTTTTGGCAAGGGTGCTATGATGCCCATCACCAAAATACAAAAAATATGTACACCCCCACCACCACTAGATCAAAAGTGTTTACGTGTTCCGTGCAGCTACAGCCAGTGTCACATTATTAACAAGGGTGGGTGGTTATGCTGTGCGTAACATACTTGTTCTAAAACCGGTTGAGATGTACCCCACAGGGGAAATATTTGCCAGCCCATACACTAAGTGTATGGGCATTTCAAGTCTGGGAGACCCGCTCCTAGAAATTGGGCCTATTTTTTAATCAGGCCTTCCTCCAAGTCTCATCATCCACCGCCACTAGATCACCAGCGTTAACGTGTTCTGTGCTGCTACAGTCAGTGTCAAAATCCTAACAAGAGTGGGGGTTTTTGCTGGGCGTTAAATGCTTGTTATAGAAAAGGTTGAGATGTACCCCACAGGGGAAAATGTTTGTCAGCCCAAAATACTTAGTGTATGACCATTACAAGTCTAGGAGACCCGCTCCTTTTTATTGGGACATTTTTTGTTACGAGACCCTCCTACATGTTTCTTCCAAGAGGGGACTGGGGTTATTGGTGTGCATATGACTTGGTAGCAGGGCAGGCCTTGCAGTCAATGCATAAGAAAACAGAATAGGAGTACAAAATGAATAATGTCAAGTTGATTTTCCTGTGCCCATCCAGTATGTGGGTTCAAAGGCTTATTGGGGTACATATGACTTGGTAGGAGGGCAGGCCTTGCAGTCAATGCATAAGAAAACAGAATGGGACTACAAAATGAATAATGTGGCTTAGAAAGCTTATTGGGGTGCATGTAACTTTGGGGCAAGCCAAGCCAAGCATTCAATGCAAAATTTTTACTGGAAGCCCTCCTGTACCTCTCATAAAAGGGGTATTGTGGTGCGTCGTAATTCTTGGCAGCCCATCCACTCACTGCATAGGCAGTAACAATTTAGGAGACCCACTGTTTAATAATGGCCCTTTAAGAAGATTAATGCCGCCTGATGCCCTGGTAAAAATAGGCTCTGTGACTTTTAGTCCCTCCTTCATAAATGAAACAAGATGTGTCTGCTTATGTGTCACACACCACATGACCAGCTAGGGTTGTTAAATGTTACTATGATATTTCCAAATAAATGCATTTGTATTGGTTGAAAGCAATGTTAAAGTTGAAAAACGCTTCAAAAACGCTGTGTTTGAACATAGCCCAAGTGGGGGAGGAACATTTTTGTCTGGGGTTAATTATTTTGCCTTATATACAAGTCATTAACCTGGAAAGGATGTACCTTTACATATATCCCAGCAAAATCCGTTTTGGTTTAGTTTTGGTATGTTTTTTGGTGCATCGGTAAAAATGGCATGAAATTCTGACAACATTGTTTAAAACTGTGAACTAGGAGTCAGAATTGCTTCTAGGGGCGATCCCCATGATGTCCCCACGTCATTTGAGCTGTGTTTCCATCATTTTCAGACATTTCTAGACCTTAAAAGGACCCCCGGGGGGGATTGCGGTAAAAATGCTTGGGTTTTCAATAGACTTACATTGGGCTCATTGTTCTGTCTGAGTATCCGAGTATTCCAATTTGCTCAACCCGAGCAACGAGCACCCGAGCATTTTAGTGCTCGCCCATCACTACTTAGGAGACTTGAAGCTGTGATCTTCTGATCACTTGTGCTACACATAGCGGGGCTTCAGCACTGCTATGCGTAGCAGATATGGTCATCTGCTGTAAATGCCGGCCACAGGTTGGTGCTCATAGCAGATGGCAGTGACAATTAAGAAGGTTTACTGTGTTCATGTGACAGGGGCACTGATGTGCGGTGTTAGTGAAGCTCTTCCAGCACGTATATGCTTCCAGCACGTCAGAGATTGACAGCGGCATTTATCATGTAAAGCCGCAGGTGGATCGCGATTTCACCCGTGGCTGTTAGGGGTACATGAAAGCAGATCAAATCAGTTGTCATTTGCCTGAAAATATATGGGCTCAGTGCCGGAGCCTGCATCAAAGAAGGGGAGGCGACCTATGACATACCTATACATCAAAGGGGTTAAAGGACTAAAGGTATAAATATTCAAAGTTTGAAAATTGAGCATCTTTGTCAAGTTTTAAATATTTTCATAAATAAATTCAAATGTCAACCTAAATATAACACTTTCATAACTTATAATGTGTCACTAATAAGTATTGCCAGAATCTCTGATTTACAGTATATGGAAGCATTAAAGAGTTATTACAACACAAATTAAAAGATGACAGTTTTGAAAATTTGAAAATTTGGCCTCGTCAGGAAGGTGAAAACAAGCATAGTGTAAAGAAGAGTGGGACAGAATTCCTCCTGTATGATGTGAGAAACTGATAGTCATAAAACAATTATTTAAAGTTGCAAAGGTGGTTCTGCAAGCTGTAGGGTTCATGGGTTGTATCTAATTTTAATGATACATACAGTAGTTTTATGTACCTGGCTATCCAGCTGTTTTAAATATAAAACTTTTCAAAAATATTTTATTGGTCTAATTGAATAAAAACAGAACATTTCCAGTAGTATACAAAGATATATACTGTATGTCAGAGCTATTCCTATATGTTTCAGACTGAATCTCATTCTTTATGCATGGATTTTCCCGCTGAATCACTTTCACCCTGTTCTTCAGAAATACAACAAATGTGTGTTTTGGATCATTGTCATATTGGAAAAGTGTACGTCTACCAAGGCACTGACTGAGTTTGTAGCATCATCTCTTGCAATATAGAGCAGTCCATCTGTGGATTCATGATAATATTAATTAAATGTAGCTCCCCGACACCAGCAGCACTCAATCAGCCTCACTTAAGGACACTGCCACCACCATGTTTGAATGTAAGCAGCATGCATTTTTTTACATTTATTTTTCATAAACCCATGATGGCTATCACTTATAACAATATTTTCTACTACATACTACTAATTACTAAGCATAAAGAGAAGAAGAGACTAGACTAATGTGGTATGCACATTAGGCCTTCACCATTAGCCAGCTCATTTTTGATTTATTGTGTATTTTCACTTAATGGCCTATAGGGCTTCAAATTTGGGGGTGTTGGTTATTGGTCTAGTTTCACGTGTCTTAAATATTTTTATACTTGTTTTGTTTGAGGTGAAATAAAGTATTTTTCATATTTTTACCATGTGGATGTGCATACCATACAAGTCTAGTTTCTTCTTCTCTTTATGCTTAGGTTTGTTGTACAGACTAGGTATCGCACCCCATTCTCATAAATCTTTATTAATTATTGATAGTAGTGCACCCTCCACTTCATCCACTTCTATAATTACTCACTTAAAAAGCCCTTCAGACATTTTTCCCACAATGAATGTTAAGCTTACCAGTCTTTAATTATCTGGAAAAGACATGCAGTCCTTTTTGAAAATGGTAACTAAATTAGCATTGTGCTATTTGTTTAGCACAATATCAGTCACTAGAGTCTCTAAAAATTATATGCAGAGGCACAGCAATAACTGAGATGCGTTCCTTAGAACTCACTGATGAAATCTCTCTGGACCTTGTTCACACTGATTTTATTCAGCTTTGCTTGGACTATATCTACTTGTAACCAACTGAGTATATTAGATGAAATATTAAGAGCCTCAAACTAATAGCCTCAAATAGGGATGAGCAGACCCATAGAAGTTAAAGTTCTGGTACTCGGCCCAAACTTTATTCCAAAGTTTGACTTGGGGACCACATCTGTTATGTTACGGTAGCTGAGGAGTGCAGGTAAAAAAGGAAATACACCAGAGCAGTTGGAATCTATGAGATTGCAGTACCCTGACTAACCACCGCAACTAGAGGCAGCCGTGGAGCGTTCCTACGATGGTCCTAGACGCCTCGTCACAGCCTGAGAAACTAACTACACCTAAAGATAGAAATAGGAAAGCTATCTGCCCCGGAGCAGAACCCCAAAGATAATAGAAAGCCCCCAAACATGTAATGGCGGTTAGACAAGAGGAAATACTGACACAGAAAGAAAATAGTATGAGCAAACGCTGGGGCCCAAACTATCTAAATAGAAAAGGACAGGAAGGGTACTTACTGCAATCCCAGAAAACCCTGAAAAACACCAACTCTACTAATTTCAAAATCACCTGAGATCACACGACCTCTACCACCTAAATTAGTTCTCTGGTGTAACAAAAACAGCAGCCACTGAAAAAACTGCAAAAAGCAAAAGTACAAAACACAGTGGCTGGACTAAACTGAGAGGGCAAAAGCCCCGGAGGGGACCCAGAAGGCCCCCAAAGAAGTGCAGGACAAAATGCAAAAATATAGCAAAAACACAAAATAAGAAATTGTCTTATCTGATAGCAGGAGATGCAGACACGACACAGCAGGCTACAAGGGAAACTGGAAAGAAGGATTCAGACCAGAACAATTGATCACCGGCAACCCTGATGGGAAAATGATTCCCTTAAATAAGACCAATCAGTAACACCTGATTCCCAATCCTCACTAGTACCGATTGTAACCACCAGAGGGAGCCTCTGCTCAGAACTCATCTCAAACCCATTCACAACAGTACCCCCCCCTTGAGGAGGGGTCACCGAACCCTCATTTGAGCAACCAGGTCGGTCAGGATGAGTTCTATGATACGCACGGATAAGTCTCCTAGCATGGATGTCCGAAGCAAACACCCAAGAATTATCTTCCTGACCATAACCTCTCCATTTAACCAAATACTGGAGTCTTCGTCTAGAAAAACGAGAATCCAATATTTTCTCAACCACATACTCCAGATTGCCCTCAACCAAAACAGGGTCAGGAGGCACAGCAGCAGGAACCACTGGCTCAACAAACCTCTTCAACAAGGACTTGTGGAACACGTTATGGATCTTAAATGTCCCTGGAAGAAGCAAACGAAAAGAAACAGGATTAATAATCTCCATGATCTTATAAGGTCCAATGAACCTAGGCTTAAATTTAGGAGATGCTACTCTCATAGGAATATTCTTTGAGGACAACCAGACCAAGTCCCCCACTTTAAACCGAGGACCATCAGTCCTATGCCGGTTAGCAAACCGCTGGGCCTTCTCCTGAGAGAGGGACAACCTCTCCACTACCTGGTCCCAAATCTGCTGCATACGCTCAACAACAGAGTCAACACCTGGACAGACAGAAGCCTCCGTCTGTCCTGAAGAAAATCGAGGGTGAAACCCAGAATTACAGAAAAACGGAGACATCAAAGTGGCAGAGCTAGCCCTATTATTAAGAGCAAACTCAGCCAAAGGCAAAAAAGAGACCCAGTCATCTTGATCAGCAGACACAAAGCATCTCAGATAAGTCTCCAATGTCTGGTTTGTTCTCTCAGTTTGTCCATTGGTCTGAGGATGAAAAGCAGAGGAGAAAGACAATTGAACACCAAGTTTAGAACAAAAAGTCCTCCAAAATCTGGAAACAAACTGGACTCCTCTGTCAGACACAATGTTCTCAGGAATGCCGTGTAAACGAACCACGTGCTGAAGGAACAACGGCACCAATTCAGAGGAGGAAGGCAACTTAGGTAATGGCACAAGATGTATCATTTTGGAAAACCTATCACAAATTACCCAGATGGTGGTCATTCTCTGAGAAACAGGAAGATCGGAAATGAAATCCATAGAGATATGGGTCCATGGTCTCTTGGGCACAGGCAATGGCATCAACAAACCACTAGAGCGAGAGCAAGGCTTGGAGCGAGAGCAAGTCCCGCAGGACTGCACAAACTCCCTGACATCGCGAGACAAGGTAGGCCACCAAAAGGACCGACTAACCAAGTCTCTGGTACCAAAAATTCCGGGATGCCCAGCCAATGCGGAACAATGAATCTCAGACATCACACTCTTTTTCCATTGGTCCGGGACAAACAATTTTCCAACAGGGCAGCGCTCGGGCCTATCCTCCTGACACCCCTCCAGAGCAAGTCTCAAATTAGGCGAGATGGCGGAAAGAACTACACCCTCCTTCAAAATAACAGAGGGATCAGATAGCTCAGGAGAGTCCGCAAGGAAACTCCTCGAGAGGGCATCCGCCTTAACATTCTTAGTGCCAGGAAGAAAGGAAACCACAAAATTAAAACGTGTGAAAAACAAGGCCCACCTGGCCTGTCTAGGATTGAGTCGCTTGGCAGATTCCAGATAGACCAGATTCTTATGGTCCGTAAGGACCACCACCTGATGTTTGGCTCCCTCCAGCCAATGTCTCCACTCTTCAAAAGCCCACTTCATGGCCAATAACTCCCGATTACCCACGTCATAATTACGTTCAGTAGGAGAAAATTTTCGAGAGAAAAAGGCACAAGGGTTACTTTTAGAGGTCTCTGGATCTTTTTGGGACAAAACGGCACCTGCCCCAATTTCAGAGGCATCAACCTCCACCTGAAATGGCAGAGAAACATCAGGCTGCCGTTAGAACAGGAGCAGAAGTGAATCTCTGCTTAAGTTCCTGAAACGCAGAGACTGCCTCAGGAGGCCAATTCACCACATCAGAACCCTTTCTGGTCAAATCAGTTAATGGTTTAACAATAACAGAGAAATTACCAATAAATTTACGATAAAAATTGGCAAAACCCAAAAATCTCTGAAGAGCCTTTAATGAAGTAGGTTGGACCCAATCACAGATGGCCTGAACCTTGACCGGGTCCATTTCAATAACAGATGGGGACAAAATGAATCCCAGAAATGAGATCTTCTGTACGCCAAAAAGACACTTTGATCCCTTCACATACAGAGCATTCTCTCTCAAAATCTGGAATACAGTTCGAACATGTTTCACATGAGAGTCCCAGTCATTAGAAAAAATCAAGATATCATCCAAATAAACAATCAGAAACTTGTCCACAAAATCCCTGAAAATGTCATTCATGAAGGACTGGAAGACGGAAGGAGCATTAGTGAGCCCAAAGGGCATCACAAGGTACTCAAAATGCCCTTCAGGGGTGTTAAATACCGTCTTCCATTCATCCCCGTGCTTAATGCGAATAAGGTTATACGCCCCCCTGAGGTCAAGCTTGGTAAACCAAGTAGCGTTTTTCACCCTGGAAAACAGGTCAGAAATCAAGGGTAACGGGTATTGATATTTCACAGTAATATTGTTCAAGAGACGATAATCAATACACGGCCTTAATGAACCATCTTTTTTGGCCACAAAGAAAAAACCGGCACCTAAGGGTGAAGAGGATGGTCTGATATGACCCTTCTCCAATGATTCCTTGATATAAGACCGCATAGCGTCATGTTCAGGTACAGACAAGTTAAAAAGGCGACCCTTAGGGAATTTACTACCTGGCACTAATTCAATAGCGCAGTCATAGCTCCTATGGGGAGGTAAGGATGCAGATCCACTTTCACTAAACACATCAGAAAAATCAAACAAAAAGTCAGGAACATCCTCAGCCTGGGGGGAGGCAGAAAAAACAGGAGTGTTGGTATTAACACATTGGCAGCCCCAACTGGTTACAGACACAGATTTCCAATCCAAAACAGGATTATGAGACTGTAACCAAGGGAAACCCAGCACGATAATGTCATGCAGATTATATAGAACCAAAAATTTGCAGCACTCCTGGTGATCAGGTTCAACCCTCATTATCACCTGAGTAGAAAACTGGGGTTTATTCTCAGCCAAAGGGGTAGAATCGATCCCCAGTAGGGGAATAGACTTCTGTAGGGGTATCAAGGGAAATCCACAATGTTTAGCAAAATCATAATCCATCAGGTTAATAGCTGCTCCAGAATCAACGAAAGCCTGAGCAGAAAATGAGGACAGAGAGCATATCAGAGTGACAGTTAATAAAAACTTAGTCTGAACACTACCCAAGACAACTGAGCGTGCAAAACGTCTTCCCCGCTTAGGGCAGACTGAAATAGCATGAGAGGCATCACCACAGTAGAAACATAACCCATTGCGCTTTCGAAACTCATGACGCTGTGCCCCAGACACCACTCCATCACACTGCATGGGCTCAGCAGCTGGCTCACAAGGCAACACCACCCACGCATACTTCTCCGCTCACGCAAACGTCTGTCAATTTGAATCGCTAATGACATAGAATCATTGAGACCAGAGGGGACAGGGAATCCCACCATAACATCCTTTACATTATCCGACAGACCCTTCCGGAAAAGGGCCGCCAAAGCGTCGTCATTCCATTTGGTCAGGACTGCCCACCTACGGAATCTCTGACAGTATAACTCAGCGTCATCAAGCCCCTGATTTAATGCCAACAAGGCTTTTTCAGCTTGATCAGTGACATTAGGCTCATCGTACAATAACCCAAAGCCTGAAAAAATGCATCAACATCACTCAAAACAGGATCCCCAGGTGTGAGGGAAAAAGCCCAATCCTGAGGATCGCCGCGCAGGAGAGAGATGACAATTTGAACCTGCTGCGCTGCGTTTCCTGAGGACTTAGATTTTAAGGCAAGAAACAATTTACAATTATTTTTGAAATTCTGAAACTTAGCTCGATCCCCTGAAAACAAATCTGGCATGGGGATCCTAGGTTCCACAACAGGCAACCTAGCAAGATATGCAGCAATACTCCGAACCTCAGTGGCAAGCTGATCCACACGGCCAGACAACTGTGCAAACTCCATTGGGAGAAAAGATCCTCCCCAGCACCCAGAGATACAGAGGGAAAAAAAAAAAAAAAAAAATGCAACAAACAGAAAAATATCTCTGACAACTTTTCTTCCTTCAAAATATTTTTTCCCTTCTGTGAGTACCATACAATTTTTTTGGTCCGGTGATACTGTTATGTTACGGTAGCTGAGGAGTGCAGGTAAAAAAGGAAATACACCAGAGCAGTTGGAATCTATGAGATTGCAGTACCCTGACTAACCACCGCAACTAGAGGCAGCCGTGGAGCGTTCCTAAGATGGTCCTAGACGCCTCGTCACAGCCTGAGAAACTAACTACACCTAAAGATAGAAATAGGAAAGCTATCTGCCCCGGAGCAGAACCCCAAAGATAATAGAAAGCCCCCAAACATGTAATGGCGGTTAGACAAGAGGAAATACTGACACAGAAAGAAAATAGTATGAGCAAACGCTGGGGCCCAAACTATCTAAATAGAAAAGGACAGGAAGGGTACTTACTGCAATCCAGAAAACCCTGAAAAACACCAACTCTACTAATTTCAAAATCACCTGAGATCACACGACCTCTACCACCTAAATTAGTTCTCTGGTGTAACAAAAACAGCAGCCACTGAAAAAACTGCAAAAAAGCAAAAGTACAAAACACAGTGGCTGGACTAAACTGAGAGGGCAAAAGCCCCCCGGAGGGGACCCAGAAGGCCCCCAAAGAAGTGCAGGACAAAATGCAAAAATATAGCAAAAACACAAAATAAGAAATTGTCTTATCTGATAGCAGGAGATGCAGACACGACACAGCAGGCTACAAGGGAAACTGGAAAGAAGGATTCAGACCAGAACAATTGATCACCGGCAACCCTGATGGGAAAATGATTCCCTTAAATAAGACCAATCAGTAACACCTGATTCCCAATCCTCACTAGTACCGCTTGTAACCACCAGAGGGAGCCTCTGCTCAGAACTCATCTCAAACCCATTCACAACACACATCTATACCCCATTGAAAATAATAAAGACTAAGAATTTTTATCAGGAAAATTATCTCTGTCTTTCTGCAACGGACTTCCCCGGAATGCTGAATATTGCAACATACTACCGCGAGAAGTGTTCTGCATTTAGCACCCGACAATAACTGTCTGGTACGAACCCCGAACTTATAAGTTCAGGTTTGTTCATCTCTAGTCCCAAACTTTATGCACCTCACTTCATATGTTATTGTCCAAATGTATATCTTTGTACCGTGTTAGCCAGAAGATAAAACTGTTCGTGGGAGGTCTTTAGCTGTTGCTCAGACTCCGTCCAGATGATTAAAATATCATCAATGTAGCGGTAGTAGGCCCGAGGCCAGATGGGACATGAGGACAAAAAAGTCGCTTTCAAGCTTGGCCATGAAAAGATTTGCATACTGTGGAGCCATAGTCTGAGCAACAGCTAAAGATGTTCCACAAACAGTTTAACCAATTTCATCCCACCATCAACTTAACACTCAACTACTCCAGCACTGAGATTAACTTTTTAGACACCATCATTAAGCTACAGAACAATGAAATAGAGACATGACTGTATCAGAAGCCAATCGACCGTCCAACATACCTTAAATGGGACAGTTTCCATCCAAAAAACATAAAAAACTCTATTATCTACAGCCAAGCCATCAGATACAACCGTATATGTCCCAACCCCATGGATAGAGATGAACACCTTGGTCGCCTCAGAAAGACCTTTTTAAATCAGGTCTACCATCCAAGAACAATTGAAAACCAAATTACAAGAGCCATCAGAATATCAAGGAATCACCTGCTACATTACAAAGCTAAAGAAGAAAATAACCGGGTGCCTCTAGTGGTCACCTACAATCCAAATCTGGAGATGCTAAGGGGAGCTGCACAGAAACTACAACCTTTACTACAAAAAGATGCCCGATTACAATCCATATTTCCAGACCCCCCACTACTGTATTTTAGGCAGCCACCAAATCTAAGAAGCATTATTGTCAGAAGCTCCCTGTCCTCCCCAACAGCTGCAGGAACCTTTCCTTGCAACCAGAAAAAATGTAAAACCTGTCCATTTATAATGACCATGGACAAGATAAAGATCTCCAACTCCCATCAGGACTACAAGATCCCAGGTACTTTCAGCTGCATCACATCTAATGTGGTGTACTTAATTATTTGTATGAAATGTCCAACTGGGGGTCTGTATGTGGGGGAGACTGTTATGAATGTGCTGGAGATGGTTTCTGAGCAGAGGCTCCCTCTGGTGGTTACAGACAGTACTGAACCTCACAGCGAGGAATGGCATTCTGGGATCACGGACTGGACTGATATAAGGGAGGTTCCCTCCCATGATGGTCGCCAGTGATCCATTGTTCTTGTCTCAATTGTGGTTCCTGTTTCATTTGGAAGTTTGCTGAGTCTTGCCTGCATCTTCTGCTTTCAGATAAGATATTTTCTGCTTTTATTTTTGTGCTTGCTTTTTGCATAGTTCCCTGCACTTCTGTGGAGGTCAGCTGCGTCCCCTCCTGGGGGCCAGTGCTCCTCTCAGTTTATCTGAAGCCACTGTTATTTGTTCATTTGCCTTTTCCTGTTTTTTCAGTGGCTGCGGCTTAGTTTTGTTACACCAGAGATCTGATTTAGGTGGTACAGATCGTGTGATCTCAGGTGTTTTTGCAATCAGAAGAGTTGGTATTTTTAGGTTTTTTTTGAATTGCAGTGAGAATCCTTTCCTGTACTTTTCTGTCTAGACAGATTGGGCCCCAGCGTTTGCTCATTCTATTTTCTGTCTGTGTCCGTGCTTCTTCTTGTCTAACCGCCATTACATGTTTGGGGGCTTCCTATTTTCTTTGGGGATCTGCTCAGGGGCAGATAGCTTTCCTCTTTCTGCCTTTAGGTGTAGTTATCTCTCAGGCTGTGACGAGGCGTCTAGGATCAACGTAGGAACGCTCCACGGCTACCTCTAGTTGTGTGGTTAGTTCAGGTTACTGCAATCCAATAGGTTCCAGCCTCTCTGGTGTATTTCTGTTTTTGCTTTTTCTCCTCAGCTACCTAAACATAACAGGAGACCAGCTAAAAACTGAGAACAAGGATGAATTCTCATCGCCACACAATAAGAGAAAAAAGAATGGATCTACCTGTGGCTAAACATTTTTGTATGCCTGATCACAGCACCATGGACATGAAATTACTTGTATTGAAAGGTAACTTCACATCTCAGAGACAAAGAAAAGTTTGGGAATATAAACTGATGACGACCTTTGACACTCTCAGTGCAGGAATGAACGTGTCGCATGGATTTATGTCTTTTTACATCAATTAAAGAATTTGCTCCTAAAACATTACCTGACCCCAATCAGAGGACAATAAAACATTCACTCCTTATCTATGAACAGGTCCAATATTTATGGCCACAACTGTTTATCCCTCTCCCATATTGATAGTTCTGCTTTACATAACTTGTCTTATCTATTGCACTATTCCTATGTCCTGTTGTGTATAAATATGTGATTCTTCAGATGCTGTATTAGTCTTTGCCTGATGAAGAGACCTGAGTAGTCTCAAAAGCTTGCAATTTGTTACCATCTTTTCAGTTAGCCATTAAAAGGTATCAACCACTGAGGACTCTCAATTCTAAATATTTTTCTGTCCAAATTTGAGTCACTTGGCCTTGTTTCCATGATGAAGGTATGGTTTTTGGCAACAATTCTGCTATGAAAGCCACATCTGGCTACACTTAGCTGAGTTCCAATGGTGGCTAACCAGATCTGATCTGATGGCACTACTGGACATCTTATTTTAAAAAAAAGTAAGCATGTCTTTCAAGTTTTCTTTGCTGATCTCTGCATTTATGGTTCTCAACATTGCCCATTTCTTTGTGTTCTCAATATTGAAAAATACAGGCAGATACTTATGCATTATGCAATACCATAAGGGAGGCATCTGATTGGCTTAAATTACTTTTTTAAGCAGGCCCACAACCTCAGAAATACAGCCAATGTCAGTAAAATGTTCATTATAAAGAAAAATATGGAATCTGGGAAGTGATGATATGGTTCCCACAGTTCCCTGATTTCAATGTTATCTAGTTTGTCTCAGATCATATAAAGAGACAAAAGGATTTGCACAAGTGATAACCCCAAAAAAATATGTGCTGTCTTTTAAGATGTTTGAAACAACCTCCAACCGAGTTCCTTCAAATATTGTTTTTTAAGTGTGCTTTAGAAGAAATGATGCTGTAATTAAAGCAAAGAGTGGTCATACTAAATATTGACATCTACATTTCTCTGTGGTTATTCAGTTTGGCATTTTGTTATTTTATTATTATCCATTAAAACATTCTTTCTTTGAAGCAGTTTTTCTTACACCTGCCTAGAACACTATGGGTATGTGCCCACGTTCAGGAATCAGCAGCGCTTTGGAGGCAGCACAGGTCTGTTGGGTCCAAAGCACTGCCAGCCATTGGACGCAGGTGATTCCGCATGTGTTCATTGAACCATGCGAAATCACCGCATCCAATACTTTGTACGGATGAAATTTATCTTGCGGAGACATAAATAGACATGCTGCGGTCCGGAAAAGACGTGCCGTATGTCCGTTAGCGCAGGTGATCAGCAATCCTCGGTGCACGCATAGTGGGCATGGGATTTCTTGAAATTCCATCCACTATGCTGTAACATCTAGCCCCTGCAGGTTGGACGCTGCACAAGTACGCAGTGTCCAACCTGCAGCGTTTACTGACCGTGTGCACATACCCTTGCACAGTCACAGTAATGTGTATATATACAGTATATATATATATATATATATATATATTAAACAGTAGGGGAAATAAGTATTTGATCCCTTGCTGGTTTTGTAAGTTTTCCTCCTGACGAAGACATGACCAGTCTATATTTTTAATGGTAGGTTAATTTTAACATTGAGAGATAGAATTTCAAAAATAAAATCCAGAAAATATATATACAGTAGGGAGAAATAAGTATTTGATCCCTCTGGCAAACAAGACTTAATACTTGGTGACAAAACTCTTGTTGGCAAGCTCAGCAGTCAGACGTTTTTTGTAGTTGATGAGGTTTGCGCACATGTCAGGAGGAATTTTAGTCCAGTCCTCTTTGCAGATCATCTCTAAATCATTAAGATTTTGTGGCTGTCAATTGGCAACTCGGAGCTTCAACTACTATGGGATTAAGGTCTGGAGACTGGCTAGGCGACTCCATGACCTTAATGTGCTTCTTTTTGAGCCACTCCTTTGTTGCCTTGGCTGCATGTTTTGGGTCATTGTCTTGCTGGAAGATCGAGCCACGACCCATTTTTAATTTACTGGCGGATTGAAGGAGGTTGTCACTCAGGATTTTACGGTACATGCCTCCATCCATTTTCCAATTGATGCGGTGAAGTAGTCCTGTGCCCTTAGTAGACAAACCACCCCCAAAACATAATGTTTCCACCTCCATGCTTGACAGTGGGGATGGTGTTCTTTGGGTCATAGGCAGCATTTCTCTTCCTACCAACACGGCAAGTTGAGTTAATGCCAAAGAGCTCAATTTTTGTCTCATCTGACCACAGCACCTTTCCCCAATCACTCACAGAATCATCCAGGTGTTCATTGGCAAACTTCAGACGGTCCCGAATGTGCCTTCTTGAGCAGGGGGACCTTGCGAACACTGCAGGATTTTAAACCTTTACGGCATAATGTGCTACCATTAGTTTTCTTGCAAACTGTAGTCCCAGCTGCCTTGATATCATTAAAAATTACCCCAGTGTAGTTTTAGGCTGATCTCTCACTTCCTCATGATCAAGGATACCCCTCGAGGTGAGATTTTGCATGGTGCCCCTGATTGATGTCAATTGACAGTCATTTTGTATTTCTTCCATTTCCTTACTATTGCACCAACAGTTGTTTCCTTCTCACCCAGCATCTTACTTATGGATTTGTAGCCCATTCCAGCTTTGAGCAGGTCTACGATCTTGTCCCTGACATCCATAGAAAGCTCTTTGGTCTTGCCCATGTTGTAGAGGTTAGAGTCTTACTGATTATTTGAGTCTGTGGTCAGGAGTCTTTTTTAAAGGTGACTTTGTAAAACAGCTGTCTTTAATGCAGGCAATGAGTTGATTAGGAGCGTCTAACTGGTCAGTAGGAGCCAAAACTCTTAATGGTTGGTAGGTGATCAAATGCTTATTTCTCACTGCAGAATGCAAAAAAATTAATATAATTTATACAATGTGATTTTCTGGATTTTATTTATCATTTTCTATCTCTCAATGTTAAAATTAAACTACCCTTAAAATTATAGACTGTTCATGTCTTTGTCAGTGGGCGAACTTACAAAATCAGCAAGGGACCAAATACTTATTTCCCCCTGTATATATGTACAAATATATATATATATATATATATATATATATATATATATGTATATGTGATAAAGTCACTGGCAGAGTACTGGAGGGGAGATATGTGTCACTACGCTTGGTGGCATCAGTGATATGAAACCCAGAATATTTTCATCCAGCACAGTAGGGGTTGTGAGGTTTTGTAGCTAAGTTGCATAAATGGGCTGGATTTAATGTGGACATCCACAGACTGAATGGGGGGATGTCCACCTTATCTCCACCAGCACAGGATCTGTGTGATGTCACAGTCATGTGTTTAGTCACATGGGGAAAAGACTCACATGGTCTGAGGTTTAAATAACTGGGCTTTAGAGGCGGTCTTTGGTCAGCAAGACTGGAGAGAGGATTCTCCAGTGGTTTTATGTTCTGAAGAAAGATTGAATCTGTGTTGCTCCGGAACAGGCTGCTACACGCATACGTATGGACCGTGTTGCAGCATTTTTTGTTTTGTTTTGTTTTCCAGTCTTGGGTGAAGGGGAAAAGGAAAATAGTCCGCTCACCAGTCTTCTGCAGGTTTCTCTGATTGAACACGCAATGGTCCCCATCCATCCTTTACTTTGTTCATTTGTTTTTTTGATACATGCATTTTAAAATGTCTTAAATAAAAAAATGATTTTATTGGATTACACGCTGGAGATATTTTTCCTCTTCTGTTTTCCTGTCTTAGCCTGAAGGGTTGTGTTTACTTTCCCTTCTTGTTGGTTTATGAACATTATAATAAGCCAACCGAAGATTTAAAGAGATGGTGTTCCTGATTTCTACCTCTGTATACCGCCACTTGAGTTGAACTACCACAATATATAAAAAAACTTCCTTCTCACCCCACAATGGGGATGGTCTTTGTTGTCCTTTCTCATTCTTGGGTTCTCTACCAGAGGCCTGGGAGTTTGAGGGTTCTGCGCAGGATCTTAGTTGTTCCCAGCATTGCACTTTTCTTTACAGAGAGCTCAGATGTTGCTCCTGGGATCTGTTGCAGCCATTTTCCAACTTAGGGGTCACTGCTCCAATTAGCTCCTATCACCACTGGAATCACTGTTGCCTTCACCTTCCACATTTCTCCAGTTCTCCTTTGAGGCCCTGGTATTTCTCCAGCTTCTCATATTCCTTCTTTCTGATGTTGCTGTCACTTGACACTGCCACATCTATCATTGCTGCCTTCTGATACTTGTCTACTATCACAATGTCTTGTTGGTTATATATATATATTATATATATATATATAGTGACAAGCAAAAGGGTAACAATGTTTTGAACTTTTGACTTTAGGCTCCATATCTCACTGTCGACTACTGCTTCGAAAGTGAGACTACCATCATTTTACAGACAATCATCTTGGCTTTCTCATGCATAATTTTGACTTGCAGATATTTAGCATATGGTTAGTTATGCAGATTCTTGTAATTTCACTGCATTGTTACTGTTTTGCTCCTGGTTGTAAAAAAAAAATTCTTCCTGTATACTGCAAAATACAATCTTTTCTCACATTCCCTAATAGCTCAGTGTGCTAATAGGCTGATTCCCAAATGAAAGATCACTGGTTGAAATCAAGGAGCAGCCATGAAGAAGATTTAGCAAGAAAAAAAGCAGCAGCATCTAGCTCATCGATAGCTGTCTCTTGGCCAAGAAAAATGACAAACTGCAGGTGTGAAAAACTTGTTGCATCATTCCCAAGAAGACTCATGGTTGTACTATCTCAAAAGGGTGCTTCTTCTCAATGCTAAGCAAAGGGTCTGAATACTTATTATGACCATGTGATTAGTGTTGAGCGATACTGCTCGATATCTAAAAATATCGGATCGGAATGGTATCGCCGATATCACTAAATATCGTCGATATCCGATTCCGATACCGGAAGTCCCATGTAAGTCTATGGGAACAAAATATCGCAACTAAAAAAACACTTTCTTTCGTTGTAAACACAAAATATACACACATAGAATACATATATATATATATATATATACATGTCATTGTGACATATATATATATATATACATATATTTATAGTTTATACACTTCTACATAGTAAAATAGACTCTGATTCAATTGCCGGGTAAAGCCGTGACATACCCCATAGAAGTCGACGGGCTCGGTGCCGAGTACCCCAAAACCTCTGGCTCTGTGCGACTCAACTTGGGCGTCACGAACAGGATTCTGTAGCTCGCTATAAGCGAGTCCTGTGTGCCTGAATTGAACTGGTTTTGTGCTTGAGAATTGCTAAAATCATCAGAGAATGTATTTGCCATTTTTCCGCCATATCTGCGTCACGACGAGGCACTGGTGAAGAAGAAGGGCGAGCTCTTCGTGGGTGTACACTCACTCAGTGGCGCGAAAACGATGGCCGACCACTCTAAATGGTACTGCAATGTAAGATCGTGCCCCACAGCTCTTGAGTTCCGCCTCCTCATCCTCCTCAGTGTGCGGAAACTAACACGAAGGTCCCGCCTCACTACAAAAGAGGGGCCCTTTCCAGATGCTAATGACACATGTGACTTGGCAGAGATGGCTAATGGACACGAGCAGAAGTGTGAAGGGATGGAGCAGTCAGAGCTCTCCCCCCACGGAAGCGACCCGATCGCCACGGAACCACCGTTGGGCACCCGGCCTGGAAACCCTCCTACGCTGCAAGAAGCGGAGGATACCCTAAGAGGCCTGGCCCGGCACCGGGAGGAGGTCGCCAGGATGGAAGCCAGCTGGCGTGCCCTAAAACTAAACTTGGAGCGGCGCCAATCCCTCTTACCTGAAGTGTCTGTACCGGATGGTGAGGCACCCGTTCTAGTAGAGGAGTCCGTGCGGGCATCCCAGCCCTTGCAATGTGATCCGGTTGACGTTATCGCAGTGGAGGCACCCGTTCCTGCAAAAACCGCTGCACCGGCAGCACCCCAGATCCCGCTGTCTGCCCCCGTCGCTGAGACAGAAGAAGCGACACCCGTCCTCATGGAGGAGGCCGCGCAGGCACCAGAGGTCTACCTGTCTTTACCGGAGCCCCGACTGTCATCTGTTCCAGATCCGGCTGCTTCCTCCGCAGGTGAGCGCCGCCAGGACTGTCGGGCGCCAGGAGAGCTGCCGCAAACCGGACATCGTAAGCTGCAGTTTGATGGTGGAGACATGGAGATGCTGGTGGAGGAGAATTACAACCGGCGTCAGGAGGAAGAGTGGAGACGTTGGGAGAGAGAAGCCGAGCGACAAAGGGAGCAGCGCGAATCCCAGAAGCTTCGCCAACGTCACATCGAGAAGGACCGGGCAGATAAGGACCGGATGAGAAAAGATAAAGGAACCCTGATGGAGCCGCGGCGTAAGGGTGCAGTACGGAGCTTTAAATTGAAAGCTGGTTGGGGCTTCATCCAGGAGCCTGGACTTTATTTAGAAGTGTTTGTGACCCGGCGGGACGTGGAGACTCACCTCCCAGAAGGACACCCGGGGAGGGACCTGTTGCCAGGAGACTTGGTAACTTACACCCGACACTGGGGTTACAATGGATGGTATGCCCTAAATGTCACCAGGTGCGACCCCTGGTCCCCAGAGTGTCAGGAACCTGTGAGACCCTCGGAGCCTTCAGCCTCCCACATCCAGGCCTCTGCACAAGTGCCCACCCCACGCCGTAAATCTCCCCAGCCTCCCTCAGTGGTCTCCTCAGCAGCCCCAGCTATGGACATGATAATGATATCTGGCCCGTACCCGGCGCCTGTTAGGCCCCCTGGGGTTCGTTCAGTCCGGGACATAGGGCTCCAGACCCGGAGGGAGATGAAAGAGGTGGCCACACAGACACAGATAGCGGGTCACGACTTGACTGTACAGGCCACACGACGTCATCAGGTCCTGGTGGTCCTTGGTGTCTCGGATGTTTGGCAAGCATCAGAAGAGTACCAGGTGGTACCTGGAACACCCCTGCCAAAGAATTATAAATAACCCGGACAGGGTCCCTGTATGTAAATAGTTAAATTGTTGATGTACCCGGACGGGTGAATGTTCATAAAAAAGTTTTTTAATTTAATAAAAAAAAAACACAGTTTTCATTACTTTTATTACAGTCTCATCCTGCGACGCCATCAATCTCCTGTAAAAAAATGAAAAAAAAAAAAACAGCAGTATACCACCTGTCCGACGCAGTCCATAGTAACGAGTGTCCCACGACGATCCAGCTCTGCTACATCAGAATGACATCAGAGGCAGGCAGAGGCTGTCATCCCGGCGCAGCACAGCTGATTACCTGCTTCCCCGGCGGTGACGTCATCGGACTGACTGCTTTACGGCCGGGATTACCCAGCAGTCACTGCAGTTATCGCGAAAAACTGCATGTGACCGCCGGGGAGAAGAGGATGGCGGCCATCAAGCAGCCCAGGACGTGACCGCCGGAGATCTTCTGCCAGGTAAGTGCCGCTGACTCCTGACAGACCCGACCGACGGACACTCACAGTGACAGTGACAAATCCGATTCCGGTATCCGATATGACGAAAATATCGGTACTCGGAATCGAAAGCCCGATACAGCTAATATCGGCCGATACCCGATATTTGCAGTATCGTATCGCTCAACACTACATGTGATAATTAAGTTTTTATTTTTAAATAAATTTGCAAACATTTCTACATTTCTGTTTTTTTTTCAGTCAAGATGGGGTGCAGAATGTACATTAATGAGAAAAAAAATGAACTTTTTGAATTTACCAAATGGCTGCAATGAAACAAAGAGTGAAAAATTTAAAGGGGTCTGAATACTTTCCATATACACTGTATATATATATATATATATATATATATATATATATATATATATATATTGATTCAAAAACCTGTCTTATTATTTTCATCTATGTTGTGCCTTAATAATGGTGACAAAAATGTACTCTACATTTATAGCATGACACTATAATCTTGCCTGTCGTTTTTCAAAGATGGCCTCTTTGTCTAGAATACAGCAAACAATGAAGGAGATTCTATGCTTTACACATCCAATACAATATGACATCTGCTTTTCATCTCCTCCAACACTCTGACAGCCACCGGGTATTTTTTTTCTATTCTGACAACTTAAATATACCACCTCCATGTTCTTATAATGGTAGGTGTATACAGAAGATATCAGGCCACGTTGCTGTAGATCTATACATGTTTACAAAGGACTACTAGCAACTTAATTATCAGTGTAAAATTCTTTGTACAAATAAAATAAAAGGTTATTTTTTTTAAATATGCTTTTCATATAAGAGATGTTGCAATTGAAAAAGGAGCAGTAGTTGATCTTTACAGAGATGTCTTTTTTATTAACCATGCTCCTGACAATTATCTATAGCCACGCAGAATAGTGTGAATGGTAGATTGTTTTTGAGCATTTCATGATAAGTCATTGTTTTCTTGGCTTTTATTGAGTTTCGATTTTTTTTTCACTTTTCTGGTTATATCTGTCTAATCCCAATATGGCTAGCCACAGCAGCTGCAAAATAAATTTTTTTAACAGCTTATCTGCTTAATGATACAGGGATATGAGAGAATAGATTTGTCTTCCATGAGTCTAAGTAAATTTAAAATTATTCAACAAGGCAAATAAGCAGAAATTGAGAGAAATTGAAGTCTCTTCCAATAAAAGCTTGCAATGTACATGAAAAACAAAAATCTGCAAGTGAAAAATATACACAACATGTGCATGATACTTCAGGTTCCTCATTCACTTTGCTGACATCAGGTTTTGCATAAAGTTTTGTCACAAATCCATGCAGAAAAAGAGACAAAAAACACAACAAATCTGCAATGTGTGCCTTAATTTTCTAACATGTTTTTTTTTCCTCTCTACCCTTGGTGAGTGATTTTGTGTGTAAGTTGCTTTTGTTATACCTGTTTGTCTTACATTTGTGTACACTAACATATCTGTCCCAGTCCCCTTTTAGAAGGGGGAGGGGACAGCTTAGGATATTAACAGGAACAGAGTAAGGTCAGAGACTCAGACTGTCTACCTTCAAGAGTACCCTCTGGTCATATACCATCTACATATACTCAAGAACACGTATTAATGTATGGCTGAGAAATGTAACCCAGCAAAATATTTAAACTTTTTTTTAGTGTTATATATCACAAAAATGTACCCAGAACACGGAAAAGTGTATTGGTAAGAAATGTGAATAAACAAGCAACATTTTCAAACACTTTTTTTTACTGTTACTGTATATACCACCAAAATGTGACAGAAAGCTCATAATCCTGAAATATGTATCTATGCTTTTTGTAAGCTTTACATAGCACAGTAATGCAACAATAACAATACTAAACTGTGTGGATGAGTCACTGAATCCATAAATTTTTTTTGAATGTGTAGTTGATGTACTTATACAGTCATAAAGGTTTTAAAGAAAGCCAGACAGAAATTATGAGGAGCGTCATCCATAGACCCATGAAAGGCTGGTAGACCTCATTAAAATATTGAATATTACAAGCACTTTATATGTTGCTGTCATCTTGTGTCATGGAAAAGTGTGGGCTAATCCAGCCTTTGTTCATTTTTATGAGAGGAAGCCTGTCCACATTCTCCATTGACAGGTGAAAGTGCCTATCTGTTATAAATCCCGGCAGCACTAAAAACCCGCTCAGACAAGATGCCAATGGCAGGGCACCACAACACTTCCAGAGCATAGAGAGACAGCTCATGCAGGTGTTCAGCTTTGAAACCCAAAAGTCAGTGAGGAATTAGGGAGTGCACTGCTTTGGTCAGCCAAGAATTGCTTGACCATATTTGAAAACTTTTCCCTCCTTCTCAAAAATACCCAGTCATCAGTTAATGGGCACTGGGCTGGTGTCATAAATTTGGCCCACGCCTTTGACAGTGTACTGCCTCTGCTGTGTGTCTCCCTGGCCCCCCCTCCATGGTTGGTCAAGGAAATTTGCCTCCTGCCGCTAACATTGTTTAATGGGAATTTTTTCAATATATTTTCCACATGGCCTTCTGGTATAGCACCATTTTAGAAGACCTCTCCACCTCAGGAAGAAAAGATACAAAGTTCTCCTTATATCATGGGTCTAGCAGGGTGAACAACCAGTACTCTTTTTTTGACAAGATGAATGTAACATGAGGGTCATGAGAAGGGCAGAGGTGCATTAAGTCAGCCATGTGTGCCAAGCTCCATACAGCCAACACTTCTCTGTCTCCACCATGATGACAACTCTCCATCTCCTCCCTCTTTTCCTCCTTATTCCCATCCTCAGCCCAGCCACATAGCAGAATTGGGACAAAGGTTGGGTGGCTACTAGTTTCTGTTGCACTAGGCACCAGCTCCTGTTCCTCCTCTTCCTCCTCCTCAACGTCCACCTCCTCATTGATACACAATTCACGCTGAGCAGATGACATGAGGCTAGGCTGGCTACAGTCTCTTTGTGTTATGTCTTCCTTCATCCCTCCTGTTACCCATGCAAAGCTTCAAGTTTAATTATGAGTAGTGTTGAGCATTCCAATACTGCAAATATCGGGTATCGGCCGATATTTGCTGTATCGGAATTCCGATTCTGAGTTCCGATATTTTTGTCATATCGGATACCGGAATCTGAGTTTTCCTCTAAAGTCTATGGGGAGTTCCTGTGTCACAGAACGAAGTACGTGACACAGGAACTTCCCGAAACTGTCACTGTCAGTGTCTGTCGGGTCTGTCAGGTGTCAGCAGCACTTACCTGGCAGAAGATCCCCGGCGGTCACGTCCATCCATCCATTCAGGCCGGCCATTACACTCTCCCTGGCAGTCACGTGCAGCATCTCGCGATAACTGCACGGGCTGCCCGGTACTGGGTAATCTCGGCCAGCTGTACTCTCGCGACAGCTGGCCGTAAACCAGTCCGGATGACGTCACCGCCGGGGAAGCAGCAATGGTAAGCAGCTCTGCTCTATGTGGATGTCAGGCTCAGCCTGTCATCCAGATGTAGCAGAGCTGGACTGGTCGTGGGACACTCGTGATTTTGGACTGCGTCGGACAGGGAGTATTTGTGTTGCTTTATTATTTTTGTTTTTTTACAGGAGAACGATGGCGTCGCAGGATGAGCATGGAATAAAAATAATGAAAACTATGTGGTGTTTTATTTCATTAAAAGACTTTTTTCTGGCTGTGGATTTTTTAAAAAATTTACAAACTATGATTAATAATGGATCGGTGTCTTATTGACACCTCTCCATTATTAACCGGGCTTATTGTCACCTTTCAATCAAAGGTGACATTAACCCCTTATTACCCCGCTTGCCACTGCTACAGGGCAAGTGGGAAGAGCCAGGTAAAGTGCCACAATTGGGCATCTTTGGATGCGACAATTGTGTGGCTGCTGCAGCCAGGTATTTTTAGGCCATTGAGGGCCAAAATCCATGGGCCTTGACAGTCTTTTAATACCAGGCCGCAGTAGTCTGCTTTTTACTTGGCTGGTTAACAAAAATAGGGGGACCCCCACGCCATTTTTTTTTCGAGGGGATCCCCTATTTTTGTTAACCAGCCAAGCTAAGCAGACTGCTGTGGCCTGGTATTATCAGGCTTACAAGGATCATGGATATTGGATCCTTACCAGCCTGAAAAACCAGACCTCAGCAGTCTGCTTCATCTGGCTGGTTAACAAAAACAGGGGGGGACCCACACCATTTTTTTTCGAGGGGATCCCCTATTTTTGTTAACCAGCCAAGATAAGCAGACTGCTGTCGCCTGGTATTATCAGGCTTGCAAGGTCCATGGATATTGGATCCTTAACAGCCTGAAAAACCAGGACTCAGTAGTCTGCTTTATCCGGCTGGTTAACAAAAATAGGGGGACCCCACACCATTTTTTTTTTTAATGGGATCCCCTATTTTTGTTAATCAGTTCACTTCAGGTCAGCCGGGATTCCCTCTGACGTCACTGATGCTGTGCGGTGTCCCTGGCTGACCTGAAGTGAAAGTGGGAAGCAATCAATTATGCTAACCATTTCCTCTCCTGTCAGCCAGGAGAGGAGATGATTCAGTCAGGGGTTTACTGTGAGACTGTCAGCATTAGCTGCGGTCTCTGCAGTAAACATTAACCCTTTCAGAAGGATTACATCGGGGGACCTGACAGATCACCGGATAGGTAAGAATAATGTTGCTTTATTATTTTATTTTTATTACAGGTGAACAAGGGCTTCGCAAGGAATGGCAGTAAAATAAAATATGGTCAAAAACGTGTGTGTTTATTTCATTAAAATGATTTTAATTAACCCCTTAACGACCAAGCCATTTTGTAGGTTAAAGACCAGGCCAATTTTTACAATTCTGACCACTGTCTCTTTATGAGGTTATAACTCTGGAACGCTTCTACGGAGCTTGGCGATTCTGAGATTGTTTTCTCGTGACATATTGTACTTCATGATAGTGGTAAAATTTCTTCAATATAACTTGCGTTTATTTATGAAAAAAACGGAAATATGGCAAAAATTTTGAAAATTTTGCAATTTTCAAACTTTTAATTTTTATGCCATTAAATCAGAGAGATATGTCACAAAAATTAGTTAATAAATAACATTTCCCACATGTCTACTTTACATCAGCACAATTTTGGAACCAAAATTTTTTTTTGTTAGGAAGTTATAAGTGTTAAAAGTTGACCAGCAATTTCTCATTTTTCCAACAAAATTTACAAAACCATTTTTTTTAGGGGCCACCTCACATTTGAAGTGAATTTGAGGGGTCAATATGACAGAAAATACCCAAAAGTGACACCATTCTAAAAACTGCACCCCTCAACGTGTTCAAAGCCACATTCAAGAAGTTTATTAACCCTTTAGGTACTTCACAAGAATTGAAGCAATGTGGAAGGAAAAAATGAACATTTAACTTTTTTTCCCCAAATTTTTCTTTCGACACAATTTTTTAAAATTTTGTCAAGGGTATCAGGAGAAAATGAACCACAATATTTGTTGTACAATTTCTCCAGAGTACACCGATACCCCATGTGTGGGGGTAAACCACTATTTGGGCGCATGGCAGAGCTCGGAAGGGAAGCAGCGCCATTTGACTTTTTTGGCTGGAATTGAGATTGGACGCCATGTCGCATTTGGAGAGTCCCTGTGTGCCTAAACAGTGGAAACCCCACACAAGTGACCCCATTTTGGAAACTGGACCCCCCAAGGAACTTATCTAAATGTGTTGTGAGAGCTTTTAACCCCAGGGGCTTCACAGAAGGTTAAAACGTAGAGCCGTAAAATTAAAAAATCATATTTTTTCCACAAAAATGATCTTTTCATCCCAATTTTTATTTTCCAAAGGATAAAAGGACCCCAAAAGTTATTATGCAATTAGTCCTGAGTACGCTGATACCCCATATGTGGGGGTAAATCACTATTTGGGCGCATGGCAGAGCTCAGAAGGGAAGCAGCGCCATTTGACTTTTTTGGCTGGAATTGAGATTGGACGCCATGTCGCATTTGGAGAGTCCCTGTGTGCCTAAACAGTGGAAACCCCCACAAGTGACCCCATTTTGGAAACTAGACCCCCCAAGGAACTTATCTAAATGTGTTGTGAGAGCTTTTAACCCCCAAGGGCTTCACAGAAGGTTATAACGTAAGCCGTAAATTAAAAAATCATATTTTTTCCACAAAAATGATCTTTTCATCCCAATTTTTATTTTCCAAAGGATAAAAGGACCCCAAAAGTTATTGTGCAATTAGTCCTGAGTACGCTGATACCCATAGTGGGTAAACCACTATTTGGGCGCATGGCAGAGCTCGGAAGGGAAGCAGCGCCATTTGACTTTTTTGGCTGGAATTGAGATTGGACGCCATGTCGTATTTGGAGAGCTCCTGTGTGCCTAAACAGTGGAAACCCCCCACAAGTGACCCCATTTTGGAAACTAGACCCCCCAAGGAACTTATCTAGATGTGTGCTGAGAGCTTTGAACCCCCAAGGGCTTCACAGAAGATTATAACGTAGAGCAGTAAAATTAAAAAATCATATCTTTTCCACAAAAATTATCTTTCCACCCCCAATTGTTATTTTCCAAAGGGTAACAGGACCCCAAAAGTTATTGTGCAATTTGTCCTGACTACGCTGATACCCCATATGTGGAGGTAAACCACTATTTTGACGCATGGCAGAGCTCGAAAGGGAAGGAGCGCCTTTTTCAAATGCAGACTTTGATGGAATGGTCTGCGGGTGTCATGTCACGTTTGGAGAGCCCCTGATGTGCCTAAACAGTAGAAACCCCACACAAGTGACTCCATTTTGGAAACTAGACCCCCCAAGGAACTTATCTAGATGTGTGGTGAGCACTTTTAACCCCCAAGTGCTTCACAGAAGTTTATAACGTAGAGCCGTGAAAATAACAAAATCATATTTTTTTCCACAAAAATAATCTTTTTGCCCCCAAATTTTTATTTTTATAAGGGTAACAGGAGAAATAGGACCCCAAAAGCTATTGTGCAATTTGTCCTGAGTACGCTGATATCCCATATGTGGGGGGGAACCACTATTTTGACGCATGGCAGAGATCGGAAGGGAAGGAGCACCGTTTTTAAATGCAGACTTTGATGGAATGGTCTGCGTGTGTCATGTCGCGCTTGGAGAGCCCCTGATGTGCCTAAACAGTAGAAACCCCCCACAAATGACCCCATTTTGCAAACTAGACCCCCCAAGGAACTTATCTAGATGTGTGGTCAGCACTTTGAACCCCCAAGGGCTTCACAGAAGTTTATAACGTAGAGCCGTGAAAATAAAAAAATCATATTTTTTCCACAAAAATAATCTTTTTGCCCCAAATTTTTATTTTTCTAAGGGTAACAGGAGAAATAGGACCCCAAAAGCTATTGTGCATTTTGTCCTGAGTACGCTGATACCCCATATGTGGGGGGGGAACCACTGTGATCGCCTTACTACGATCTTTGGGAGGCACAATGAACAAATCCACAAAAGGTGAAGAATTGGTTTTCTTTTTTGCGCCGTTCCTCGTGCGGTATTAGTGATTAGGCGACTTTATTCCCGGATCGGTGCGATTACGGCGATACCAGATTTACATCCTTTTTTCATGTTTAGCTTCTGTCACACTCTAAAAGATGCTTTTTTTTGGAATAATTTTTTGTAAGAAATTTTTGCATCGCCGTATTTTGAGAGCTATAATTTTTCCATATTTCGGCCGACATAGTTATCTGTGGACTTAATATTTGCGGGACGAGCTGACGTTTTTTATTGGTACCATATTCGGGCACATAACGTTTTTTGATCGCTTCCTATTCCGATTTTTGTGGAAGCAGAATGAACAAAAACCAGCAATTCAGGAATTGTTTTTTTTTTTTTTTTTCCTCCGTTCCGCGTGTGGTAAAATTGATAAAGCAGCTTTATTCTTCGGATCACTACTATTACAGTGATACCTCATTTATATATTTTTTTTTATGTTTTGGCTTTTTTTACACAATAAAAATTTTTATAGAAAAAATAATTATTTTTGCATCAGTTTATTCCGCGAGCTATAACTTTTTTATTTTTTCGCTGATGATGCTGTATAGTGGCTCGTTTTTTGTGGCACAAGATGACGTTTTCAGCGGTACCATGATTATTTATATCTGACTTTTTGATCGGTGTTATTGCACTTTTTCCAAGCGGTATGATGATACCGCTTGAAAAAGTATAATTTACTACTTTTTTGTGGTTTTTTTTTTACGACTTTCACTGAAGGGGTTAACTAGGGTTACCTTTTATAGATGGGATTTTTACGGACGTGGCGATACCTAACATGTGTATTTTTTTTGTTTTTTATTTTTTTTATTACATAAAAATGTGTATTTTTTAGGGGATTTTTTTTAAATTATTTTTTAATATTTTTTTTACAATTTTTTTTAAAAAAATGATTTTTTTTTAACTTGTCCCTTTATGGGACTTTCACTTTTTTTTTACTTTTTATTGCAGATTTACAAATGCAGCATTGCATTGCATCCAGTCAAGGGTCGCGACAGATCTGAGGCAGAGGGAGCTCCCGACCCTCTGCCTCCCCCCCTGAGCTCTGCGATCGCGCTCGATCGCAGCAGTCGGGGGTTAACAGCCAGGGGCGGTGGGGGCTCCGCTCCTGGCTTCAGTGCAGGAAGCCTGGCCACTGCAGCGCCGGCTCCTGCACTGATTGCGCTGGAGAAGCTGAAATTTCAGCTTCTCCTGCGCGATCGCTGCTGTGTTTGGTCAGTCAGATTGACTGACCAAGCACAGCGCTGTAGGTTCGGAGGACCACAGCAAATGTCCCGCACCGCTTGCCGTGCCTGTCAGCTGTCTGTGACAGCTGTCGGCACTGATCTACCACTGCGTGTTTACACGCAGTGGTAGATCAAAGGCATGACGTGCACAGTCCGTCCTGGTGCCAGAACTGACACCTTGCCATGACGGACTGTGCACGTCATTGGACAGTAAGGGGTTAAAGTGTGTGTGTTTTATTTTTATTTCATACAATAGGATTAATAATTGATAGTTGTCTAATTGACAGCTCTCAATTATTAACCTGGCTTAAAGTCACCTTTCAATAGCAAGGTGGCTTTAACCCCTTATTAACCCATTCGCCACCGCTACGGGGTGGGCCTGGAGACCGCTGCCCTCTGATTTCTTGGTAACTATTCATTGCACTATTATCCTTTACTATGAATTTACCTGTGGGTGCTTTGAAAGGTTCGTGCTCTTTACTCTATGTGGCAAACATGTGCCCTAGTCTATTTAGGAGAGCTATGTGATCAGTAACCATTATAAAATATTCATATGTTATTGCCCACCTCATTTTTTACATGCCATATGATTTATTGGTGGAGGTAAGCCGTGGCTTTAGACAGTATGTTTCTAACCCGAATCTGTCTAATTATGACTTTTTTGTCATTTTATACTTAGAGGTTCTTCGGTCCTCTTAGTCCCTTTTTTGTTTATGTTATGTGTATTTGTGGTTTCAATTTCCCTCCTTACCATTGTACTGGTTATATCTTAACTTTTAACAATAAAATTTGTACATTTTTGGACTTTATGACTGTTTTTTCTGCGGTTGTTGCTAGAGCAATGGGAGTAAGACGGGCAGAGTGCCAGAAAGAGCGAATCTAAATTCGTAGCAAAAAAATGTGTTTTTTTACAACAAATTTACACCTTTAATTAACCCCTACATGTGTCAAATTTTGCACACATACACTCATGTAATTGTTAGTGAAAACCATATGTCAAACTACATGAAATGACATGGTTAACTCTATGTAAACCATGTGTCATTTCATGTCGGGTGGTTCTGTATTTTCACAAAAGCAGGCATTGCCCGGCAATTGAATCAGAGGCTATTTTACTATGTAGAAGTATATGAACATAATATAGTAATAATATATTATATATATATATGTCACAATGACATGTATATATATATATATATGTATTCTATGTGTGTATATCTAGTGTTTACAAGGAAAGAAAGAGGTTTTTTTAGTTCCGATATTTCTGTCCCATTGACTTGCATTGGGTTTCCGGTATCGGATCGGCGATACCCGATACTTTTTGAGTATCGGGCCAATCCAATCCAATCCGATATTTCGGGATATCGGGCAGTATCGCTCAACACTAATTATGAGCAGTGACTGTTTCAGTAGGCACAGAAGCAGTAACATTGCATTGACTATGGTGTCATCTATGCTCACCATGTATGTGGAGTCCTCAAAGTCTTGGAGAACCAAACAAATGTCATACATCCATTCCCTCTATTCACTTATTATGTGCAGAGGCTGACCAGAATACCGATGGACTTGTTGGAGCTGGTACTCCACCACTGGTCTCTTCTGCTCAAAATGCTTGCCAACATGTGCAGTGTGGACTCCCAGAGCGTGGTGATGTTGCACACCAGTCGGTGAGCTGGCACTTGCATGCTCTGCTACAGTACTGCCTGAGCGACGGCATCTGTAGCCAACTTGTAAAAATGTGTGCTATTGCGGTGTACCTTGACTATAAGCTCTGGCAAATCTGGGGATGTTTTCAGAAACCACTGAACTGCCAAGTTGAAGGCATGCCAAGCATGGTATTTGTGTGAGCTTTCCAAGCTTCACTGCAGCCACCAGGTTGCGCCTATTATCACACATGACCATGTCGGGTTGGAGGTTCAGTGTCAAAAACCACAGATCTGTCTGGCATGTTATTTCTTTAAGTAACTCTGCCATGGTGTGCGGTTTGTCTCCTAGGCAAATTAATTTCAACAGAGCCTGATGCCGCTTCGCTGAAGCAATGATGCAAATCTTCCAGCTTCCGGCTGATATGGATGACATGCTCTGAGATAGCACATGGAGATTGAGGATGAGGAGGAGCAGGAGGGGGTAAAGGAACTGCTGTAGGAGGTGGAGGAAACTCTGATAGAAGTAGGGCTAGCAATTCTCAGCATCAGGAGCACATGAGCAATGCAAGGGTGTGATTTGGCCCAGCCTCCACAATGTTCATCCATTGTGCTGTCAGGGAAACGTAGAGTCCCTGGCCACAAGCGCTTGACCATGTGTTGGTCATTAAGTGGACAATGCCAGAAAGTGCGTTGGTAAGTGTATGGGTGATGTTCCTGTGACATACTGGTACAAGGTGGGGACACCATACCAGGAGGAAAAAGTGGTGGCTGGAGACCGAATACCAAGGACGGCTGCCTCCATGAGTCGGCAGAAATCATTTGCATCTATCAGCCTAAATGGCAACATTTCCACAGCAAGCAGCCTGGAAATTTGCCTGTTTACCATTCAGGCCTTTTTCGATCCAAAGCCTAGGTAGGGATAGCTCAACACTGGGCTGGGACAATGATTTGGAAGTGCCTGATGATGGTAAGTCAGAATGTGCAAGGATAGGTGCAGAGCAGGAGCAAATTGCACTAGTGTTTTGGATAGGGGATTGGGAAGCAGGAAGAGGCAGTGGTGTCATCCAATGGCACCACTCATGGACCCAGGCATTCGGCCCACAGAGTCGGGTGCTTAGGTGAAATGTACCTGATCATGCTGGTGGTGGTTAGATTCTTAGTGGTAGACTCCTGCTGATCTTTGCATGGCACAGGTTGCAAATGGACATTTTGTTTGCTCCGAACTCTCTTTACAAAGTTCCAGACTGGGCAACACCCAACTCTTTAATGGAGAAATTCAGGAGTGTCGGTGCTTTGCGGAACAGTTTCCTGCCTTCTCTCTCTGGTCACCCCACTGCTGCTTATTGTTTGTTTCAGTGCTGTCAATCTCTAGTCAGCGGGGAGCCAGCTAGCAATCAGCATGACGTCAGCAGTCACGCTCCATCAACAGAGCAGAACAAAAGAGAAGTTGATGCTCTGTGGATGTGGCAACAACGGGAGCCACTGAATGGCAGGCAGGAGCGGTACATGAATACTTTGTGATGGCAGAGATCAGCACTGGGCACAACATTCAGATAGGAGAAACTACCTGGCTATTTGTTTTTAGGCCCATAGTAAAAAAAATAGTCATGGATAACCTCTTTAATGTTTTTGTATTTGGGGGATGAGTATCTTTGTAACGAATGAAACAGTGCAGCTGGAAGGAAACCTCTCTCTTTCAACCCATTCTTTGCTTCTTTTTGTCTTTGCCACCTTGCCTTGAAGTGCCAGGGACAAGAAACCTTCTGTAGTCCTTTTTTCAACATCTTTCACGAAGTTCTGGGATGGTTGACATGTAAAATGTATAATACATCTCTGCTGCTGATTACTTTTTTGAATGAAAAAG
The DNA here is from genome assembly GCA_033576555.1 of Oophaga sylvatica. Classification (NCBI taxonomy): domain Eukaryota; kingdom Metazoa; phylum Chordata; class Amphibia; order Anura; family Dendrobatidae; genus Oophaga; species Oophaga sylvatica. The sequence goes on along the minus strand of JARQOD010000001.1, from coordinate 948,896,958 downwards.
ATTTTGTTCAAGAAGTCTATTGGTTTGTTTCCATACATAAAATTATGATATGTAATAAGTCTAAAGTTATTAGATGTAAGACAAAAAAAAGAATCTCTTCTCTTGAAGTTCAACTGTTTTTCTTGAAAAGTATTGTACGATCCCCATCGAAGAACACTACAACTTGTCTTTCCCTCATACACGAAACTCTGTTTCTACTTGTGCAGTTACAAAATACTTCACTATTATAGTAAAACAAGAGTTTATTACATGGCCAAGTAAGACGATCTTTAGAAAAATGCACAAGTGCTTTGAAACAACATAAAAACTACTTAATTCAATCTTCTCTCATACAAATTCTATCAGAGAGAACAGACACAGCTTGTTAAATTAACAAAGAATGTAGACTTTCCATTCATAGACAAAGTGTCCTCATTGAAATGCTTGTTCTAAAGCTCCCTATTCTCTGTACTCGTTTTTCTGTGTGAGAGGAAACACTACTCCATAGAGACTCTGTTGATTTTGTTTTATGTTAATTGGCTGTGTTCTTTGAGATTCACAGACTTGGTGTCACCTAAATGGCACACACTTGGGATTGTCCTGTTGTGTGGAAAAGGTAGCTGGAGGGAGGAGGAGTAACATTAAACAGGTGGAGAAGGGTAAAATGGTATTATCAATGGTATTATCAAATGTTTCATGGATCAAGGATCTGGCTAAAGTCCATTGCGAAATAGGCCAATTGCTTTGTGGAGATTATTTTAAGCATTAGGTGTCACGTTACTGAGAATGCCGTAGTGTACGTTGGCCTTGTAGACTGATACCCAATGATCGACTTGTTAAATCTAAGTCTTTTGAATTTAAAGACTGAAATGAGCAAATGCTTATACCCTACTAATTGTACTGAACAAGTAAAAGTGCTGCTTAGACCTCCTCAGCCAATTATACTTTGTATTACCATGGTCATTCTTTATTGTGCTCGGGAGATCGGGAAGATCTGACACAAGCTTTTAGTGTAGACGTTGTCTTGATAAGTAAGTCACCACTTGATACTAGATTTGCAACATATGCAACAGGAATTTTTTTTGTGGTTCCGGGTCATAGCTGACAATCAAACAAAGGACAGACAAGTAGGAATATCTTTTTCTTAAGAGTATCTGTCAACAGAGTCTTAATTGCAGCTTAATACATAGTTCCATAGTAGCAATATCTCCCAGATGCCATACTTTCTAGCACAGGCTTTTCTGCATGTGTCAGTGATGTGCTGCCTAAGATAAATGGCTACATTCAGTTTAGAACTTCCGAGAGGTCGCCACATTTATATTGTATCTATTCTAAGCCTTGAGTGGCTTTTCCTGCTGAAAAGGTTAAAATGTGAAAGGTGATCATATACGTTTTTTAGTAATCAGTCAACAATAGGTTTGGCTAAGGGTGTGTCACATTTACACCTGGACCTGGAAGTTTGCGGATTAATAATAGTCAAGGCATAACATTCTAAAATAAATTAACAAAGGAGAAAGTCTATGTGGTCAAAGTCTTAAACCTTCCCCCACGTACCCATTAGATGAAAGCCAGCCAAACCTGGACAGCCATCTGATGTCTGTGTGTGGATGCCTCCTGTCTTTCCAGCGAAAGATGATTTCAGGGAAGAAATACCAAAAAACATATTATTTTCTTTTTAAATGAAATGCACCATGTCATAGGTGTCTGGCAGCACCTTCCTCTTTAAACCTTTTTTAGAAACACATGAAAGCTTGGCCATATTGAGTAGTAATAACATTTTTAGCAGCATAATAAGAATTTATCTTCTGTATATCTTCAGTCACTTTCACAATGCAGAATACCTTTCACTTTGTTTTATCCATGGTTTACCTTTTAGGTACCGTATATACTCGAGTATAGCTGACCCGAGTATAAGCCGAGGTACCTAATTTTGCCACAAAAAACTGGGAAAATTTATTGACTCGAGTATAAGCCTAGGGTGGGTAATGCAGCAGCTACTGGTAAATTTAAAAAATAAAAATAGATACCAATAAAGGTAAAATTAATTGAGGCATCAGTAGATTAAATGTTTTTGAATATCCATATTGAATCAGGAGCCCCATATAATGCTCCATACAGTTCATGATGGGCCCCATAAGATGATCCATATAGTTCACGATGGGCCCCATAAGATGTGCTATAGAAAAATATGCCCCATATAAAGCTGCACAAAGGTTAATGATGGCCCCATAAGATGCTCCATAGTAAAATATGCCCCATATAATGCTCCATAAAGGTTGATGACGGCTCCATAAGATGCTCCTTATTAAAATATGCTCCATATAATGCTGCTGCTGCGATTGAAAAAAAAGACATACTCACCTCTCGTTGCTGAGGGCCAGGTGCCGGTGTCCTGAGCAGGTGGGGACACCGGCAAGCTATGGGGGCCAGGTGCCGGTGACGCCGCTTTCTCAGGCCCCCAGCACTTGCGATATTCACCTGTCCCCCTTCCACCGCCGCGCACCGCTGTGTCTTACGGCTCTTTGCAGTGATTGTACAGGCAGAGGGCGCGCACTAAGCACGTCATCGTGCCTCTGACCTGAATGTCACTTCAGAGAGCCGGAAGACACAGCAGCGCTTGGCGGTGGAACAGGGACAGGTGAATATCGCAAGTGTCGGGGGCCTGAGCCAGCGGCGACACCGGCATCTGGCCCCCATAGCATGCCAGTGTCCCCGCCTGCTCAGGACACCGGAACCTGACCCCAGTGACGAGAGGTGAATATGTTATTTTTTTTTCTATCGCAGGGACCGTTACTCGTGTTTAAATCGAGGGGGGTCTTTTTCAGCCAAAAAAGGGGGCTGAAAAACTCGGCTTATACACGAGTATATACACTAATTTCAGGTTTTGGCAATAATTATAATAGCCATGCATATAAGTCAGTATTTTAGTCATCTTACATTGCAACTACCAATATTTTATAGTGTATGGGGATAAGTAGAGATGAGCACATTAGGCAAAACTCAAATTCACCAGTTGTCAAGGTTTTCCCCAGAAAAAGATATTCTCTGCAAATTTAATTTATTGTGCTCTGTTTTCACTGTAGAACATATTAAAAGTAATATGTAAAAAATAAGAAAAACACTTACCTCACGTCTCACCGCTCTGGCCCCTTTACTCTTGACCTTCATCCATCTATCCTGGTTTCATCTTTTGATCCATGACTTTGAAATCCTTGTGCAGCTCACACTAAGCATGGACTACCTACTCTGATAATGCCCTGGGGGATTCTGCACAGCTGCATGAAAGGTCAAAACATCTTGAAGTACTAACATGCACCACGGCCTTACATGATCATTCACAGAAAGTTCCCGAGAATTTCAGCGCCACTAGCAGGAACCAGAAGATGTGATGAGAACTGGACAGGTGATGGTGAAGAAAATACAAATATCCACATACACAACATTGTAGCTACATAATACTGGAAAATACCCAATGCCACAACAAATGTTATATGGACATAATAATGGTTTCAGTACAAAATTAGAATATCAGCATATAATGAAAAAACGTACACTAGAATCAACAATTACAAACATATACATTTTTATTAAATACTGAAAAAATTCACATATACAGACTTAGCATTTTAAAAAGTGAGAAACCACAAGTTGGGGCAAAAATACTAAACACCTCCACACACAAAGCTTACAGAGTCATTGTTAAATTATGAGTAGTGTTGAGCGATACTGCTCGATATCTAAAAATATCGGATCGGAATGGTATCGCCGATATCACTAAATATCGCCGATATCCGATTCCGATACCGGAAGTCCCATGTAAGTCTATGGGAACAAAATATCGCAACTAAAAAAAACCTTTATTTCCTTGTAAACACTAAATATACACACATAGAATACATATATATATATATATATATATACATGTCATTGTGACATATATATATACATATATGTATAGTTTATACACTTCTACATAGTAAAATATCCTCTGATTCAATTGCCGGGTAAAGCCGGCTTCTGTGAAAAGACAGAAGCACCCGACATGAAATGACACTTGGTGTACATAGGGTTAACCATGTCTTTTCATGTCGTTTGCAATCTGATTTGCACAAACAATTACATCAGTCTATGTGTGCAAAATTTCACACCTGTAGGGGTTAATTAAAGGTGTAAATTCGTTGTAAAAAAAACTGACTTTTTTGCTACGAATTTACACCTTTAATTAACCCCTACAGGTGTGAAATTTTGCACACATAGACTGATGTAATTGTTTGTGCAAATCAGATAGCAAAGGACATGAAAAGACATGGTTAACCCTATGTACACCAAGTGTCATTTCATGTCGGGTTCTGCATTTTCACAAAAGCCGTCAATTGAATTAGCGGCTATTATACTATGTAGAAGTGTATGAACTATAAATATAAATATATATATATGTGTCACAAATTCAATGACATGTATATATATATATATAAATATATATATATATGAGGTGTAAAATTGTTTAAAAAAAATGCGTGGGCTCCCGCCCTATTTTCGCAACCAGACAGACAAAGCCAGCGAATGGGGGCAGATAATAATAGCCCAGAGAGGGACCATTATTTTTGGCCCCCCCTGGCTACTAACATCTGCCCCCAGACACCCCAGAAAAGACAAATCTATAATTAGATTCACCCTTTCTGGCACTTTGCCCGTCTATTCCCATTGCCCTGTAGCGGTGGCGAATGGGTTAATATGGGGTTAAAGCCACATTGCAATTGAAAGGTGACCTTAAGCCAGGTTAATAATTGAGAGCTGTCAATTAGACAACTATCAATTATTAATCCTATTGCATGAAATAAAAATAAAACACACACACTTTAATTAAAAATCATTTTAATGAAATAAAGACACATGTTTTTTACCATCTTTTATTTGACTGCAAAAACCATTTCCTGTAATAAAAATAAAATAAAAAAGCAAAATTATTCTTACCTATCCCATGCACAGTCAGGTCCCACGGTGTAATCCTTCAGAAAGGGTTAATGTTTACTGCAGGGACCGCAGCTAATGCTGCAGCCTCACAGTAAACCCCCAAATGAATGAGTTCCTCTCCTGGCTGACAGGAGAGGAAGTGGAAAGCTTAATTGATTGCTTTCCACTTTCACTTCAGGTCAGCCAGGGACACAATCAGTGACGTCAGAGGGAACTGATTAACAAAAATAGGGGTTCCCTTCGAATAAAAAATGGCGTCGGGTCCCCCCTATTTTTGTTAACCAGCCAGATGAAGCAGACCGCTGAGGCCTGGATTTTCAGGCTGTTAAGGAGCCAAGATCCATGGACCTTGCCAGCCTGATAATACCAGGCCACAGCAGTCTGCATATCTTGGCTGATTAACAAAAATAGGGGATCCCCTCGAAAAAAATTGGCGTGGGGTCCCCCCTATTTTTGTTAACCAGCCAGATGAAGCAGACCGCTGAGGCCTGGATTTTCAGGCTGTTAAGGAGCCAAGATCCATGGACCTTGCCAGCCTGATAATACCAGGCCACAGCAGTCTGCATATCTTGGCTGATTAACAAAAATAGGGGATCCCCTCGAAAAAAATTGGTGTGGGGTCCCCCTATTTTTGTTAACCAGCCAGATGAAGCAGACCGCTGAGGCCTGGTTTTTCAGGCTGGTAAGGATCCAATATCCATGGACCTTGCAAGCCTGATAATACCAGGCCACAGCAATCTGCTTAGCTTGGCTGGTTAACAAAAATAGGGGATCCCCTCGAAAAAAAAAACGGCGTAGGGGTCCCCTATTTTTGTTAACCAGCCAAGTAAAATGCAGACTGCTGCGGCCTGGTATTAAAAGACTGTCAAGGCCCATGGATTTTGGCCCTCAACAGCCTGATAATACCAGGCTACAGCAGCCCCACATTTGGCGCATCAAAAGATGTGCCAATTGTGGCACTTTACCCGGCTCTTCCCACTGCCCTGTAGCGGTGGCAAGTGGGGTAATAAGGGGTTAATGTCACCGTTGATTGCACGGTGACAATAATCCCGGTTAATAATGGAGAGGTGTCAATAAGACACCGATCCATTATTAATCCCAAAGTTATTAAATGTATAAAAAAAAGACAAAGCAAGAAAAAAGTCTTTTAATGAAATAAAAGAAACAACACAGTTTTCATTAATTTTATTATACTCTCATTCCTGCGATGCCATCGATCTCCTGTGAAAAAAAACAAAAACAAACCAACAGTATACCACCTGTCCGACGCAGTCCATAGTAACGATTGTCCCACGACGATCCAGCTCTGCTACATCGCAATGACAGGCAGAGCCTGTCATCGCAACGCAGCACAGCTGATTACCTGCTTCCCCGGCGGTGACGTCATCGGACTGACTGCTTTACGGCCGGGATTACCCAGCAGTCACTGCAGTTATCGCGAGAAACTGCATGTGACCGCCGGGGAAAGATGATGGCGGCCATGAAGCAGTCCAGTCCGTGACCGCCGGAGATCTTCTGCCAGGTAAGTGCCGCTGACTCCTGACAGACCCGACCGACGGACACTGACAGTGACAGTGACATCCCGATTCCGGTATCCGGTATGACGAAAATATCGGTACTCGGAATCGAAAGCCCGATACAGCTAATATCGGCCGATACCCGATATTTGCAGTATCGTATCGCTCAACACTAATTATGAGTGAAAATAGGACAACTAAACAGATACAGTACATATGGTGGTGATATATTTACGAATAAGGGACTATGCACCTATGGTTAGATGTTAACCAAGGGCCCTACATGGCCAAATATTACTTGCCACTCAGATAACCCCACAATTAATGCAAAACTAAAGGACCCATTCCAACGGTAATATACAAATGTATTACACATGAAGCAAAACCGGTACTGTAGGATTTTCACAAAAATAAAGCAACCAGTGAGATAAATCCCATAAAATCACATATAAACATACAGTAGGATCGGAAAGAATTCAGACCCCTTCAAATTTTTCACTCTTTGCTACATTGCAGCCATTTGGTAAATGCAAAAAAGTTCATTTTTTTCTCATTAATGTACACTCTGCATCCCATCTTGACTGATAAAAACAAGAAATATAGAAATTTTTGCAAATTTATTAAAAAAGAAAAACTGAAATGTCACATGGTCATAAGTATTCAGACCCTTTGCTCAGTATTGAGTAGAAGCACCCTTTTGAGCTAGTACAGCCATGAGTCTTCTTGGGAAAGAAGCAACAAGTTTTTCACATCTGGTTTTGGGGATCCTCGGCCATTCTTCCTTGCATATCTTCTCTAGTTCCGTCAGGTTGTACGGTGAACTTTGGTGAACAGCCAATTTCAGGTCTCTCCAGAGATGCTCAATTGGATTTAGGTCAGGGCTTTGTGTTGTGAATGTTTTAGAAATGAATTCTGAGCAGAAGCTCCCTTGGTGGTTACAAACAGTACTGAACCATTCAATGAGGATTGGCAATCAGGAATCACAGACTGGTCTTATATAAGGGAGGTTCCCTCCCATCATGGTTGCCAGTGATCAATTGTTCTTGTCTCAACTTTGTTTCCTGGTTCACTTGGAAGCTTGCTGAGTCTTGCCTCTTCTCCTGCTCTCAGATAACATATTTTCTGCTTTTTGTTTTTGTGCTTGCCATTTGCATATTTCTCTGCATTTCTGTGAAGTTATCCAGGTCCCCCTCCCCGGGGGGCTTGGGCTCCTCTCAGTTCCTCTGGAGCCACTGTTATTTGTTCATTTGCCTTTTCCAGTTTTTTCAGTGGCTGCGGCTTAGTTTTGTTACACCAGAGAACTAATTTAGGTGGTAGAGGTCGTGTGATCTCAGGTGTTTTTGCAATTAGTAGCGTTGTTTTTTTTAGGGTTTTTTTGGATTGCAGTAAGTATCCTTCCTATCCTTTTTCTGTCTAGGCAGATTGGGCCCCAACGTTTGCTCATACTATTTTCTGTCTGTGTCTGTATTTCCTCTTGTCTAACCGTCATTATATGTTTGGGGGCTTCCTGTTTCTATCTTTAGGTGTAGTTAACCTCTCAGGCTGTGACGAGGCGTCTAGGACCAACGTAGGAACGCTCCACGGCTGCCTTTAGTTGTGGTGTTTGGTCAGGGTACTGCAATCCAGTAGAGTCCAACCTCTCTGGTGTATTGCCGTTTTTGCCTGCTCTCCTCAGCTACCAAAACATAACAGCTTTGGCTGGGTCAGTCAGGAATGGTCACATAGTTGTTCTGTAGCCACTAATATGTTATTTTAGCTGTGTGCTTAGGGTCATTGTTTTGTTGGAAGGTGAACCTTCGGCCAAGTCTGAGGTCCAGAGCACTCTGGAAGAGGTTTTCATCCAAGATATCTGTGTACATGGCCGCATTCATGTTTACTTCAATTGCCACCAGTCGTCCTGTCCCTGCAGATGAAAAACACCCCCATAGCATGATGCTGCCATCACCATGTTTCACTGCTGGGATTGTATTGGGCAGGTGATGAGCAGTGCCTGGTTTTCTCCACACATACCGCTTAGAATTATCACCCAAAAGTTCTATCTTTGTCTCATCAGACCAGAGAATCTTATTTCTTATAATCTGGGAGTCCTTCATGTGTTTTTTTTAGCAAACTCTATGTGGGCTTTCATATGTCTGGCACTGAGGAGAAGCTTCCGGCGGACCACTCTGCCATAAAGACCTGACTTGTGGAAGGCTTGCAGTGATAGTTGACTTTCTGAAACTTTCTCCCATGTCCCTACTGCATCTGTGGAGCTCAGCCACAGTGATCTTGGGGTTCTTCTTTACCTCTCTCAATAAGGCTCTTCTCCCACGATTGCTCAGTTTGGCTGGACAGCCAAGTCTAGGAAGACTTCTGGTGGTCCCAAAATTCTTCGATTTAAGGATTATGGAGGACACTGTGGTCTTAGGAACCTTGAGTACTGCAGAAATTATTTTGTAACCATGGCCAGATCTGTGCCTTGCCACATTTCTGTCTCTGAGCTCGTCGGCCAGTTCCTTTGACCTCATGATTCTCATTTGGTCTGACATGCACTGTGAGCTGTGATGTCTTATATAGACAGGTGTGTGAATTTACAAATCAAGTCCTATCAGTTTAATTAAACACAGCTGGACTCCAATGAAGGATTAGAACCATCTCAATGAGAATCACAAGAAAATGGACAGAATGTGACTTAAATACGAGTGTCTGAGCAAAGCGTCTGAATACTTATGACCATGTGATATTTCAGTTTTTCTTTTTTTAATAAATTTGCAAAAATTTCTACACTTCTGGATTTTATCAGTCAAGATGGGGTGTAGAGTGTTCATTAATGAGAAAAAAATGAATTTTTTTGTATTTATCCAATGGCTGCAATGAAACAAAGAGTGAAAAATTTAAAGGGGTCTGAATACTTTCCGAACCCACTGTATATAAAGCTCATCTACCCGTCTGGGAAGAAAAGAGTTATGACAATGGTCATACAATATAGAGGGCTAATATGTCAATTTCTTGGCACGTAGAAGAAGATTATGAATCAAAATTCTGGCTAAAAAATACCAGACATGCATAATAAGAAATGATAGAAAAATGAACATTGTCACATATTTTGTTCTTTCCCAGATTCTCCTCTCTATTTTCCTTTGCCACTTCTGAAAAAGGTCCCGGAATTGTTCTTGTCATTCCCTGTTCACAGGCTGACCTGGCACCCTGAGACTGGTGTCCTTATAAGGGCAGTCCACAGCTAACCCTTTTCATGCTCGCCAGCCCTGGACTGACCCTGTCTGCCTCCTAATGCATTTCCTCAAAGAGTTGATCCAGCTTCTGGCTGCCAACTTTCTTGAAACACCACAAAGTCACAGCTCTTTTCCAACAGTTGAACTTTACTAAAAGGCATCCTTCACATCAGCATCACAGTTCACACAGGGCATCATTTCCTGTACTTTCCCTGTTCTTTATATCTGGCATCCGGGCAGTCACTCTGGACAGTTCGTGTCCTATCTGTACCTTCAGCATCACCAGTTCCCTGTCAGCCCCTTGTCCTTCCTGAGAATGAGCCTGTTGAGCTGGTGCCCGACTGCACTATTCTCCAGCCGGGGGTCCCTTACTGCCATCAGCAGCTTTATCCCCACGGCCTGTAACTGTCTCCTGAACTACATGCACCTTTCCCTTGGGTAGCCTGCTCGGGTGTCTCACAGAACCAGGAAGTATCTGTCCTCTACCTCAGTGCTCTGTGCTGCTCTGCTTTAACTCTTCCCCACTGAATAACCCCTTGCTACCTGTGCCTAAACTGACACTATTATCTATCCCAAGGGTCCCCAACCGCCGGTCCGCAGCCCATTACCGGGCTGTAGCAGTTCTGTTGCCGGGCCGCGGAGCCACGGCATAGAACGCTGTACACACATGGAGCCGGCGGCTGCAGCACTGTAGTGACAACTACAGCCGCCGGCTTCAAGAAGATGTCAATACTTACCTTCCGTCGCTGCATCCCTGTCCGCTGTGGCAGCTTCCTCCTGGCAGTGCGGTACCGCTCATTAAGGTAATGAATATGGACGTGACGCCACTCCCATAGGCGTGGCGTCCATATTCATGCCCTTAATGAGCGGTACTACGTCACCGCACTGCCAGGAGGAAGCTGCCGCGGCCGACAGGGATGCAAGGGACCTGCAGCGACAGAGCGAGGAGGGTAAGTATGATGGGGGGAGGACGGGGGAGCCCAGCGGAGCCATGTATACAGGAGGGGAGGGGTAGGGGAGCCATGCATGCAAGGATAAGAGGGTGGAGGGGAGCCATGCATACAAGGATGGAAGGGTGGAGCGGAGCCATATATACAAGGATGTGAGGGTGGGAGCGGAGCCATATGTACAAGGATGGGAGGGTGGGAGCGGAGCCATGTATACAGGATGGGAGGGGGGAACGGAGCCATGTATACAGGATGGGAGGGTGGGAGCGGAGCCATGTATACAGGATGGGAGGGGGGAGCGGAGCCATGTATACAGGATGGGAGGGTGGGAGCGGAGCCATGTATATAGGATGGGAGGGGGGAGCGGAGCCATGCATACAAGGATAAGAGGGTGAAGGGGAGCCATGCATACAAGGATAGGAGGGTGGAGCGGAGCCATATATGCAAGGATGTGAGGGTGGGAGAGGAGCCTTATATACAAGGATGTGAGGATGGAGCGGAGCCATGTATACAGGATGGGAGGGGGGAGCTGAGCCATGTATACAGGATTGGAGGGTGGAGCAGAGCCATGTATATAGGATGGGAGGGTGGAGCGGAGCCATGTATATAGGATGGGAGGGTGGAGCGGAGCCATATATACAAGGATGGGAGGGTGGAGCTGAGCCATGTATGCAGGATTGGAGGATCGAGCGGAGCCATATATACAGGATGGGAGGGTGGGAGCGGAGCCATATATACAAGGATGGGAGGGTGGAGCGGAGCCATGTATACAGGATGGGAGGTTGGGAGCGGAGCCATGTATACAGGATGGGAGGGTGGGAGCGGAGCCATATATACAAGGATGGGAGGGTGGAGCGGAGCCATGTATACAAGGATAGGAGGGTGGGAGCGGAGCCATATATACAGGATGGGAGATTAAGAGCGGAGCCATGTATACAGGATGGGAGAGTGGGAGCGGAGCCATATAAACAAGGGTGGGAGCGGAGCCATGCATACAAGGGTGGGAGCGGAGCCTTGTATACAAGGGTGGGAGCGGAGCCTTGTATACAAGGGAGTCACATTCAAATTATAAATGTTATAATTAAATGATGAGTATGCACTACTACTAAACTACAACCCCGTCCTTATGACCAAACCCCACCCCTGCGACACCTCCATCCCCGCCCTGCCGGGCCATGGAAGAATGGTCTTTCTTGAAGCCGGTCCCTGGTGCAAAAAAGGTTGGGGACCACTGATCTATCCTATTCCTTATCTCTAATGTGCATCCCTCTATTCTAACACCACTTTTACTCTATGCTAACTTCTATCCCTAATCCTAAACATATACAAATTGCATGGCGAGACATGACAAATACATTTGCATTACAGTACACACAATAGTAAAACATTAATAAAATGCCACTGTGACAATGTGACAAAGGTGAACAGCATTCAGGAGAGAGAAGGGACATGAGGGGTCCCACCACCTCATTACACCCAAAATGGCTGTCCACCAACGTTCGCCATCCAACCTGATGGAACTAAATCCAGATGAGAAAAACTTGTTGCATCATTCCACAAGACTCATGGCTGTACTAGCTCAAAAGGGTGCTTCTACTCAATACTGAGCAAAGGGTCTGAATACTTATGACCATGTGATATTTCAGTTTTTCTTTTTTAATAAATTTCCAAAAATTTCAACATTTCTGTTTTTTTCAGTCAAGATGGGGTGCAGAGTGTACATTAATGAGAAAAAAATAACTTTTTTAAATTTACCAAATGGCTGCAATGAAAGAAAGAGTGAAAAATGTAACCCCTTTCTGACATGAGACGTACTATCGCGTCCATGTGCCTTGGGTCCGTAAGACCAGGGACGGGATAGTACGTCTCATGCTATCAGACGCGATCGGACGCGCTCACGTGATGAGCGCAGAAAATCGGTGCCAGGTGTCAGCTGATTCTCACAAATGACGCCCAGCAGTAAGTGCCAGGAGCGGTCATGGACCACTATCAGGACTTTAACCACCGGCACACTGCGATCAAAGATGATCGCAGCGTTCTGGCAGCTGCAGAGGGGCATGCCGCGGGGTCCCGATCATTCCATGGAGACCCGGATGTCATCACGCGACATCCGTGTCTCCAGGTCAAAGAGACTTCCTGACATGCACAGTGCATGTCAGCAAGTCTCAGGTTAGAAGCACAGAAAAGCTGCAGCGCTGCAAGCTTCTATAGCATGCAGATGCTGCTTTATCTGCATGCTATAGAAGCAATCAGCCTGCAGAAAATGAGTGTCCCATAGTGGGACAATGTGTAAAAATATGAATTAAATTTAAAAGAAAACAATTGTAAAAATATTTGTAAAAATAATAAAAAATATAAATATTTATTATATCAATAAATAAATATTTTAGTGACAAAAAATCTAAATAATAAAAGTACACATATTTGGTATCCCAGCGTCCGTAACGATCCACCCTATAAAACTATCCTACTAGTTAACCCATTTAGTGAACACAATAAAAAAGGCAAAAAAACATGCTTTATCATCATACCGCTGAACAAAAAGTGGAATAACACATGATCAAAAAGACGGATATAAATAAATGTGGTACCGCTGAAAACTTCATCTTGTCCCACAAAAAACAAGCTCCCGAGCAGCATCATCAGTGAAAAAATAAAGAAGTTATAGCTCTCAGAATAAAGCGATGCAAAAATAATTATTTTTTATATAAAATAGTTATTATATAAAAGCACCAAAATATAAAAAAATAATATAAATGAGGTATCGCTGTGATTGTACTGACCCGAAGAATAAAACTGTCTTATCAATTTTACCACACGCGGAATGGTATAAACGCCCCCCCCAAAAGAAATTCATGAATTCCTGGTTTTTGTTCATTCTGCCTCCAAAAACCAGAATAAAAAGCGATCAAAAAAGTAATGTGCCCGAAAATGGTACCAATAAAAATGTCAACTCGTCCCGCAAAAAACAAGACCTCACATGACTCTGAGGGCCAAAATATAGAAAAATTATAGCTCTCAAATTATGGTGATGCAAAAATGTTTTTGCTATAAAAAGCATCTGTCATGCGCCCACATATGGGGTATCGGCAAACTCAGGACAAATTGCACAACAACTTTTGGGGTCCAATTTCTCCTATTACCCTTGGGAAATTAAAAATTGAGGGTGAGAAGATCATTTTTGTGGAAAAAATATGATTTTTTATTTTTACGGCTCTACATTTATAAACCTTTGCGAAGCACTTGGGGGTTCAAAGTGCTCAACACACATCTAGATAAGTTCCTTATGGTGTCTACTTTCAAAAATGTGTCACATGTTGGGGGTTTCCACAGTTTAGGCACATCAGGGGCTCTCCAAAGGCGGCAATGTGTCCGATCCCAATTCCAGCCAATTCTGAGTTAAAAAATTCAAACGGCACTCCTTCCCTACTGATCTCTGCCGTGCGCCCAAACAGTAGTTTACCTCCACATCTGGGGTATCAGCGTACTCAGGACAAATGGACTCAGGACAAATGGCACGACAACTTTTGGGATCCAATTTCTCCTGTTACCCTTGGTAAAATTAAAAAAATTGGATCTGAAGTAAATATTTTATAAAAAAAAAGTTGAATGTTCACTTTTTTTAAACATTCCAAAAATTCCTGTGAAGCACCTGAAGGGTTAATAAACTTCTTGAATGTTGTTTTGAGCATCTTGAGGGGTGCCATTTTTAGAATGGTGTTACCTTTTGGTATTTTCTATCATGTAGACCCTCAAAGTGACTTCCAACGTGATGTGGTCCCTAAAAAAAAATGGTGTTGTAAAAATGAGAAATCGCTGGTCAACTTTTAACCCTTATAACTTCCCACAAAAAAAATTTTGGATCCAAAATTGTGCTGATGTAAAGTAGACATATGGGAAATGTTATTTAGTAACTATTTTGTGCGATCTAACTCTAAGGGCATAAAAATTAAAAATTTGAAAATTGCAAAATTTTGAAATTTTTCACCAAATTTCTGTTTTTTCCTAATTAAACGCAAGTTTTATCAAAGAAATTTTACCACTAACATGAAGTAAAATATGTCACGTGAAATAATTCTCAGAATCGCCAAGATCCGTTGAAATGTTCCATAGTTATAACCTCATAAAGGGACAGTGGTCAGAAATGTAAAAAATTGGCACTGTCATTAACATACACACCGTGCAACGGAAATGGATAAGGGAGGAAGAACCCAGGCTGATGAGGTAATAGAGTATATATATATATATATATATATATATATATATATAATATATATAATAAAGAGAAGCAGAATATGCAAATATATAATCTTTATTAAGCAATGTTGTACAAACAAAATAAAAACACAATAAAACCACCAAGAACGTCTGATTATTAACCCTTATACATACAGGCTCAAATTAATTAATCCAGGAGATGAATAAATAAAGAAATACAATCCCAATTGATGTGTAGTAAATATAATGCTAAAAAGCACGGAAAAAAGTGCCTACAAAGCAAATAACCAATAAAGGAAAATTATAACCAATGAGACAGCATACAATGCTGAACCATACAAAAATGTGCATAATAATTGTGCATATACTAGTGCATATCAATGACACACCTAATACAAAAAAGTGCCAATAATGTAGTGAACCAGTGTGTATATAAAAAAATCCACAAGCAATGCACATAAAAGTAAATAGGTCCACATGCAATGTTGTAATATACAACACATGTGCATATGCTGATGGATTCAAATAATGCGTAAACACAATAGACCCATGAACTAGTGAACAAAATCAATAAGGGAGAGACCAAAATAATAATTACCAACTACTTTGGGGGTAAAGGGTTTAAAGGGGTCTGAATACTTTCCGAACCCAATGTACATATACATATATATATATATTTTTTTACTTTTATTTTTTTTACTTGTTTCAATAGTCTCTATAGGACACTTGAAGCTACGATCTTCTGATTGCGTCAGCCCTGCTCTGTGTAACAGAAATGCTCATCTGCTTGGTTTCACTGGCACACAATATACCTGCTGCTTGGAAGACAGTCCCCAGCTTTTCTACACTGCTCAAAAAAATAAAGGGAACACTCAAATGACACATCCTAGATCTGAATGAATGAAATGTTCTCATTGAATACTTCGTTCTGTACAAAATTGAATGTGTTGACAGCACAATCACACAAAAATCATCAATGGAAATCAAATTTATTAACCAATGAAGGCCTGGATTTGGAGTCACACATAAAATAAAGTGGCATGTAATGTTCTTAAAACACATCAAAATGATGCTCAGTATTGTGTGTGGCCTCCACGTGTCTGTATGACCTACCTGTTCCTGTATGACCTTCCTACATGATCCTAATGAGGCAGCGGATGGTCTCCTGAGGGATCTCCTCACAGACCTGGACTAAAGCATCCGCCAACTCCTGGACAGTCTGTGGTGCAACATGATGTTCGCGGATCGAGCGAGACATGATGTCCCAGATGTGCTCAATCGGATTCAGGTCTGGGGAACGGGTGGGCCAGTCCATAGCTTCAATGCCTTAATCTTGCAGGAACTGCTGAAACACTCCAGCCACATGAGGTCTGGCATTGTCCTGCATTAGGAGAAACCCAGGGCCAGCCACATATGGTCTCACAAGGGGTCTGAGGATCTCATCTCGGTACCTAATGGCAGTCAGGCTACCTGTTATGAGCTCGGTTGCAACAGCTTTAATATATAATGGATTGCAACCGAACCCGGGGTCCGCGATGCAGTTTATGTTCACTGCTGCCAAATACCCCTAGAGTATGAGGGTCAAACTGACGACAGAAATCTAACATTATATCTCGCCTCGCCTGCGTTAATTCACACTAGGGGAGATGTAGATTTGGCACTATCTCCGTTAACGTCACGATGTAGCCCTGTTAAAGGCACAGAAGCCACTTGCCAGATATTAGGTTTGCACTATGTGCTGCAAGCTGGTATAGACGTAGCCCTGTTGACTGCACAGAAGCTACGTGCCAGCCGCTAGGAAGTGCGTGCAACTGACGCCAGGCTACGTGCTACCAGCCGGCGTGAGGACCGGGCTGAGCAACTCTCTATTCAGCTTGGCAGGCGATGCCCAAGTTATGTGTCATGCAGTCTGCTCAGGGTGTATAGCTGCCCAATATTCGTAGCAGGACTGCACCACATTAGCTACAGGTAACGCGCCCCGCAGTCTGCTCAGGGTGTATAGCTACCCTATATTCATAGCAGGACTGCACACATTAGCTATAGGTTACGCGCCCCGAAGTCTGCTCAGGGTGTATAGCTACCCTAAATTCGTAGCAAGACTGCGCACATTGGCTACCTACCTGGCATAAGCTGAACCTGCCTAAAGGACCTGTGATAATTAGCCGAGCGTACTCTGGCATCGGCAGGTCCCGGAGAGCAAAGCTGAAGAGCACGTGGAGCCCAGATTCTGGTACGTCCACACATGAGCACTGCCTATTTTAGTATGATCTGACCACGCCGCGGACAGACAAGCTATTTAAGGGCTAAGCTCCGCCCCAGCTATCTCGTCAATCGCATCACCAATGACGTCATCCGTGACCAATCAGGCGATGCCAGGTCAGAGGATCAGTTGACACTAAGCACCAATCCTGGCTCGCCATGTCACAGACTGCGGGGTGCGTAACCTGGGCATCACCTGCCAGTTGAACAGCGAAGCTTGCTCAGTCCGGTCTCACACCGGCTGACAGCACGAGGGCATCGCCGCCAGCTGAATATTGAAGCTGTGCAGTCCGGACGTAACCCGATTGGCAGCACGCGGGCATCGCCATCAGCTGAATATTGAAGTTGCTCAGTCCGGTCGCACACCGGCTGGCAGCACATACACCTGGCATGAGTCCCATGCACTACCTAATACCTGGCAAGTGGCTTCTGTGCTGTTAACAGGGCTACGTTTACGCCAGTCGTCAGCGCTTCTCCCGTGAAGTTAACGGAGATAGTGCAAATGCTATATCTTGCTCAATGTGAAGTTCACAGGCAAGATCCTTATATTTAGTTGTCAGTTATTACCCTCCTAATCCAAAGGTGTTCGGCAGCAGTGAACATAAACTGCGTCGCGGACCCCGGGTTCGGTTGCAATCCATTACATAATAACGTTGTTGCAACCGAGCTCATAACACAGGGTTGGCCAGTTTTTCTATCACTATAATCAAAGTGTGTGCATGATCCAATTTTTACTGAAGAACCAAAAACTATTCGCACCTAAATAATTTGATTATTATCTAGTTTGTATGCTCTATTATGACAGTGATCCACTAGAACAGATAATTTGGGTAGAAAAAGAAATATAATATTAATGGACACAACAGTAAAAGGCTAGTTAACCTTTTTTCCATCTGTTCCTCCTTTGCTCCCCCAGATACAGTATGGATGTCGTGGCATTTAATACACAGCTGCTTTGATTGTGCAGCCATGTCTGAAAGTTTATTTCAAAGACTCCTGCCCAAAGCGAGCTCTTTTTGACTGTATGCACGTCTGCCAGTTTTTTGTTAAAGGAGTGTTGACATGAAGAATACAAACTTTATTAGATCAGTGCAATGGTCAATATTGAATTTTTTTGATCATCAGTAACGATAGATTATGGAAAAATAATATAGAAAAATAAAAAAATAAAGTTAAAGAAGGCCAGGATGCTTTTCTTTTTGTTAATTATTGTAATAGTTGCTACTTTGGACACACCATACGAATAGAGCAATCAATAGAGAAGAACATCATGGTTGAAAGAATAGAAGGTGAAGAGGAAGATCAGAACCTGATGGCTTGATACTATCAAGATAACGGTGGAGAAGACTCTGGTAAACCTATCTAGGCTTGAAGAAGATCAATTTTCCTACAGATTATTCATCCACCAAGTTGCCTTGGCTCGGGATTGAGTTGAAAGCTGTTAAAAAAAATGACATTACATAATTATTAATTATTTGCTAATATGCAGTCATTAGCATCTACCTCCCTCTAAATCCCTCTGAATGAATATGTTAATATTACATTTTGAACTCAATAGACTTGCGTATTTTTTCAACCTTAAAACTATAAACTGTATATTTTGATTCCAGTTGCTCCATCGAAGGCATACTTTTTATAAAGGAGCTGGAATTCTCACTATTAGAATAATATTCTGAGATCTGCAATGAAATATATGGTTATCCCTCTTTTGAAAATTATTATGATAAATTTGTTAGGCAGCCAGCAGTTCAGCAAGATTTGCTTTCGTTTTGCCAAAAACATTTTCGAAATTGAATATCTCATAAATCTTTTTCTCGTGATTCCTACAAAAACATTCACTGCATGTATTCGATCCATAAATGAAGTACATTTATTTAACTCTCAGGAAAAGCTTACCGTACATTCTAATGCATGAATTTACTAGATGGAAAAAGTTGTTGTTTACCGTATATACTCATGTATAAGCCGACCCGTGTATAAGCAGACCCCCTTACTTTTGCCACAAAAAACTGGGAAAACTTATTGACTCGCATATAAGCCGGGTGTATAAACCACCATCCTGCTCTGTGCTGCCCCGTCCTGCTCCTTGCTCCCCATCCAGCTCTGTGTCCCCCATTATCCTCTGTGCTCCCCCCCTCCTGCTCCGTCCTCTGCTGTGCTCCCCCCTTCCTGCTCCGTCCTCCTGTGCCCCCCCATCCTGTTCCGTGCTCCTCTGTGCTCTCCATCTTCCCCCCGTCCTCCCCCCGTGCTCCTCTGTGCCCTCCATCCTCCCCCCGTCCTGTTCCGTGCTCCTCTGTGCCCTCCATCCTCCCCCCGTCCTGCTCTGTGCTCCTCTGTGCCCTCCATCCTCCCCCCGTCCTGCTCCGTGCTCCTCTGTGCTCTCCGTCCTCCCCCCGTCCTGCTCCGTGCTCATTGTCCTCCTCCATGCTTCCCCATCCTCCGTTCTCCCCCCGTCATACTCACCCTCCCCATGCCATCGCTGAACGTCCCGGCAATCCTGCGTTGTACCCGGCTTCCTGCAGCTCTCCTGTGCTGAGCGGCGACGTAATACCGCTCATTAAGGCCATGAATATGGACGCCACGCCTATGGGAGTGGCGTCTTGTCCATGTTACATGACCTTAATGAGCGGTATTACGTCACCGCTCAGCACAGGAGAGCTGCAGGAAGCCGGGTACAACACATGATTGCCGGGACATTCAGCGATGGCACAGGGAGGGTGAGTATGATGTCCCAGCCACCGGCTCCTGCCGTGGCACCACCTCCCCCACTGGTTACTGCCCAGTGACTCGTGTATAAGCCGAGGGGGCATTTTCAGCACAAAAAAAGGTGCTGAAAATCTCGGCTTATACACGAGTATATACGGTAGTTATTGAGGTATTAAGAAGTATGAACAACAAAATTTTTGCTTTTGTATCTAATATTTGATATCGCTTTCATGTCATCAACACAAAGATATTATGCAAAGGGTGAAAAAAATACATGCAAAACATAAAGGCAACGGTAAAATTTCATTAGTCCACAAACTTAATTCTCAACTGGGCCACCAATGTCACCCAAAATTATCAAGAAGGAAGGAGGGTTAAAGAATTGACCCACATTTGTAGACTGTCCTCTCTCCTCCTGTACTAGTTGGTGACTTTTATTGTTCATGATTATTGTATTTGACTTTTATTATGTACCCGCCTTTTCACATGTAAAACACCATGGAATAAATAGTGCTATACTAATAAATAATAATAATAATAATATTGGCAAGTGCAAATACTGTCTTTACAGCAAAATATCCAGTATCTGCACAACTTCTGAGTGTCTTTAGCTATTGTCAGAATCTGCATTAAGTAACACACACGTGAGGTAGCACCAGGCCAGCTGATCAAAAGAGTAGCTCTGGATCACAGCAAGTAGGAGGCAGTTCACACAGGGTTCCAGTTCAGCAGTCCTAGAATATCGAGGTGACCGCTAGACCAGGGTCCTGCCAATCAATTTGCTCACCTCTTGCCTGCACAGGAATGGATGATGCAGGATAAAGTCAAAGAAATGGTCTTAAAGGTAAATCACATAATTGCTCTTCAGTATAAATCCCACCCAAAATCATGAAAAATGAAACAATTTGTATTACACTTACAGTATTCACAAAGGGCAAACAATTAAAACACTGGTATATAGTGATTTTGATGCCAATGATTTCTGAACGGTTTAATATTCAGTTTGTGGTGCTGATTAAGAATAAGACTTTGGTTTTGCCATATTAGCTCTAGTTTCTAAGATATTTAATAATTAATTACAGTAGAATTCTGGCTTAAAAAAGTCACTTTTATAGCATTGTGTGCCAAAAAATTGAAAAACAAAACAATTGTATCGGCTATTTCATTGCCTAAGACACAAAAGCCAAAATACCAAAAGACCAAAAGTTATTGCATTGGCTATTACGCACAAGTCGCATTGGGGGAATGCATTATTTTCATGGATGAATTATCTACAAAACTAAACCAAATCAGCTAAAGTACCGTATTTTTCGGACTATAAGACGCACCAGACCATAAGACGCACCCCTAATTCTGGGGTGAAAATAGCAGAAAAAAAGATTTTTATAAGATGGAGGTGCGTCTTATTGTCCGAATTTAAGGTATCTTACCTGAGGGCTGGCGGTGGTGCAGCAAGGTCACAAGAGGCATGGGTGCATTCCTAAGGATAAGTCCGGTGTCGACGGTGCTGAGTTTGGTGTGAGCAGTGCACCTAAGCAGGGTCCCTTCCTGCTAAGGTGGGTGACACCGCAGCCTGGTGTCCACTGGGGGTTGCAGCAGTGGTGTGGCAGAGGTGCGGTGATGCTGATACAGGGTCTCTTACACTTGTTAATTATTATTATATTCTTATTATTGATACTGAACATTTCCCATGTGAATTAGGCAGTTAGATGTGCCTTCATCAGCATGTGTTCATTAATTATGTACATTACTACTTGTATGGAAATTACCATTTTGTGGCAACTGCATATGGCCAAAAAATTGAGGTGAAATGACATCGCAGCACTGTGTCCATGGAGAGCAGCAAAGCCGGGTGAATCATGGGTTTCTCGGTGGTGGCGGCACAGATGATATCGAGGCGGCCATTTTCCTTTAACTGAGTGAAACCGAGCTCTCAATCTGTGAACTCGGCTTCCGGAAAATGGTCGCTGCGATCTCTATCTGTGCACGTGCAGCCTCCTGCAGCCATTTTCCTGAAGCCCCGGGAAGCAGAGAACTCAATCTGCGCTCGCGCAGCTAAGGAAGATGGCCGCTGCCACTGAGAAACCCATGATTCACCCGGCTTTACTGCTCTCCGTGGACACCGTGCCATGGCGTCACCTCACCTGAGGAGGTGTACCACCCACCGCGCCTCAGCATTGCCGCACCTCTGCCACAAACACCCGGTAAACCTGCGTTTGGACTATAAGACGCACCTCCCATTTTCCTCTCATTTTTTGGGGGGACAAAGTGTGTTTTATAGTCCGAAAAATACGGTAATGGGATTTTTTAATCCAGCTCTCTCAAAATACCCTACATCCATTCAAAAAACCTTGGAACCTGAATTTTTTTTGTAGACCTGTGAAATCAATGAAGGCACACATGATATACCTCACTGCCTATGATTGCAGATGCTGTCCTGCATTATAAATGTTTAAAATATCGAATCAGGGTCTGAAATAGACTCAAATTAGGACTACAATTTGTTGTCATACTGCATAAATTAAAAAAGTGTAAACATAATGTAGGATTATGCAAGTATATCTTCACAGTTTTACAATATGTAAAAATATGGCAGTAGAGTGGGGTCGAGACTTGTGATGTGCAAGTTGTAACCATTTTAGAGTGCATTTCTTGGGTGTGATGGTGCTAGTAAGTTTACTCTTGGGATGTGATGATTATACCATTTTTAATCACCATCCTGGAAAGTTTGGTGATGAATCTGAACACAGAATACACCAATAAGGATAGTAGTGAAAGTTTTAAAAAATTTAAGAGAAGATCAATCACAGAAGTGTTGACACACACGGTAAATTTCATAAAAGCAGGAGACTTTTTCCCATTCTTTGTACAAAAAAGCTTGTTTAAGTTACAGGGAATTGTTGTGAAGGTTTTGGAAATGAATTTTGAGCAGAAGCTCCCTCTGGTGGTTACAAACAGTACTGAACCATTCAATGAGGATTGGCAATCAGGATTCACAGACTGGCTTGATATAAGGGAGGTTCCCTCCCATCATGGTTGCCGGTGATCAGTTGTTCTTGTCTCAACTGTGGTTCCTGGTTCACTTGGAAGCTTGCTGAGTCTTGCCTCTTCTTCTGCTTTCAGATAAGATATTTTCTGTTTTTGTTTTTGTGCTTACCACTTGCATATTTCTCTGCATTTCTGTGAGGTTAGCCAGGTTTCCCCCCCCCCCGGGGGGCTTGGGCTCCTCTCAGTTCCTCTGGAGCCATTGTTATTTGTTCATTTGCCTTTTCCAGTTTTTTCAGTGGCTGCGACTTAGTTTTGTTACACCAGAGAACTGATTTAGGTGGTAGAGGTCGTGTGATCTCAGGTGTTTTTGCAATCAGTAGAGTTGGTAGTTTTAGGGTTTTTTTGGTTTGCAGTGAGTATCCTTTCTATCCTTTTCTGTCTAGGCAGATTGGGCCCCAGCGTTTGCTCATACTATTTTCTGTCTGTGTCTGTATTTCCTCTTGTCTAACCGCCATTACATGTTTGGGGGCTTCCTATGTTCTTTGGGGATCTGCTTCGGGGCAGATAGCTTTCCTCTTTCTATCTTTAGGTGTAGTTAATCTCTTAGGCTGTGACGAGGCGTCTAGGACCTACGTAGGAACGCTCTATGGCTGCCTTTAGTTGTGGTGGTTAGTCAGGGTACTGCAATCCAATAGATTCCAACCTCTCTGGTGTATTGCCGTTTTTGCTGCTCTCCTCAGCTACCGAAACATAACAGGGAATGTAATGATCAAGATTTTGCAGCTTATAGTACATGTCAGTAATGTGTTCATATCAGTATCTGATTTACGGACGTCATGCATGTTTTTTATCCTTAAGTACGTTGTCCAAAAAAAAAAATCAATGGCAAATCAGATTCAGAATAACAAAGTTGGCAAGTGTGACCTTTGGAGACTCTGTTGTCACCTCTGCCGGACCATCCAACTATTATTTTGGGAAATGTAGTGCAAGAGTGGTGGTGGATTGTGCTGTTGAGTTCATGTCCCTGAAGAAACCAATTGCATCATGTGTATTATGTCAGGCGTGTTTGTATATATTGTGTCATGTTAATTGTATTGCTTTTTGGAGTTTGACTGTGTACTGTATACAGTGTGATAAGTACTGTGTATTATGCATAGTGTGTAGTATAAGGAAGCTCTTCACAGCAACAGACAGCAGGGTTAGAAGTAGTTAAGTGTTGGAACTAGCCCACGGGGAGGGAGCTTAGTGATAGGGACTGGACTGAGCTTCATGGAGTTTGGAGAGGAACAAGTGTGCAGTGCTACCAAGGGGTGATCCACAACTAGAAAAGAAAGGAGTGAGAAATAGTGAGATCCTATAGAGAGACTGAGAGACTTTCCAGAAGGTGTCATCCGATAAGATGAGAAACCTAAAAGTTTGCTAGTGCCAAAGGTAACAGACTTAAGAAGGACTGAGAGCGTAGGACTAGTGGGGGTCCCGAGCGGTAGTTTCAGGTCATCCATAGTGATAAGATATGAAACCGCTGAGCGTTTAAAGAGAAAATCACTGATTAGGACTGTGGCTGAAAAGATTTTTGAATTGAAGTCTACTTTATTAATCTGTGGAATTCATGGTCCTGGCTAGCCAACACCATCAGCAAAAGGCTGCCTAAGGTCAACACAACACTAACACCAATGCGCAGCCAGGACCCACTCTCTCAAGTAGCATGTTGGGTCTTGACAGGAGAAGACGAGTGCCTCGCCCATGACTACCGCTCAGAGCTGCGTTATAGTACTGTACTATCTTAAATGGAGAAAGAAGAGTCTAGCAAATCTAAGAACATAATGAGGTTTTGCTTTGATTAAAACATGTATTAAACTTAAATTTTAATAAAATTTCTGCAGAAAAAGAAATTGTTTCCATCAATACTTCTTATACCCTGCATTCATTGTATGTGCTTGATAAGCTCTTGGCATATATAACAAGCAAGTCTATAGAGTTCCATTCATCTGTTGAATGTCATTCATGTGTTCAACTGGCATCCATCAGACAGGTATACATGATATACTTTTTCTACAGCGTGTGGTTGACTATACATTTGTAATTAGATGCATCCTGTGTTTTTTTCACGTGAGAACCTAATTGTATATGCCACTGTATTATGCTCAGAAGAGAGAACAAAAGGACTACTCGAAGCCTGAAACACGTTAGTTTTTTTATTTTTTGCACATGATACATGATATGATTGCAAATATGAGGTTTTTATGAAGCTGTGAATAAATTTCCAATTAATTTTAATCTCCAAATGCTGGACCGTATTTGTTTTTCAATGTACACTCATACAGCGGCATAAGTTGGTGCCATCCGATGCATATACATAAATACTAGCATTTACTTATGAGACAAATTTTTTAAGATTTTGTTACAATTTTAAAGTTATTGAACTAGAAATGTTTAATATATGACTGAATGGGAGTATAATATTGCAGAATAGAAATTGCCACTGAAAATAACATCTTTGTATAAAAAGAGAACAGTAAAATATCCAATTCAAACAGATGGAAACGGTGTGTTGCTAAAGTAAAGTTAGAATATCTAAGTACAATGGATTTGAAGGTTATTCTGCTCGGTACTGACAAGAGATGAATTATTGAACGACGTTGAAAAAGTCTTTGTAGTTATAATTGAAATCATTATGCCTTCTGGGACATATTCCAGATGAGAAGTGTGACAACTTCTGACAACAACAGCATTCTGGCTGTTTTGTACATAATTTAGATCATCTTAATGAATATTTTAGGTTGTATCATTTGAGTATGAATTATCATACATGTATGTTTGGAATCACATGGGAGGCGGGCTATATCTTGGTTTTGAAATGGTTCTGTATACATAATTTAACGATTACACTGAAATAAATTAATCTGGATCAGAGATTAAATAATTAGAGATCAGTAAATCTTTGAAATTCAAATTCACCAAAACCTTTTTTAGATAAAATTCAATCTACAGAAAATTGATTTGCCATAAATCCAAAAATTGAAAGTGCTGCAAAGCCTCCAATTATTCTATAAAATGTGTATGACACCATTCTCTTTTCATTACATTCGTTAGTTAATTTTTTTTTTTTTTTTTTTAAAGTTACCCCCCCTGTTATGAATGTGCTAGAGATGGTTTCTGAGCAGAGGCTCCCTCTGGTGGTTACAGACAGTACTGAGCCTTTCAGCGAGGAATGGCAATCTGGGATCGCTGATTGGTCTGAAATAAGGGAGGTTCCCTCCCATGATGGTTGCCGGTGATCAATTGTTCTTGTCTCAATTGTGGTTCCTGGTTCATTTGGAAGTTTGCTGAGTCTTGCCTGCATCTTCTGCTATCAGATAAGATATTTTCTGCTTTTATTTTTGTGCTTGCTTTTTGCATTGTTCCCTGCACTTCTGTGGAGGTCAGCCAGGTCCCCTCCGGGGCTTGTGCTCCTCTCAGTTTATCTGAAGCCACTGTTATTTGTTCATTTGCTTTTTCCTGTTTTTTCAGTGGCTGCGGCTTAGTTTTGTTACACCAGAGATCTGATGTAGGTGGTAGAGATCGTGTGATCTCAGGTGCTTTTGCAATCAGAAGAGTTGGTATTTTTTAGGGTTTTTTTTTGGATTGCAGTGAGTATCCTTTCCTGTACTTTTCTGTGTAGACAGATTGGGCCCCAGCATTTGCTCATTCTATTTTCTGTCTGTGTCCGTGCTTCTTCTTGTCTAACCCCATTACATGTTTCGGGGCTTCCTATTTTCTTTGGGGATCTGCTCCGGGGCAGATAGCTTTCATCTTTCTGCCTTTAGGTGTAGTTATCTCTCAGGCTGTGACGAAGCGTCTAGGATCAACGTAGAAACGCTCCACAGCTACCTCTAGTTGTGTGGTTAGTTCAGGGTACTGCAATCCAATAGGTTCCAGCCTCTCTGGTGTATTGCCGTTTTTGCTTATTCTCCTCAGCTACCAAAACACAACACCCCCCTTGCCAAAAATTGTAATCTATGATGTTACTCTAAAATACTGCAACAATAATAATCTGTATAAGTTTCATCAGTTCTTTATGGCTTTCTCTCTATCTCCATAGCTATACTGTGAGCTGTGATGTTTTCTCACTATCCAGATTCACCAAAAAATGGTCGCCTCAAGTCCAGTTTCTGCTTTTATGCATGCTATAATTCTCCCTCCTGATTGGCTGTGTGAAAGCCACAAGGTATTATGGAGAAACTTGCCTGATGTCATGTGATTACTATCTGACTGATGCAGTCCTCTAAAATAAGGAAAATGGCAGTGCCCTTTTTTGGTGATTCACGTGAATGGAATTGAAAAATTGCTTGAAATTCACATGTTTTATCAAATTCATAAAAATTTGTTAAACATTTTATTTTTATCTTTATAAATAAGGCAATCTCTGCAGGGCAATAAATTAATTTTGTGTGAAGCTCAGATTGGTGAGTATTTTTTAGGAAGTCAACATCATCAACTGTTATTTTCATGATTCATTTTACATGTTTTAAGGTTTATTCTATTGACCAAAGTGAATACTTTTCCGTCCAATTATGACAAGAGCATTCTTAAGGTGATACCTTTATTGGCTAACCAGAAAATTATATGTTCGCTAGCTTTCAGAGCTCAAAGGCTCCTTCTTCAGGCAAGATTACATTTGGAATCACATTTGGAATCTTGCCTGAAGAAGGGAGCCCTTGAGCTCTGAAAGCTAGCGAACATATAATTTTCTGGTTAGCCAATAAAGGTATCACCTTAAGAATGCTCTTGTCATAATTGGACGGAAAAGTATTCACATCGATTTTTCTGGCTAACACGGTACCACAATATAATTTATTATTGTACACCATTCTATTGACCAAAGAAATCTTGACCACAAAGGAAGGGATCTTCAGATATACACTTGTGTTAACAATTCTCAGTGTGACATATTTGATATACTTTCTTTAAAATTTGCAATTTACTATAAAAAGTTAATGGGCCTGATGTACTGATGTGGGTATGTCTCGACTTTGGTGGTTATTTTGCCAATTTCTACCACATTTTGCACAGGGACCCACCATGAATTTAAGAATCCCATGCAGTTAAGGACTTTTAGTGCCTGTCCAATCCTCATTACCAGGCTGATTATGGAATGTGGTAGGAGAGTTCTTATGGGTATAGTGGACACCTCAACAGCTGAAAAATCTGTTACTAAATAAAAAATCTCTAAAAACCAAGAGATTAATATTACCACCATACAGTGACCATATAGTGGTAGATACCAATTTTACAGGCTCTATACTGAACTTGATGACAGTAATGTAGGGTGACTCACAGTTTAACCTCCTTCTGATTGGAGTCATTGACTTTTCCATCTGTTCCATCTGGCCTAGACTAACGTGACAACCTCTCACAGCCATGACTCATTTACAGAGTATGAACAGCCTACACATTTTACTTCTCACATTTCCAGCACTATCTCCAACTATTCCCAAATTGCACAAAATCTTCATCATGTCGATACTCTCAATGATGTGCCCCTTGTGGCCTCTTATTCCCATGACTGCATCTGTTGTACTTCATAAAATTATTAGCAAAATTTATTATGCAGCATGAGCCACTGTGATGAATTTCTTACATTCTCAAACTGTCTAATGGTGAATTTATACTGGCCGATTGTCGAGAATGAGCATTTTTAGGAATGGTTTGTCTAAATAGGCTGTCAATCACCTGATGAACAAGCAAATCGTTCAGAGACAGGTTAAAGGATTTTTAAGCTTAAAAATCATTGTACTCAGCAGAAATATTACATGTAACCAACATGTGCTGTCAATGATGACACACATAGGAAGATCTTGATAACAATCGTTCTGTATGCATGGAAGTGTGTCTGGCCTGTCTAACATCAGCGAGTGTAAAAGTGCCATAAGTTTGCACTGTCTTCATATAGGACAAGATTAGTAAATCTGAGAGACATAGAGGGTTCTGACATGTGAGGTGTTAGCTCCATAAACATCTCAACATTGAAGTTGCAACACCAAGAATAAAAAAAGTTATGGAATTATGGATATCACAGAATCGATGTTAACATTAACATGTTAATGATATGCTGATTAGAGATGGGCAGACCCTTGGATGTTTGGGTCCGACGGGTTCAGGCGAACAGTTAAAAAAAAGTTCAGGTTCGGGTACCAGAACAGTACCCGGACCCGAATCCGAAACCAGACACCATTCACTTGAATGGGGGGCCCAAACATCTAGTGTTTGCCATTGTGTCCTGATCATGATAGCGCGGCAAACACTGCTACTGATCGGCAGTAAAATCATTACCATCGGTCAGACCGCCGAGGTTCCCACGCTGTCAAATAATAGCGTGAGCCTACAGCTATGATTAGAGGTATAAAGTTTACCTCCGGTCAAAGGCATCAGATAACGGGCCTACTGCTCCCCTCAGCCGACACCTGTTGCCGTTAATAACAGCGAGAGAAGAAGCGGATGATGGGAGTATTCATCATCCGGTGCCTGAGCTGTAAATAAATAATTTAGAAAACAACTGCGTGGTCGCCCCTGTATTTTTGATAAACAGCAGGAAAAACTGACAGCTGGTGGTTGCAACCCTCAACTGCTAACTTTAGCAAGGCTGGTTATCAAGAATAGATGGGTCACCACGCTGTTTCATTAATTATTTAAATAAATATTTTTAAAAAAAACGGCGTAGTGTCCCCCTAATTTATGACAACCAGCCTTGCTAAAGCAGACAGCTGTGGGCTGGTATTTTCAGGCTGGTAAGTGGCCATGAATATTGGCCCCCTGCCTAAAAATAGCAGCCCGCAGTCACCGAGAAAAGGCACATCTATTAGATGCATCAGTTTTGGTGCTTTGCCCAGCTCTTCCCACTTGCCCTGTAGCGGTGGCAAGTGGGGTAAAATTTGAGGGGTTCATGTCACCTTTATATTGTCCGGTGACATCAACCCCACGATTTAGTAATGGAGAGACATCTATAAGCCACCTATCCATTAATAATCCTATAGCTGTATTGTAAATAAACACACTGTTAGGGTTGGCAGAAAGCACCAAATGAAATATATATAATAATAATGTGCGTTCGCAACCCAGGATCCACCGAGCAGAGATGGAACCTGCTGCTAAGCAATGGCAGAACAAGGCGGCAGTTGAACGTCGACAACACACGGGTTAGATGTCACCCGGTATGAACAGCAGAAATCTTTGTTACTTCACAGAGCCACCGCAACAAAGTAATAGAGAGTTGTTCCCTGTTACATGTCACAGGACACAGTTGATATGGTGTGAGTGAAGTCTCTAGGCTCAACCTCTAGAATGCAGGGACTTGAGTCTGACCAGACCCACAATGTGCATGGCGTCGCACTAGCGATGCCACTACTTGGCGCTGAGTGTCAGCAAACAGAGCTAGCTAAAAAACAAGAGCAAAAAGCTC
The DNA here is from genome assembly GCA_033576555.1 of Oophaga sylvatica. Taxonomy (NCBI): domain Eukaryota; kingdom Metazoa; phylum Chordata; class Amphibia; order Anura; family Dendrobatidae; genus Oophaga; species Oophaga sylvatica. The sequence continues at coordinate 948,866,720 of JARQOD010000001.1, read as the reverse complement.
AACTGACCGCAGAGCAGTACCAAAAGGTGTATGCCAGAGCATGTGAATTGACAGTGTCCTGTAAACAGCCCATGCTAAGCAGCACACGTGGCTGAGACAGGCACTAGATCAAGCTGAGTAAAAACCTGCCTGACTAAGGAACACTAGACGGTCATACATGCCGACAGTGTGGCAGGTTCTTGGCCCAAATACCTGTGCATACACAGAGTGGTAGCATATCCACTCGCTCACATACTACATGGTTTATACTAGCTCATAGCCATGCGGCCATGCGATCCTTATATAACTGCAGCTTTCCAGGACCTTGCTGATGGCCCAATCTGAACTGCTTGAGGACCTGAGCAGTGACCTCCGACCACCAATGAGCGGTCGTCTTACGGGCATGCTCAGGTGGAGAAAAGCAGGACTTAGTCCCAGGAACGTCTGCTCGAAACTGACTAATGCTGGTTGCTATAGCTGAACCTGGGCCAGCAGCTGCAATCAAACACATAGCATTAGCCTGAGCAAGACGCTGGGACCGACGTCTCTACTGAGCAGGATCCTCTGTGGCTGAAGAAGAATGGGAGACCGCAGAGGATATGACTCGAGATTCCCCCTGTGCAGTGGCGGGAACTCGACGCCTAACACACACAGGCAGAATAAAGTCTTTTATTTGAAATAAAAACAAAACACACTTTTCCTTTTTTTATTTAAAAATAACAAACACAGTTATACTCACCTGAAGCTGATTTCATTGAATCCTCGTCTATTCAATAAAACAAAAATAAAAAACAACAGTATCCCTGTCCATTGTTCTGTCCTATGCCATAATCCAAGTCTGGAGATTACTAGTTTTCAACCTGGACAGGGCCATGACGGGACCGTCCAGGCTGAGAACCACTGATGAATGAACTGCTGTGAGCACAACATCAGTGTTAGGTGTTTGGAGGGGCCAAACCCGAACAGTAACATGGACTTCCTGGTGAAGTTCGTGTTCAGTGTCCATGCCCGAACAATAGGTGTTTGGTACTTTACTGTTTAGGTTTGCCCATCTCTAATGCTGATATGATTCAGTATCAAGAATGAGCACCATGTTCAGAAATCCCCGCACTTACAGCTTTGGCTGCTGTCAATGAGATTATTAATGTTTGTCTGAGGAATGTTCTACTGGCTGAATGCTCTTGGGCAGCAAATCATCAAGATCCACTGCTGGCAGTGCTCTTTGCCATTTTCATCCATTGATATCCCAGATGTGTTTGATGGAAGACAAGTTTGGAGATGCTACAGGTCATGTTCGCACATTTAGGCCATACAGGCTGCTCGAAGATCATACGGTCTGGCATTGTATTGTTAACACTTTAGAGAAAATGGCTGTACCAATGTTTTATGTTTTTTTTGTTTGATTAGCTCCATTAATTGAAAGCAGTGAAGGCTGTAAGTGCAGAGATTTCTGTGTGTGATACTGAATAAATCAAGTTGTTTTGAAAATTTTGGCCCCATTTATCAGTGTTTTAGACAGAAAAATAATTTTGCGACTTTTGCTGTTTTTAAGGCAGTTTCACCCAGCTCTGCCAAAGTGGGCCAAGCTGGAGCTGTTAGGGTCCAGATTGGTGCAGGAACACCAGAGAATCAAACGTCTGTAATGTTGACACTGGTGCTGAAGCTGAGCCATCATACTAACATCCCTTTTAAGGGCTAATTATTTGCTTTGCTGTTTGTATCACATACAATCTGCATTTAGCCTAGGGAGGTAGAGAGATTCACAGGAGCAGGGAGAGTGACAGAAGCCTAAACAGGGATTAGGACTGTGAAGTCTGTTGGCAGATAAATAACTGCAGCATTTTTGGGGGGCTTAAAGATTGAATGTACTTTTATTATAATACTGTATAAAAATATACTTCTAATATACAATATATAAAATTTTGAAAGGTTAAATTTATCACCCATACAGTATTATGTGGTCTGGGGTACATTTCCTATGATGTATAAAACTTTAAAAAAGTGTTCAAAATTTTTGCAATCTTAAATTGCTCAGTTCTACAGTTTCACGTGTTCTATGGTATATTTCTGTGATATCTAGCGCTACAAAAACCATTAAAAAATGTACCGTATATACTCGAGTAGAAGTCGACCCGTGTATAAGCTGAGGCACCTAATTTTGCCATGAAAAACTGGGTAAACTTATTGACTCGAGTATAAGCCAGGTATGCATTGTCCCCTCATCCCTACCCTGCTATGCAGGGCTCCTCATCCCTGTCCTTGTATGCATGGCTCCTTATCCCTATCCTTGTATGCATGGTTCCTATAAAAAAAAACATCCTACTTACCTTGCCTGCGCACCCTCGCTGCCCTCGTTGAATCTCTAACAAACTATAGGGAGAAAAATACTTTATCTAAAAAACGAATTAAAGCTGACAAAAATGAAACAGAGAAGCACATTGCTAAGGAGAGTAAAACTAATCCCAAACTGTTCTTCAACTATATCAATAGTAAAAGAATCAAAAGTGAAAGTGTAGGCCCCTTAAAAAATTGTGAGGAAAGAATGGTTGTAGATGAATAGGAAAAAGCTAATATATTAAACACCTTTTTCTCCACGGTATTCACGGTGGAAAATAAAATGCTAGGTGAAATGCTGAGAGACAAAGAAAACCCTATATTAAGGGTCACCAATCTAACCCAAGAAGAGGTGCGAAATCAGCTAAATAAGATTAAAATAGATAAATCTCCTGGTCGGGTTTGCATACACCCACGAGTACTTAGAGAACTAAGTAATGTAATAGACAAACCATTATTTCTTATATTTAGGGAATCTATAGTGACGGGGTCTGTTCCACAGGACTAGTATATAGCAAATGTGGTACCAATATTCAAAAAGAGTTCTAAAAGTGAACCTGGAAATTATAAGCCAGTAAGTCTAACCTCTATTGTTGGTAAAGTATTTGAAGGGTTTCTGAGGGATGTTATTCTGGATTATTTCTATGAGAATATCTGTTTAACTCCATATCAGCATGGGTTTATGAGGAATCACTTCTGTCAAACCAATATAATCAGTTTTTATGATGGTAAGCTATAGACTGGACCAAGGTGAGTCATTGGACATGGTATATCTTGATTTTTCCAAAGTGTTTGATACCGTGCCACACAAGAGGTTGGTACACAAAATGAGAATGCTGGGTCTGGGGGAAAATGGGTGTAAATGGGTAAGTAACTGGCTTAGTGATAGAAAGCAGATTGTGGTTATAAATGGTATAGTCTCTAACTGGGTCACTGTGACCAGTGAGGTACCGCAGGGGTCAGTGTTGGGACCTATTCTCTTCAACATATTTATTTACGATCTGGTAGAAGGTTTACACAGTAAAATATCGATATTTGCAGATGATACAAAACTATGTAAAGCAGTCAATACAAGAGAAGATAGTATTCTGCTACAGATGGATCTGGATAAGTTGGAAACTTGGGTCAAAAGGTGGCAGATGCAGTTTAACAATGATAAATGTAATGTTATACATATGGGAGGAAGGAATCAATATCACCATTACATACTGAACGGGAAACCACTGGGTAAATCTGACATGATGAAGGACTTGGGGATCCTAGTTAATGATAAACTTACCGGGGGTAACCAGTGCCAGGCAGCGGCTGCCAAGGCAAAAAGGATAATGGGGTGTATTAAAAGAGGTCTGGATACACATGATGAGAGCATTATACTGCCTCTGTACAAATCCCTGGTTAGACCTCACATGGAGTACTGTGTACACTTTTGGGCACTGGTTCTAAGGAAGGATATAATGGAACTAGAGCGAGTACAGAGGAGGGCAACAAAATTAATAAAGGTGATGGAGGAACTACAATACCCAGAGAGATTAGCAAAATTAGGATTATTTAGTCTAGAAAAAAGATAAGTTGCAGCATGTCGATCCTCTGTGTGGTCTTGCCCTGCGTTTTTCACCATTGACTTCACTCTAATCAATCAAAAATGCAGGCAAAAATGCAACAAAAACTTGCAGCTGCCTTTTTCATGCAAAGAAATGCAGAAATGGTGCAGAAATTTTAGTCAATGTGTGCACATACCTTTATCGGTATTATATTGCTCACCCATAGAATATTCTATGGTCTGGAATACATTTTCTTGGCATATAACCTTCAAAAGTGTATAGCTTTTATGAGTCTAGGAATACAAATACATGACCATTTGAACAGAATGTATATAAGGCCCTCCTTTATATCTAATGCTGTGGGAAGCTTAATTAATTGTTTCCCATGCTAATCAGTTCACTGCAGGTCACCTGGGGACTCCAGTGAGGTCACTGATGCGGTGCGGAGTCCCCAGCGGACCTGAAGTGAACTGATTAGTGTGGGAAACAATCAATTAAGCTTCCACACTAATCAGCTCATCTCCTGTCAGCCGGGGAGATGAGCTCATTCATTCGGGGGTTTACAGCGAGGCTGCCACCATTACCAGCGGTCCTCGCTGTAAAACTGTTAACCCTTTCAGATGGATTGCAGCGTGGGACCTGACTGAGCGCCAGAGAGGTAAGAATATGCTTGCTTTATTTATTTTTTTTTATTACAGGAGAACAAGGGATTTGCAAGGATTACCAGTACAATAAAATATGGTCAAAAACTGTGTATTTTTTCATTAAAATGATTTTTAATTAATGTGTGTGTTTTTTTTTCATTTCATACAATAGGATTAATAATTGATAGTTGTCTAATTGACAACTCTCCATTATTAACCTGGCTTAAAGTCACCTTCCAATAGCAAGGTGGCCTTAACCCATTATTAACCCATTAGCCACCGCTACAGGGCAATGGGAATACACCGGCTAAGTGCCAGAAAAGGCGCATCTAATCATAGATGTGCCTTTTCTGGGGTGGCTGGGGCAGATGTTAGTAGCCAGGGGGGGCACAAAAAATTGCACCCTCCCTAGGCTATTATTATCTGCCCCCACTCACTGGCTTTCCCTGTCTGATGGAGAAAATACCGCGGGAGCCCGCGCATTTTTTTTCAACGAATTTACACATTTAATTAACCCCTACATGTATGAAATTTTGCACACATACACTCATGTAATTGTTAGTGAAAACCATATATCAAACTACATGAAATGACATGGTTAACTGTATGTAAATCATGTGTTATTTCATGTCGGGTTCTGTAATAATTTACAGAAACCGGCAATTGAATTAGCGGCTATTATACTATGTAGAAGTGTATGAACTGTAAATATATATAATAATATATATATTTATAATATTATATATGTATTCTTTGCATATATATATATCTATTCTTTCTTTTGTGATGTAAAAACTATCATTTGGATCCATTATATGTCGGTTTTGCTAGCCACCGACAAAATCTCGCCAGACGGATGTCAAACGGATGTCAAACGTATGCTCAGATGCGAGAAAATCGCATCCTCGCATTCCAATCGGAAGACAGACGGAGCAATGTTCAGGAAACATTTGTGCGATTCTCGTCCGTCTAAAACGGTCCGATTTTTTTAGACATTGTGTGTGACTCCAGCCTTACTCGAAACGAGCATTCGATTATTAGGAATTGCTCGGTTCGAGCAACGAGCACCCGAGCATTTTAGTGCTCGCTTATCTCTACACACCAGCCAAGGTGAAACCTAATACCTAAGCAATGGTGCAACTAATACTACTTTTGCTGCACTGCCGAAGGTTCCCACCATATGTTGTGCCCGCTTTTATTCTATCTGCTGCCCCCTTTAATGAATGTACCTTTGTCCCTGATGGTGTCAGAAGTAGCATAACATTACTATACTTTATAAGGCACTCTATACGATGCTTTTTAAGTGTCCTATATATACAGTATATAAAGGTGTGATTGCCAAATGGAAGGGGTTTATGGTGATAAACATCTAGAGCTTTTAAAAAACTTGTCTTCAATCTATATATCAATAGACCCAAATAGACTGTATTCTCCATGGACAGGAGGTAGAGGAGATGATGGAGATAAAAGATGAAGAGCTGAGAGGTGTTAGGATGATGCCTGAGACAGGAGACAATGTTGTCTCCATAAACCTCAATCTGTCACAAGAGTGCAATCGTCATACAGAGAAACCATGAGCAGATGCTGCTTCATCCACTAATGTGCCTGTAATAGTCCAGGGCTCAGGATGTAGAATATAAACCAGCTGTTGCAGCCAGTGGAGTCGTGCAGCCAATCACTCACACTGTGACCATGTTTTAGTAATTGGTCGCATTTCCTTGATAAAGTTTATCTTCTCCATAGTCAATTCAAATGCCAATTGTTTTAATAAGGTTGACCAAAGTGTAGTTTGCCAATTGCTCTTAAAATAATGCTGCATTCACATGTAGGAAAATCCAGCAAGATTAAGTGATTGGGCAGAGAAAATGTAGTGGTCTTGTACTATTTCATTGCAAAATAACCTGCAAGACCATGCTGTTTTTAAGCAGCCTTTAATATGAAATTTGTGACATTATCCCCATTTGTAAAACTGGTATCTTATAGTTATGAGCCCCTTCAAGCACTAAAACCAAGGTGCCAGGACCTTTCCCTCTCCAGTCTATACAGCAGAGACTCTAAAAGTTGCTTGTTGCTCTATGTAAAGTCTTAACGCACAGGCTATGTACATTATTAGTGTTTTTATAATTGTAAAGGGTGCTATCTGAGAAGAACAGGGTATGATTTGCTAAATAAGATGCTCTTGAGTCAGCCGTTTTGGTGGTCGCAGTCAACAGTATGTCCCCAAGCAAGCTTAGGATTTTTATTCTGCCAGCTCGACGTTGCTCTGTATTGGTGACGGGCAAGTAACCAGAAATGTTGTCAGGCTTGGCTAATATGCCTAGTACAGTTATGGACAAAAATTATGAGACTGAAACAATTTTTGGTGTTCACAAAGTTTGCTGCTTCAGTATTTTTAGGTCTTTTAGCAAGGTTTTTCTATCGCTACTGAAGTAAAAATATCCTAAACTCAACATTTAATTTTTGAAGACTTCTGCCCTTCGCCCAAGCAGCTGGGTATTATCTTCTGAGTAAAATTCTGACTGATGACAGCCCATTCTTGTCTCATCAGTGCTTTAAGTTTAACACAATTTCTGTGGTTTTACTTGTCCAACCAATTTTGGAGGATTAACCACAGTTTCTCAGTGGGATTGAGATATGGAGAGTTTCCTGACCAGGGACTAAGGCTAGTTTCACACTAGCATATGGCTGAGCTGCGTAGGGCTGCGGACTTCCTGTTAGGGTCTGCGGAATGCACCTAATAGATATTGTTGAGAGGTGCGTTCGCAGCCCGGGGTCCACCGTGCAGGCGAAGCCCGCTGCTAGTAAGATGGCGAAAGTTGCGAACTCTGTTATCCCGCAGAGTTGCTAAAATAAACGCCGTAGCGCGCTGTGGCAGTTAGTGCGAACTCTGTTAATCCCCAGAGCCGCTAACGGGAATGCCACAGCGCTATATGCGATAAGTACGAACTCACTTAACTTCAGTGAGCCGCAAAGTAAAACGCTAGGGCGCTGAACCAGCGTTATAAAGCGAACCCTGTTGCGTCACAGAGCCGCTGAGAAAAAGACTGTGTCCTGTTAGACTCACAGGGATACACAGATAACTGCTGTGCGGATAGCAGTCCGTGATCATTTAGACAGCAACGCAATCAAGCAATCTCCTCACCGGAGAAGCCGGTATTCCAGGGGCTTATTTCAGCCAAGCCCTAACCACGTGCAGCCAAATCTCCTCACCGGAGAAGCCGGTATTCTAGGGGCTTATTTCAGCCGAGCCCTAACCACATGCGTACATGATCACACTGGCGCAAAGCACATAATACAATTGATACTAGCGCATGGCGGCCCAGCATGCCACCCTTTTATAGTAACAGCTACAGGACCTGCCAGAAACAAGGACCAATGAGAAACTGTTCCAAAACACATGTAGGTTCCTGGCGGACCTATAGGAGCTGATGCAGTACCTAACATGTGACCCCTGATCTCCAATGAGAGATCTTACCCTGGGCATGCTCAGAAGGGGAAACGCAGGACTTTGTCCCAAAGATGTCTGCTCCAGTACTGGCTATAATAGCAGATCCAGGAGAGGCAGCAGCAAGTCTCTGCACAGTATTGGAACTGGCAAGACGCTGGGACTAACGTCTCTGCTGAGCAGGCTCCACTGCGGACGGAGATGGATGGGAGACCGCAGCGGGACTGGTTTCGAGACTCCCCTTGTGCAGCAGCGGGAACTCGAACCCTAACACTTCCTCCGTGAAGATCCGTCACCACCGCACCTCCTACGGTCAGCTCCGCCTATGCCTGCATGTGGCCTGCGTACCTATATTTAATATTAGGAACGCAGGCCGTGTAGATGTATGCGTTGCCGCCGCATGCTTCAAAACAACGCATGCGGCGGCAAACGCATACATCTACACAGCCTGCATTCCTAATGTTAAATATAGGTATGCAGGATGCTTGCAGGCATAGTCGGAGCTTCACGGAGGAAGTCCACAGCCCTACGCAGCTCAGCCATATGCTAGTGTGAAACTAGCCTAAAAATTCAATATCTTTTTCACTGAACCACTTTGTAATCATTTTTGCCTTGTGACATGGTCTCTATCATGCTGGCAAAAGCATTTTCTCTGAGGAGCCCTTCAGACTGCTTGGGACTAGAGATGAGCGAACCTTTCAAGGTTCGGTTCTGTTCGATTCACATTTACACATTCGTCGAACAGTTCGACAAATGTATCCCAACCCTATTAGATTCAATGAAAGACCAAACCAAATGTATAAAAAACACCTTAAGGGGTGACAAAAAGCTTCCCAAACAGCTAAAATTAGGGGCAGACACCATGAAAAGTGGCATTAATTGACCCACAGTAGAAATGTGCAAATGGCACAGCAGCAGTAAGCCATGGACCATACATGAGGTATTAGGTTCTGGGCCAGCATTTACAGCTTGGAAGTGAAGTTTCAATAAGGACCTGGTGGTTAAGGGAGCAGTGTAAGCCTACTTAGCTTGGAGCCCTGACACCTCATGCAACACCTCCAATTTTTTTTTCCGTCACACTCAGATGGCACAAACATCGGTTTCATACAGTACTAGTGGAAGAAAAATGTAAGAAAGGTAACACAGGTTGTTGACTGATCAATTGACACACGGTAGATCGTTTTATAATGAACCTTTTATAATGAATGGCACAGAAGCAGTCAGCCATGGACCATGCTTGAGTTATCAGGGTCTGGCCCAGCATTTACTGCTTAGAAATGAAGTTTCAATGAGGACCTGCTAGTTAAGGGAGCAGTGTAAGCCATTTTAGCTGGGAGCTTTGATACCTCATGTAACACCTCCAATTTTTTTTTTCTCCAGCCACACTCAGATAACACAAACATCAGTTTCCTACAGTACTATTGGTAGAAAAATGTAAGGTAAGTAATAGAGGTAGTTGATTGAACGTAAGTGCAGGCCTGCCTGTCTGGGAGCCCTACTTACGTAGGCATCCCACCAGATGGAGACTCAACTTGGTGTCTCCACATTTCAAAAAATTATTGTCACACACCACTAAAGTGGAATCAATTTCCACAGAGTAGGAACAGTAATATAGGCCTCTGACACACTTTTTTTTAACAATCTCTTTTTGTTTGTTTTTTAATAGTATAACAATCAGGTGCACAAGCATTTTTAAGTGAACAACAAACAAAAGCATTACAACCATATGGCAGAACACTGAATATAACATTACAAAGTAAAACATCACAATATAACAGAATAAAAATGAGGCTAAGAGTTTGCATTGGTTCAATTTTATAAAAAATAAATTCCAGATTATTACAAAATAATAATATTGTCTGAGTGATTCAACCAAGCTTTCCCATAAACATTGAATGTTTGTATCTTATTGTTTTTATGTGCTATCATTCTTTCACATGCGCAAGATTTATTTATTTATTGATTGTATTATTTCTTCTTTGCTTGGGGATTCCAGTAGACTTTCAATATCTTGTGATGCTATTTTTTTCAGTCATAAAAATATGAGGCGTAAGCACTCTACCTCTAGTGGGAATGGACTGTATATCTAGTAAGAGTAGTGCTAAAGATGGAGAGAGATTTATTTTTGATGAATTAAAGAGATCAGTTGGAATGCGAACGACCAGATGGGATTAATTAACTGGCAGCTCCAAGGTGTATGAATGAGAGAACCTTTAAGGCCACAGTTGCGCCAACATACTTGCGAGGTAGAAGAAAATAAATGGTGAAGTCTCAGTGGAGTATAGTACTATCTTAAAACTGTTTTCATGTGTGACTCAAAAAAGGAAGCACACATAAAGGTATGTGTTGCAAAGGTTAGTGAGCTTATCCAATCTTTAATAAAAAATGTCTTCCTTCTCCCATGATATTAATGGGGTTGACTTAATAAAGACATTTTTGCTACCCAATAAGTTATATATAGGTTTTAGGACTTTTCTATTGCTAATTGTGTTGGATAACAAAATAATTAAACCTGAGTTGACCATTGTTGTTGACAGCGGGAGGTGTTGTAGTGCGTGCCATATTCTGAGATATTTGTAAAAGTCTCTATTGGGGATTTTAAAATGAGAATGTAGAAATTCAAAAGGTAGAGGAATAGATTCTTCATACAAGTATTTCACTAATACAATGCCCTGCTTTATCCATTCTTGCATATTCAAATCTGTTATTAAACATTCTAAAGTTTCCAATTGAATTATGGATATAGCAGGGGTAGAAGCGTTGGAACCCTTCTTATGGAATAATTTCCAACTAGAAATAGAGGAGATTGTAAGAGGAAAAGCATTTAATTTTTTCTGACGTTTCCATTAAAGATGTGCTAAATAACGTATTTAAATTATTAGAAGCCGCACTTTGTAATTCAATTTGAACCCAAGTACAATGTTCTTCCCCCTTTCACTTGGTCAAGTTGTGTAGTTATGTAATAATCTTGAATATTTGGTAGGCTAAGACCACCACATTTTTTAGGCCTATTCAGCAGAAAGTTAGATATATGGGTTTTTTTATTTCTCCATACAATAGCATTTAAAATTTTGTGAACTTATTGAAAAAATTATTTTGTGGGAAAATTAGGACAGTGCGAAACAAATATAGTAATTTGGGCAGTGAAAACAGTTGAAGGGCCGCAATACGGCCTATCCATGAGATCTCGTATTTACCTATTTTATTTAAGTCTGATTCTAAGTTTTGTATTAAGGGAAGGCAGTTTGATTTGTATATCATTGATGTATGAGGTTTTATGGACGTCCTTAAATATGCAATTTGGCCATGTCTCCAATCGAGAGGAACTTTCTGTTGAAGAAGCTTTATGGTTGCACTTGGGACATTTAACTGGAGAAGTTGAGATTTGTTTTCATTTAATTTATAATTTGACAGGCTACTAAATTTTTTAATAATTTCCAGAGCTTCCCCTAGTCAGGTCTATGATTTTGTCAGTGTTAATATCACATTGTCTGCATATAATGAGACACTGATAGTTACCTGAAATCTCCACCCTCTTGATCTTCATGCTTTGACTAATAGCTTGGGCCAATGGTTCTTTTGATAGCATGAATATCTATGGGTACAATGGACACCCCTGCCTCGTCCCGTTTGTTATTTAGAACCCTTCTGATGTGATGTTTTTAACAAATACCTTTGCGGAGGGCAAAGAATAAAGTGCTTTAATGGCTTTAATTATCGAATCCTCAAACAGCAACCATCCTAATACTGAAAAGACGAATGACCAGTTAAAGTGGTCAAACACCTTCTCGGCATCCAATGAGACCAGGAACACAGGCATCCCCATTTTATCAATGACATCAGCCAAATTTATAATCCTTATTGTGTTATCTGACCTTGTGTTATCTGACACTTGTCTCCCTTTTATGAAACTGGTTTGGTTTTTCGATATTAGAGAAGGAAGAATAGGTGCTAATCAATAAACTACACATTTGGCATAGATCTTAATGTCGAAGTTCAACAAAAAATATGGTTATTAAATTTTGTGGGGTATCTGGTTGTTTACCAGACTTTGGTAGTGTTATTATAGTGGCGGATAGCATCTCTTTAGGAAATGACCCCTGTGAGATAGCAAATTAAAAGGGTTTCTGTTAAATATGGGGATAGCTGATCTATAAAGACTTTGTAATACATATTAGAGAGACCATCCAGCTCAGGAGCTTTGTGATACGGCAGAGAAAAAATAGTTTTATTATTTCTGAGATAGTGAGAGGGACGTTCAAGCACTCCAGCAAATCTTGGGACAGAGTGGGGAGATGCAGACCCGACAAAAATGATTCTATATCTACCGCACAAGGTGTCATGTGTACAGGGGTTGAGGATAAGTTGTAGAGCGAAGAGTAATAATCTTTAAATTTATTTGCAATGTCTTTAACCCCTCTCTGCCATCGGACATACTATTCCATCCATGAAACCTGTGCCAATCTGCCCATGGATGGGAGAGTACGTCCAAGGCGATCGCGGCCGTGTGTCAGCTGATTATCACAGCTGACACCCGGCACTATGTGCCAGGAGCGGTCACGGACCGTGTCTATTGCCTAATTTATTGAAAATCCCAGGTACACGTCCTCATTTAATGACAGAAAAACCCACAATGGTAACAGAAATAACTTGAATCTGACAACAGTAATAATAAATCAAAAATCTATGAAAATGAACAAATGAAAGTCAGACATTGCTTTTCAACGTTGTTTCCACAGAATTTTTTTTAAAATAACTCATGAAATAGTCCTTGACAGAAATGATGGTACCCTTAACTTAATATTTTGTTGCACAATCTTTTGAGGCAATCACTGTAATTAAACAATTCCAGTAACTGCCAATGAGAATTCTGCACCTCTCGACAGATATTTTGGTCCACTCCTCAAGAGCAAACTGCTCCAATTATTTCATGTTTGAAGGTTGCCTTTTCGAGATGACATGTTTCAGCTCTTTCCAAGGATGCGCATTAGGATTTAGGTCAGGGCTCATAGAAGGCCACTTCAGAAGAGTCCAATGTTTTCCTCTTAGCCATTCTTCTGTGTTTTAGCTGTGTGTTTTGGGTCATTATCCTGTTGCAAGACCCATGACCTGCGACTGAGACCAAGCTTTCAGACACTGGGCAGCACATTTCGCTCTAAAATCCTTTGATAGTCTTGAGGTTTCATTGTACTCTGCAGAGATTCTAGACACCCTGTGCCAGATGCAGCAAAGCAACCCCAGAACATAACATAGCCTCCTCCATGTTTCACAGTAGGGACAGTGTTCATTTCTTGATATGATTCATTTTTTGGTCTATGAACATAGAGCTGATGTGCCTTGCCACAAAGTTCAATTTTTGTCCCATCTGTCCATTCTCCCAGTCTCTTTGTGGCTTGTCAACATGTAATTTGGCAAATTCTAGTCTGGCTTTTTTATGATTTTTTTTCAGCAATGGTGTCCTCCTTGGTTGTCTCCCATGAAGTCCACTTTGGCTCATACAGCGACAGATGGTGCGATCTGACACTGCTGTTCCTTGAGCTTGAAGTTCACCTTTAATCTGTTTAGAAGTTTTTCTTGGCTTTTTTGTTACCATTTGTACTATCCATCTCTTTGATTTGTCATCATTTTTCCTCCTGCAGCCACATCCAGGGAGGTTGGCTACAGTTCCATGGATCTTAAATTTCTGAATAATATGTGCAACTGTAGTCACAGGAACATCAAGCTGCTTAGAGATGGTCTTATAACTGTTACCTTTAACATGTTTGTCTATAATTTTCTTTCTAAACTACTGAGACAACTCTTTCCTTCGCTTCCTCTGGTCCATGTTGCGTGTGATACACACGTCACTAAAAAGCACAGTGAGTGTCTGTAGCCCTATATACAGGCCCATTCACTGATTTCAAGATTGTAGACACCTGTGATGCTAATTAGTGTACACACCTTGATTTAACATGTCCCTTTTGTCACATTATTTTCACATTATTAGGGTACCATCATTTCTGTCCAGGCCTATTTCATGAGTTTTATTTTTTTTTTAATTCTGTGGAATGATGGTTGAAAAGCAATGTCTGACTTTCATTTGTTCATTTTCATAGATTTTTTATTTATTATTGCTTTTGTCAGATTCAAATTTTTCTTGTGACCATTGTGGGGTTTTCTATCATTACAAGAGGGGTACCAACAATTTTGACCACTTGTGTATATATATGCTTTGTGAGAATTCCAAGTTAGCATTCAATTGAAAACATTCTTGTAAACTATTTTGTGGAGCGGAAAGAAGGTATTAATTGGCTTTTCCAAAGATATATGGGAGAGGAAATATGTTTTCCCTCCATTTATATCGTAACTGATGTATGGTCTGACCATGTCCTGATACCTATGGATAAGAAAGTAATATTATCTAATAACGATCTTCTCACTAAAAATAGATCTATGCAAAAATAAGTATTATAAACATGTGAGAAAAAAGAGTAATCCCTTTCATTCTCATGTTGGATCCTCCATACATCATATACAGGTGCTTCCCACAAAATTAGAATATCATTAAAAAGTTAATTTATTTCAGTTCTTCAATACAAAAAGCGAATCTCATATATTATGTAGAGTCATTACACACAGAGTGATCTATTTCAAGTGTTTATTTCTGTTAATGTTGATGATTATGGCTTACAGCCAATGAAAACCCAAAACTCAGTAAATTACATTACTATATAACACCATCTTGAAAAATTATTTTAAAATCCAAAATGTTGACCTACTGAAATGTATGTTCAGTAAATGCACTTAATACTTGTTCAATTACTGCATCAATGCGGTAATTCTGCAGGCAGAAATTGAAATCTCCACAATAAATAAAATGGCCCTGCTTAATTTTGCTAACTTTTTTATTAGTTTAATATTATATATCTACCTGACATGTCTGAGCGTGTATTTATTGGAGAAAAAGCAACTGAGCTATCTATAGCCAATATTACCCTTCTTTGCTTTTTCTTGTAGTTGGCCTGTATCACAGGAGGGAAAAGGCAAAGTTGAAATCTACAGTATCTGCATCCTTTGAGGTAATGTGTGTTTCCTGAGCACAAAAGATATTGCAACCAGAAGACATGATCTTTTTTCATGGTTGTTGAGGCCGTTAACATTCAAAGAACATATCTTAACTACCATTGTTTATAACATGTAAATGCTGTAAGATGGATGAACACCAAAAACTTGCCCAACAAAAGCATACAAACTCATTCTCAGTTCTCCTGGATTTCTTTTGGGCTTCATGCTTAGCCTGTGTAAAAAAACAACATAAGAAAAAGGAAAAAACAACAAAATCGTAACTTGAAAAACATAGTGTCAAAGTGGTAGATCTGCTACTGGATCTACTGATTCGGTGAGACTGACTGTGCACTAACTTAGAAGAGGAAAAGTTCCACTGGTTTAACCGAAGAGTGGTTCAGTCTTCAACCCGATGGGTAAAAGATTACATTTCAGCGCTCTGGCTTTTTAGTCATAAAAACAAGTTGCAAGCCTTCATCCACGAACTGGGATGGAGTTTATTGAGAAGAGTGAGATCTGATATTGTAAAGTTCCAATTACGCGCAAGAGTCTCCCCTTCCTCCAAAGATCTGACCATGTGCCATCCTCCTCTATAATTTAAAAGAAAATTTATCAGAAAACCCCATCTATATGCCACTCCGTTTTCGCTCAATGCTGAAGTGATGGGTGTCAGGGTTCTGTGAAATCTGAGAGCAGCTGCTGTTACATCTGAGAACAGTTTAATTCTTTGGTATAGAGGAGGAAGCTCTCCCTTTTTTCTAGAAAAGAGTAGCAATTCTTCTTTTATCTGAAAGAAATCTAAGTGAGCCAAAACATCTCTTGGAGTTGAGTCAGATAGATATTTAGGACAAGAAACTCTGTAAATTTTATCTATTGTGGTGTCCATTGTAGAGTAATTAGAGATCGCTGCTTTAATCAGACCCTGAATGTAACCTCTCGGATCTTGAGGGGGTACATCCTCTGGTATTCCCTGCAGTTTTAGAACTTTTAAGTTGTTTCAGCGAGAGTGATCCTCTAGGTCCACTAGTTTTATTTTAATAGCTTCAAAGTCATCTGAAAAATCATTGTGAGCATCTATCAGTTTATTGTGGAATTTAGCTCTCATTTTTTGTTTTGCTTTGACTGGCATAAGCAGAGAGGCAAAGTCTTTCTGAATGGACCCGCTAAAAGCTACCAACATATCTCTAAGCAAGTTACCTGAAGCAGGGTCTTCTGGGGTGGTAAACTGTGACAGCACTGATGTGTTGGATGAGGTATTTATGGATGCATCATCAATAGAATCTGCCTCCAGCCTGTCTTTGTTTTGTTGGACTGACCGAGGGAGATGTGATATCCCTCCAACTTCCTGTCTGTTTTTTCCCCACATCCAGTGATGCAAGAGTGTTATGTTTTGGTAGCTGAGGAAGACAGGAGCAAAAAACCGCAAAGGCAGCCAAACACCAGAGAGGTTGGAACTAATAGGTTGCAGACCCCTAAACTAACCGCACAACTAGAAGCAGCCGTGGGACGTTCCTACGGTGCCCTAGACGCCTCGTCACAGCCGGAGACATTAGCTACCCCTGAAGATGGAAAGAGGAAAGCTAACTGCCCCTGAGTAGAGCTCCAAAATAATAGGAAGCCCCCAAACATATAATGGTGGTTAGACAAGATGAAAACACGAACACAGACAGAAAATAGAATGAGCAAATGCTGGGGCCCAAAACTGTCTAGATAGGACAGCACAGGAGAGAATACTGTCTGCAACCCAGAAAAACCCTTGGAAAAACTCCAACACTTCTGAATCCAAAAATGCTGAGACTACACGGTCTCGACCACCTATATCAGTTCTCTGGTGTGAACACGCAGCTACCCAGCAGTACAAAATTACAAGAACTGAGCAAATGAACAAATACAAAATGAGAACAGAAACCAGCACAAGCCCCCCAAGGGGACCCGGCTGAACTCAAAAAGCAAGGCAGCAAATACAAGGAAAATCCAACCACAGAAAAAAAAACTGAAAGAACTTATCTGAGTGACAGCAGAAAAGCAAGCTGAATTCCAACCTAGACCAGGAAGAACAATTGATCACCGGCGAGGATCATGGGAGGTCAGCTCACTTATATCAGGCCAGTCCGTCCCACCTGATAACCATTCATCCATTACAGGTGGTGAACTTTTGAAGTTCAACATAGGTTCAATATCCTCAGCAACCACCAGAGGGAGCCTCAGCTCCAAAGTCGTCTCCAACTCGTTCACAACACAAGAGGGTTTCATCGCAACTTCAGCGAGAGGTTCTGTTATAGGGTGAAGCTCGAGACCTCACACTCAACGCAGATGTGGAGCATAAACCCCCAGGTGAGGATTGGTTCACCTGGGGAGACCCGCCACTGTTGTGGGTGGAAAGGGTATCTCTCCACCTCTCTGATGAGACTACATTCTCCTCCATTGCTGCTTGTGGACTATATCGTGACCGCAGTGACTGGCCCGATTGCGGGGAGAGTGCCCAGGACTCCATACTCACTGCAGGTGAGGATTGTGATCCCGATGGTGAAAGCTGGGTTGGCGTGTGGTTTAAAGAGCCAGTATCAGCAGAAGTGTCTGCACCATCTTTACTTCAGTTCTCCGATGCTTCTGGCTTGCCTTGATGCTTATGATCATCAAGCCGGGTGTCTGCTGAAGGTGTCAGGCTGTGGGTACAGTATAAGCGCTTAGTAGGTCATTAATCAAGCTTTGGGTGAGACACAGCTCTGTTTTTAAGCAGTCATCTTAGTTGGCTGCCAGGCCATGCCACCGACACACCTACTACAGGCAACCCACATTTCAAAAAATCATTATCACACACCATTAAAGTGGCATTAATTTCCACAGAGCAGAAACAGTATAATAGGCCTCTGATACACCTTCCACTACAGGCAATCCACCAGATGGAGACCCAACTTGGATTCTCCACATTTCAAAAAATTGTTTGTAACAACATCATCAGCAGTAACAAAAGCAGGCACAGAAGCCACCACAAAGGTTGTGAAAACTTCAATAATGAGAGATCAATGCATGACACTAAAAACTACACCATTGCCTAGTTTGCCTAGTATGTGACTGTTGGACAAAAGTCATTAGAGATCCATTAGAGATTTGATGAAAGTTAGGTTGTCTACACTTTAAGGGAACAGCCGGATACCCTTATTCATCAGGGCACCACCATCAGCACTGAAGACAAGTTCTGAAAGAACGCTGGCGGACGGGCCTGACAAATCCTCCAAGGCGTGACAGGCGAGATCAGGTCACTCTTTCATTTTTGAAGACCAAAATGCAAAAGGGTTCAAACCCCCCTTGATCGCATTGATATTAAGCTCCAGATACTGCTGACCATTGTCTATAGTCGTTCACAACGTGTCAGACTTGCATTCTGTTCTGCTGGTGAACGGGCTGGTCTAAACAAATAAGTAAAATGACTCACAGACGTTGCTTATGCCACTTACACTGCTGCTGCTGCTGCTGCTGCTAATGTTTTTGCAATGACGCCTTGATGTTCCCCAGGGTTGGACATCTAGAATTGTGTGCCTCACTGCTGTCTTGGGGAAAACCCCTCTTAAGATTGCCTACAAGCGTGTTTCGATACTCCAGCATGCATGTATTTCTTTCCAGTGGGAAGCATCTTGCTAAATTTACTCTTGTACCATGGATCTCACAGAGTGGCAACCCTGCAGTCAGCACTATTTCTAACCCTAAGAATACGGGCATCATGTTGAAGAGTGCAGAAAGAAGGCAATCGTGTTGGGCGCTTACATGAGGTCCAAGTCCATGGTGTGTTGGTGGCGGGGTAAGGCTGCTTTCACACATCAGATTTTTGACGTCAGGCGCGATCCGGCGTGTTTTTAAAAAAACGGATCCGGTACTGGATGCGTTTTTTTGCCATTGACTTTCATTAGCGCCGGATCGCGCCTGATGTCATTGCGTTGTATCCATTTTTGGCCGGATCCGGCGGAAATGTACATTCCGGCGGCCGGACAAAACAGTCACTGCAACGTTTTTTCTTTTTTCCGGACCCGCCTGATAGTGCCTGAATCGGCGCATCAGGTGGCCGGAAATAATAGAAGTCTATGGAACCGGACCAGTCTTTTGTGCAATCCGTCAAAAGACTGATCCAGATTCTGGAAATCAAGGACTACTACTACTACTACTACTACTACTACTACTACATTTTCCACTGTCTCCGGACATGCGAACCTGCATTTTCTGGCTGCAAAACTTCTTTTTCCGGGTTCAAAAGTTCAGTCGGATCCAGCAAAAAAACTGATCCGTTGCATCAGTTTTTTTATTTCAGTGCCGGATCCGTCCCTTCAGGTATTCGACTGATTATGCCTGACACAAAAAACTGATGTGTGAAAGCAGTCTTACACTCAAGGTTGCTTCCTCTGTCCCCTCCCGTCAACCACGGACAACCAAAAGGGGATCATTATCCTCTTCATCTCCTGACTGTTGCACATCCCTCACCTCATCCTCCTCTATTTGTTCCTCGATTTCTACCCATACAATAACTCTTTGTATATTCCCATGAGGCCCCCTCGACCACCCTAAGCCCCCTCCCATGGCACCCATCTGTGTAACGACAGTCCAGAAATGTGAAATATTATTATCCCTTCCGCATCTTCCTCTGCTTCCACCTCTTCCTCTGGGAATACTACCTCCTCACTCAGACTATTCAAAGTGTGAACCAGCATGTAGAGGAACAGAATAGTGATGCTGACAACATCATTATCAGCACTAATCATCTTAGCAGCCATTTCAAAACTGTGCAGAAAGATGCAGAGGTCCTTCATCTCTACCGACTCCACAAGCGTGATTTGCAGCATGTCCGGACTGTGTTGGCCCAAGCTATTCAAAATTACATACTGCGCCAGGACTCGACACTGTTGCCACAGTCGCTGCAACATGTGCAGAGTGGAAATACACCGTGTCAGAACATTGCTAATGAAACGGTTAACCGGTCAGCTGAAAAACCTCTGTAGCAATGCAGGTCGATGGCCTGCAGGTTGTGATTGTCAAAAGTGAGCATACAGCGACCATTCTTACTGCAGCAGTGCATCCAGGCTGTGATAGTGGCATCTTTTATTGCACTTTTTATAATTTTTTGTTAGCTGTTTTTGAAATTAGTGTTAGGACTTGCAAATATGAGGACCCTTGACATTTGGTAGGTGTGTGGGTGGCTGTTTCTATCAGTAGTTTGCACCTGTGCTTCCCCTGCCTTTCTAGTGGGGCCTGCTGCATCCTGCTAGTGCATTTATCATCTGACAGGTTTTGGTAAGGCTGTTTCCTTATGGTATGCTTTTCTTAATTTTTCTATGTTAGCTGTTTTTTGAACAATTAAATAACTAATAAGTCAATAGTGCATTGCTTGAAACACACACTGCAAAAATATTATCTAACATTTTATATATTAACTCAGATTTGGGACTATTCTGTCCTCCCTTTGCTTATTTTCATTGTCCATATTTATGTCTTTGTTTGTTTTTTAACTGTTTTTAACTTGTATTGACACTTTGTGGATCAATAAAGCCATTTTTATTTGTATATATTTCTTTGTGTGTGAGTGCACTATGATTCTGCGCAGCTTTCTTCTTTTGTTTCATTACTTTGAAATTGTCAAAAATGAGGGGGATCCCATGGCGTTTTTTTTAAATGATTTATTTAAATAATTGAAAAAAAATGGCAAGGAGACCCCTCTATTTCTGATAACTAGCCAAGATAATGCTGACACCTGAGGTCTGCAGCCTGCAGCTGTTGGTTTTGCCTGCGCTGGTTAGCTGGATGTTCAAGCTCTCCATTCATTTGAATGGGGTACAGGTTAGGGTTCGATTTCGAGTACCATTCTGGTACCCAAACCAAGCTTTTTTTAACATGTTCGACCAAACCCCCTGGACTCGAACATCCATGGGTTCGCCCATCACTACTTATTTACTCACATTCTAGATGAATGAATTTCCAATGAATGAATGAATACAGTACATTGAAAAAAATAGAAACGCTTTCATTTGAGTACAGCCATAATATCTGTCATACAACGCTTAGCAAATGTCATTCTTAAAATTAATTGAAATAAATTGTTGTATTTTACTAATTCACTAAAAATTTCTTCCCAAAATAATGCAGAACAAAGTCTGTAAAAAGATGAGGATTTACTGAATAATGACTTGTTGAATATTACAAAGTAATCACTTATAAAAGAAGAGATTATGTCAGTGAAAACATTAGAATTTAAGGGGCTTTAGTGGTTCTTGGCCGAGAATGCCAAGAGAGGATCCCGACCTCTTATTACAGAATGGTAATAGCAGCTGTCACTTTAACGGTGACAGCTCTGAAGTGAGAGTGCACTAATCTCTGCTTGCAATACCATAGCTTAAACAAAAATTTGCATTGATTCCTAAGCTTGGGATAAGCATCAACTGTCTAAAAATGTGAAGAATGTCACATCACTTATCTCCAGAGATAGTCCAACAGCTCAAAACTCTACCTGAACATTGCTGGACAAAGGATAATATACTGTAGCTTCCATCATAATTAGTGTTGAGCGATACGATAATGCAAATATCGGCTATCGGCCGATATTAGCTCTATCGGCCTTTCGATAATTCGTTTCGATATTTTCGTCTTATCGAATACCGGAATCGGAAGTTCCCATAATTATTTGCGAGGCAATGTGATTTTATTCAGCCAATAAGGAATCCTAAGAAGTGTGGGCACATCCTGTACTGCTGCGGTCATGTTAACTAATGGCATGGCTGTGATTGGATGCTGAAATGATGTCAGAATGCACTATAAAAGGCGCCGCCGCCATTTTAGCATCACTGTGCTGTGAATTCAGTAAGGGACAGAACGCTACTGTGCTGACTCTGAGGGACAGTTAGAGATTGCGATTTAGTGTACTGTGCTGTAGGCAGGCTAGTTTACCAACCGCTGTGTAAAGCATCCTTTTGCCTGCAGTGTTGTTTTAACAGCTCTGCAAGGTGTGTGTGAGTGCAGGTGACGCTGCAGTTTGCTCTGCATGCAACGCTGTCTGTAGGCATCTGCACATGTCACTCACAGACTCTTTTTTTTTTTCTTCAGTGTATAAAAGGCGCCGCCGCCATTTTAGCGTCACTGTGCTGTGAATTCAGTAAGGGACAGAACGCTGCTGTGCTGACTCTGAGGGACAGTTAGAGATTGCGATTTAGTGTACTGTGCTGTAGGCAGGCTAGCACCAACCGCTGTGTAAAGCTTCCTTTTGCCTGCAGTGTTTTAACAGCTCTGCAAGGTGTGTGTGAGTGCAGGTGACGCTGCAGTTTGCTCTGCATGCAACGCTGTCTGTAGGCATCTGCACCTGTCACTCACAGACTCTTTTTTTTTTCCTTCAGTGTAATTCTTGCTGCTCCATGCAATTTAACTATTAGTGTGACGCGCTTCCATCCGTATCCAATACATTGGTTGCAAACACTATAGAAGTAGACAAAGGAGTAGCCTTTCACAGATTGTGATTTGTGAACAGTTGTGTTTCAGTGTTCACTTCAGTCTCTGCGTAATAACCACACTTAGGCCTTAAGTTATAACTTTTCTGACTTTCTTTATCAATCTACCAAGATGAAGAAGTCAGTGAGTAAGGCACGTGGTCGTGGCCGTGGAGTTTCAGCAGGGAGAGGACGTGGGGATTCTGTGTCTGCTGCCGCCCTCAGTGACACAGCATCCACCATTTATCCCCGTGAGCGTTCCTTTATGCGCACTTTGGTAGGAGCTCGGCGTGCCCCCCTGCTGCGGGAAGAACAAATTGAAGCCGTTGTTGGTTGGATGGCAGCCAATGCATCGACTTCAATTCCTTCCACCTCCTCTCAGGAACACAACACTGTTGAGCAACCATCTGTCTGTTCACCGCCTGTCAAATTGCCCAGGCAGTCAGAGAGTTCTGTACAGGAGCCAGCTGAGTCTCTGCTTCTGTTCTCAGAATCTGTTGGCTCGCAAACACGGGCACAGGCAAGCAGCATTCTGCAATTTGAAGAAGAGGGAGTATGCAGTGATGCGCAACAGCTGTGTCTCTCTCAATCTGAAGAGGCGGGTGAGCCAGTGCCGATGGACAGCACACCGCAGAACGCATCTTATGATGATGATGAGACTCAGGTGCCAGGTTTTGTGGAGCATGGTGCTGCCCAGACCATCCAACAGCAGCAGGTGTTGGAAGAGGGTAGTGGAGATGATGAAGTCCGAGACCCAACATGGCGTGAGCAACAGCAAGGTGGTGGGAGCAGCTCTGAGGAAGAGATTGTCCCAACGGTACAAAGAGGAGGGAGAGGTAGGCTGCAGACTCGCTTGCCTGTAGCCTCCAGTTTGGCACCTGTTGGGAGCAGTTCTCTTAGAAATGTCAAAATTGGCGCTCCCATGACTTGCACTGCGTGGTCCTTTTTTGACAGACTTGTAGATATATTTGCTATGTTCAATGCAAGCTGTGTAAGCAAAAAGTTAAAAGAGGTAAAAATATCAGGAACCTGAATACCACAAATATGTGGACACATGTACGGACAAAGCACGTAGCTGAGTTCCAAAGACACACTGGAGATGTAGGCCAACCTACAGCAGCACCTACATCTTTACGTCATGTTCGAGCCTCTACCTCCAGCTCTCACACACCTGTTTTGGCTTCCTCACAGGATCTCCATGGAAGAACCTCGGTCACTGTTGTCCATAGACAAACTGTTATTCCACCCACTGCAGCAAGTTCACAGTCATCGTCACACTCCCAGTACAAAAAACAGCCATCGGTAACACAGGCATGGGATAAAAGACGGCCATACTCGGCAAACCATCCACGAGCACAGGCTCTGAATGCTGGCCTTGCAAAACTCCTGTCCCTTGAAATGCTGTCATTCAGGCTGGTGGAGACTGACAGTTTCAGGAACTTTATGGCATTGGCAGTCCCACAATATAATGTGCCAAGCCGATTTTATTTCAGCAGGCAAGCTGTCCCTGCTCTGCAAAAACATGTCGAGGGAAACATTAAACATGCGCTACTAAACGCCGTCAGTAGCAGGGTCCACCTGACCACCGATGCGTGGACCAGTACCCATGGCCAGGGACGATACCTTTCCCTCACTGCCCATTGGGTCAATGTTGTGGAGCCGGGTACAGATCTTGCCAGTGGCGCTGTACGTGTTCTGCCAACTCCAAGGATTGCAGGAATCCAGTCTGTGCACATTGATTCCTCCTCCTACTCCAGTTCCTCAGAATCATCGCTGCACGAGCCGTCACGGTATACCTCCACATGGACCTGTGAACGCTTACCTGTTGCGACCGATATGAGCACAGCCGTGGCCAAACGTCAACAGGCCGTCCTGAAATTAATTCCCATGGGGAATCGAAGCCACACAGCGCAGGAGCTCTGGGATGCCATCAAGCAGGAGAGCGACGTGTGGTTTTTGTCAGCTAATCTGCAGCCAGGCTTGGTAGTGTGTGACAATGGCCGAAATCTGGTGGCAGCTCTGGGCCTTGGCAACCTCACTCACATACCATGTCTGGCACATGTGCTCAACTTGGTCGTGCAGAGTTTTTTGAGGGACTATCCGGATCTTGATGCACTGCTGCACAAGGTCCGCCTAGAGTGCGCTCACTTGCGACGTTCCAGCATGGCCAGATCGCGCATTGCAGCTCTGCAAGTCAGATTTTGCCTTCCTGAACATCGCATCATATGTGACGTACCCACCAGGTGGAATTCCACGTTACATATGTTGGAGCGGTTGTGTGAGCAGCAGCCAGCAGTAATGGAGTATCAGCTGCAACAGGCGCAATCAACTCGCAATTTGCGCCGTTCACACTTCACCACTACTGAGTGGGCCTCTATGAAGGACATCTGCGACGTTTTGCGTGCGTTTGATGTCTCAACGCGGATGGCGAGTGCAGATGATGCACTAGTCAGCATGACTGTCCCCCTTATCTGCCTGCTTCAGAAATCACTGAAAGCACTAAAGGAAGAGGTTTTGAAACAGGTGGAGGATGAGGAGTCACAAATTCAATTACCTTCAGGACAGTCAGCGCAACGTGGTTCCTCACAAAGGGCTGGGCAGGGCTCACTTTGTGAGGAGGATGAGGAGGAGGACGAGGAGTCAATGGAGGAGGAAGAAATCCCTACAGAGGAAGGTACACAACGCTGTAGTCAGTATGTAGAGCGAGGGTGGGGTGATGCAGAGGAGACAGAGATGACGCCTCTTCCAGAGGACAGCCTTTGTTGGCCAGTTGGGAGTCTGCAGCACATGGTTTATTTCATGCTTCAGTGCCTAAGAAACGACCGCCGCATCGCCCACATTCTCAGCACGTCAGATTATTGGGTGTACACCCTCCTAGACCCTCGCTACCGGGACAACTTACAAACCCTCATCACACCGGTGAACCGGGACCGTAAAATGCAGGAGTACCAAGACACACTGGTGCAATCCATACTGTTGTACATTCCAGCCGAGAGAGATGCTGCTGCTGCTGCTGCTACTGCTTTACAAAGCAGCTCTGTGCGTCGAGGCAGTGTAGACACCTCTACAACAAGAGGGAGCAGAAGCAGCGCCTCTGCACAGGGCAAGAACTGTATGTTACAAATGTGGCAAAGTTTTGTGACAGCGCCAGCAAGGTCTACACCATCCGAGACGGCTCCAGTCACCAGGAAGAAACGTTTCCGTAAGATGGTGACAGACTACTTGGCTTTCCCTCTAAGTGTACTCCCAGATGCCTCTTCCCCTTTCAAATTTTGGGTCTCTAAGTTGGATACATGGCCAGAGCTTAGCCAGTATGCATTGGAGGTGCTGGCTTGCCCTGCTGCCAGTGTATTATCTGAGCGTGTCTTTAGTGCTGCAGGTGGTGTAGTAACAGACCGTCGCATGGACTATCCTCAGAGAATGTAGACCGGCTTACTTTTCTGAAAATGAACAAGGCATGGATCTCACCTGAATTTGCCTGTCCGTTTTCAGATTAAATAACTGTTTGGCAACGTTTTCCATGTCTCCGGTTATGTTCATCTTTCTACCACCTGAACTCTACTCCCTGGGCTACAACACCGCCATTTGTTGCTCGTAAGTAATTGGCGGGGGAACTGACTCCTGGCCAGCCTGGTTACAGCACGACAGCTGTTTCCTGGCAGTGTGAACGTCAATTATCCTCCAATAAGTTGTGCTGTCGTGTTGCATTCGGGTTAGCCGACTCTATGGTGCCTGCAGTTTAGGTGATTCCTATGTGTGCTGTGGGATATGTAAATAAAGGCGGTTTCCATTGTGACAATAGGATAAGCACCCACTGTAGGACTGTGTGATTCTGTAACTGCGGACGGCTTGCGTCCTGTCAACTTACATTTTAATGGGTGCGTTCTTCTACCCGTCCGGGGTCCAGTACCGTCAAGTGGTTCTCCCCAGTGCCTTTGGCCTAGGTGCCTCCATCTCCGTATCCGAGTTCCAGCAACGTCTGCTGGTCCTTGGTAGTGCTTTGGAGCACAGGTACCTCCTGCTTAGTAACCGTGTCACAGTAACGTCAGCTGGTACTCGGTTGTGACATTGCCTCTTTTCCTTCTGCTACCCGTCCGGGGTCCAGTACCGTCAAGTGGTTCTCCCCAGTGCCTTTGGCCTAGGTGCCTCCATCTCCGTATCCGAGTTCCAGCAACGTCTGCTGGTCCTTGGTAGTGCTTTGGAGCACAGGTACCTCCTGCTTAGTAACCGTGTCACAGTAACGTCAGCTGGTACTCGGTTGTGACATTGCCTCTTTTCCTTCTGCTACCCGTCCAGGGTCCAGCACAGTCAGCTGGTCCTCGTTACTTCCATTGTCTCTTGCTCCATCTGATACCCGTCAGGGTTCCAGTAACGTCAGCTGTTTCTCGGAAATTAGACGACATTAAAGACCACCCAGAAAAAGATGACGACAACAAGGACAACGAGCATGAAGCCAACCAGCCTGAACACCATCACAAAGAAAAAATAAAAGATTACCAAGAAGAAGATCACCAACAGGACAAAGAAGGTTAAGACAAACTACAAGATACAGAACAAGAGACAGAAGAACAATAAGCAAAAGATCAAAAAGCAGAAGAACATGAAGTATAAGACCAAAATGAAGAGCAAAATATATGCTATAAATTCTAAGCAGAAGAAGACTAAGCAGTGTATGGGGGTGAGTCCGTTCCTCCTCGTGGTGCCCCTGGAAAATGCCTGCTGCTGCAGGCTAAACTGAACACGGACAAATACTGTTGTAATTTAAATCTTTTGTGACAGCAAGAACGGAAGGATGAACAATTCATACTTTTACAGATTACAAGTACAGGAATCTCTGTCACAAATAAGAATATGATGAAGAAGATGAAGAGGAAGAAGATGAAGAATTTGAATATGAAGAAGATTAATTAGTTTAATAATAACAATATGAGTAATGTAAACAAAAACATGAATAGCAAGAAGTTTAAGAAGAAAATTAAGAAGGTGAAGATGAAGAATAATTTGATGAGAAAGATGATGCTGCTGCTGAAGATTATGAAGGAGAAAGTGTGGCACTGGCAAAAGTTAAAAAGGTGAAGAGCATGGAAGTTGTGAAACATACATATTTGCCAAAATATAAAAAAGGTTAACAACATTGTCAATTTGTTAGTCAATCCAAACGTATTTCCAAAAAAAAATATATGAATGCTATTCCAATGCATTGGGTTAAACATGTATGCCTTTATTGTCTCCTCAACCTCCCCCAATACATTCTACATTAGTCTTTGTTGTTTTCCTTCATGTACAATTAACCAACAAGGCAAGAATGGGTTTTTTTAATTTCGATATTTTGTTCCCATAGACTTACATGGGACTTCCGGTATCGAAATCGGATATCGACGATATTTAGTGCTATCGGCGATACAATTTCGATACGATATTTTTAGATATCGAGCAATATCGCTCAACACTAATCATAATAAGTCATAATGTCTCAGTAAACATTTAGATTAGGGTGAGACACATTTGATTCATTTTCCTAATTTCTCTGAAATAAATAAAAAAAAACTCCTGTAAGGCAGTACACATTATAGTCTAGCAAATCTGTGCCTTTTCCAACCAGACAGGCATCTGTTCTACAGGGTGGGCCATTTATGTGGATACACCTAAAAAAAAATGGGAATGGTTGGTGATATCAACTCCCTGTTTGTGGCACATTAGTATATGGGAGGGGGAAAACTTTTCAAGCTGGGTGTCAACCATGTCAGCCATTTTGAAGTCGGCCATTTTGGATCCAACTTTATTTTTTCCAATGGGAAGAGGGTCATGTGACACGTAAAACTTATTGAGAATTTTACAAGAAAGGCAATGGTGTGATTGGTTTTAACATAAATTTATTCTTTCATGAGTTATTTACAAGTTTATGACCACTTATGAAATGTGTTCAAAGTGCTGCCCATTGTGCTGGATTGTCAATGCAACCCTCTTCTCCCACTCTTGACACACTGATAGCAACACCGCAGAAGAAATGCTAGCACAGGCTTCCAGTATCCGTTGTTTCAGATGCTGCACATCTCGTATCTGAAGGCAATTGTCTATACTGAGAAGATATCTATTATCTATTTATCTATCTATTATCTATCATCTATCTATTATCTATCTATCTATATTTATCTTAAGTTTCTATCTATGGTATATATCCATCCAACTATCTATGTAAAGACAAAAAGAGACAGCACTTCATTAATAAACAAACAGTGTGAACTTTATTAGCCACATGTGCTAGTAAAGTCCACACTTTTTATTTATTATTGGAGTGCTGTCTCTTTTCATCTCTATATCTGATGGATTATGGGATTGTTGGTCCAGGAGGCTTGCACCATGAGTTTTTTTAATTCTTTTTGCATGTTGTGCAGCTTCATTTCACTCTAAACTATCTATCCCATATCTATCTATCTATCTATCTATCTATCTATCTATCTATCTATCCCATATCTATCTATATATATATATAAAGGAAGGCAGCACTCCAAAAAATTGAGGTAGATAAGTGGATTTATTTCAAGCCATGTTGGCTTGAAATAAATCCACTTACCGTATATACTCGTGTATAAGCCGACCCGTGTATAAGCCGACCCCCCTAATTTTGCCACAAAAAACTTGTAAAACTTATTGACTCGCGTATAAGCCGGGTGTATAAGTTGCCGTCCTGCTCTGTGCTCCCCCATCCAGCTCTGTGCGCCCCCATTCTCCTCTGTGCTCCCCTCCTCCTGCTCCATTATCCTGTCCTGCTCCGTGCTTTCCATCCTCCCCCGTCCTGCTCCGTGCTCCCCCATCCAGCTCTGCACTCCCCCATTCTCCTCTGTGCCCACCCCCGTCCTGCTCTGTGCTCTCCGTCCTCCCCCCATTCTGCTCCGTGCTCTCCGTCCTCCCCCGTTCTGCTCCGTGCTCTCCGTCCTCCCCCCGTCCTGCTCCATGCTCTCCGTCCTCCCCCGTTCTGCTCCGTGCTCTCTGTCCTCCCCCGTTCTGCTCCGTGCTCTCCGTCCTCCCCCCGTTCTGCTCCGTGCTCTCCGTCCTCCCCCCTGTCCTGCTCCGTGCTCCTTGTCCTCCTCCATGCTCCTTCATCCTCCTCCATCATACTCACCCTCCCCGTGCCATCGCTGAACGTCCCGGCCGGCAATCCTGCGTTCTCCCCGGCTTCCTGCAGCTCTCCAGCGCTGAGCGGTGACGTAATACCGCTCATTAAGGCCATGAATATGGAGGCCACGCCCATGGGAGTGGCGTCGCGTCCATATTACATGACCTTAATGAGCGGGTATTACGTCACCGCTCAGCGCTGGAGAGCTGCAGGAAGCCAGGGAGAACGCAGGATTGCAGGGACGTTCAGCGATGGCACGGGGAGGGTGAGTATGATGTCCCAGCCACCGGCTCCTGCCACCGCATCCCCTCCCCCGCTGGTTTCTGCCCTATGACTCGTGTATAAGCCGAGGGGGCATTTTCTGCACAAAAATCTCGGCTTATACACGAGTATATACGGTATCTACCTCAATTTTTTGGCTTGAAATAAATCCACTTATCTACCTCAATTTTTTTGGAGTGCTGCCTTCCTTTATATATATGCATTTGGGCAAATATAGAATGATTTGCTGAGAAGGATTTTGCACCCTCTGTGTTTTTTGATTGTGCTGTTCCAATTTTTGTGGTTTATCTATCTATCTATCTCATATCCAGGGGCGTATCTAGGGCGGGGGCAGCCGGGGCAGGTGCCCCGGGCGCAGCCGGCAGGGGGGCGCAGTCGGGCCGCCTAATGCGGTGGCCCGCAGTGTCTCCCCGCGGCTGTGTTCTGCCACCCCCGGCCTGAGAGTCGGCGGTTCCCTGTGCCGGCTGTCAAGCTGACAGCCGGCGCAGAGAAGCTGCTGCGTGCCGGCTCCCAACCAGGAATCAATTGCACTGGCGTCTATACAGACGCCAGTACAATTGAAGCTCTGACTGCGGGTCAGAGCGACGCCAGCAGCATGATCAGGTCATGTGATCACGCTGCTGACGTCACTCGCCGGCGGCGGCAAGATGGGGGAACGATGGTGGTAAGTGTGCTCCAATATGGAGCTGAAGATACCACCGAAGATGGGGGGGCATAATGTGTGTGTATGGGGGGTTACTTTATGTGTGGGGGGGATTTGGGGATGGGGGGGCTATTTTATGTGTGGGGGGATTTAGAGTGGGGATGGGGGGCTATTTTATGTGTGGGGGGATTTGGAGTGGGGATGGGGAGCTGTTTTATGTGTGGGGGGATTTAGAGTGGGGATGGGGGGCTATTTTATGTGTGGGGGGATGGGGGGCTATTTTATGTGTGGGGGCCGGGGGTTTGGAGTGGGGATGAGGGGCTATTTTATGTGTGGGGGGATTTGGAGTGGGGATGGGGGGCTATTTTATGTGTGGGGTCCGGGGATTTGGAGTGGGGATGGGGGTATTTAATATGTGTGGGGGGATTTGAGGGTACTGAAGAGTATGTATGTATGAGGAAACAGTATGGGGGATGGTTGCAGACAGTGTGGGGAGTGAACGGGTGAATGTATGTGGACATAATATGGGGAGTCAGGGGTATGTGTGAGCAGACAGTATAGTGAGGGGGTAAATATATAAGGAGACAGTATGCTGAACTGGGGGGATGTGAGAGGAGACAGTGTGAGGAGGGAGGTGAATAGTGTGAGGCGACAGTATATTGCAGATATTTTTATTTAGGGGCATTATAATGACTCTTCTGTCTTTAAGGGCATCGTGTGGAGAGTTGGTGCAGAAGAGCGGAGAAGATGGAGGTCTGCTGAGATGGCTGTGGATGAGAAAACTCATCATGGGATCTGGACAAGATGAAGAAAAGGAGAACGACTCCAGAGACGACGTCATTTATAAGGTACCTGGATGTAAATATTATTTGTGAAATTGACTAATTCTCATGTCTTTATTTGTTAGGAGCATTAAAGGGGTTCTCCAGGTCTGTGTCACATAGAATGACTGCAGACTCAGCACAAACCTGGACAGCCCCTTTAATGCTCCTAACATAAATAAAAGCATGAGAATTAGTCAATTTCTGAATTCTCACAGTGCGCACTGCACGCTGTTAGGATTCTCTCGTGCCGGTGATTTACATACATGCGGTCACATGCTGACTAGACGTGTGGCCTCACTCAATGAAAATGAACGGAGCGAGGTCGGGCACGTCTAGTCGGAATGTGGCCAGAAGTATATAAATCACATGCTTGTGCTGACATGACCGTGTACTCTTGCCACCGGTAAGGGAGAATCCTAAAAGTGTGCAGTGCATTAGTTGTGAGGATTCAGAAGCTGCAATGTCAGGATTCAGCTCTGCAGGTTCCAGCAGTCATCACATGGACACTTCACTCATATGCGATTTTCATACTTATGGTCCTGTGACATCCAGCTTCTCTTCCTGCTTCTCTCAGATTTTCACTGAATATTGAGAGCATTAGGGAGAGCAGCTCGTCGGTACATGACTAAGTGTGCAAATCGCATCTAACTATCTACTATCTGATTTTCTATTTATTCACAACCATCTACTTAGTAGATGATGATCATGAAAGTAGAAAATAATAGCTTTTAGTACCTCTATCACTACAATTAATAATATTACAAATAATAATAATAAATCTAACAAGAAAAAATAGTAAAATAAATTCACAATATTTTTAAGTAATCTACAAATACATTTTATAGATTCCCTCCCATCTAACTATAATGTTAATATTATTGCATAAATACAAAGAAAACGAGGTAAGAATATACAGTACATGGGAGTCAATTAAATCTATTCACAGCTCATTCTTGAAGGAAAACAACTGTTTTCTATTCTTCACACCATCCAGTGAATGTATTTTCTTTCTGTAACATCGATGTAAACAATGAAGTGATATTCCGAGATGTCTGCTCTGTAGGAACAAAAAAAGTCATGTAAACAAATATAAGGGCAGTGAAGAGTGATTGACAGCTGGAGCTATTTCATGTCTAGAACAACATACATAACGACACATCCATACGCACTCAGGCCAACAATACGGGCGATAATTGCTGCAGTCATTTGTGTGCATCTCCCATTGGTTAGTGTGCAGCTAGATTATTAGGAATGCAGCTGTAACCTTTCGATGCCGAATGCAACTATCACAATTATGTGTCGGGCACATTCTTGTGTTATTTTATTGGTGATGGCAATACATACAATATATTCTCTCATTAGACTTTATATTTGATTATTATACTCTTCAAACATTTAATGTTAATTTTCCAAATTTGCAACAATACTTTTTCATTCATGTTATTTTTTTTATCTTGTGTAATATTCATAATATTGGATATTTTATTCTTTTAAAAACACATATTAACTCAGTTGCCCAGCTCTTTGATTTTTTTTTACAATGCTATAAATTAATAAAAAGGGTAATACCCACTTTACCAATTGCTTGCAGCGCTCATACAGATGCTTCCCAGGTCAGCTGGCTCTAGTGATGCTGTGGGGAAATGTCATGAAGCCACTGCAACCAACCCGTAGCATCAGTAATGTTGTCATGTTACTGGTACAGTCATTGATTGGCTGCAGATGTCATATGTTTAAAAGCCGCAGGGTCACTATACCTGGGTAAACACAGACAGGCAGGGACCAGACCAGCACAGGAGCGACTGAGGATTGATCCATTTTTTATTTTAGACCTTTGTAAGGTATTTATTAAAAAATGTTATGTAGTTACTAGAGTTGAGCGATACTTTCCGATATCCTAAAGTATCGGAATCGGAATGGTATCGCCGATATCACTAAAATATCGGCGATACCCGATACCGATACCGGAAGTCCCATGTAAGTCTATGGGAACAAAATATCGAAATTAAAAAAAACCCATTCTTGCCTTGTTGGTTAATTGTACATGAAGGAAAACAAGAAAGAGTAATGTAGAATGTATTGGGGAAGGTTGAGGAGACATTAAAGGCATAGATGTTTAACCCAATCAAATGGAATAGCATAAATATTTTTTTTTTTAAAGATGTTCGGATTGACGAAGAAATTGACAATGTTAACGTTTTTTATATTTTGGCAAATATGTATATTACACAACTTCCATGCTCTTCATCTTCACCTTTTTAACTTTTCACACACTTTCTCCTTCATAATCTTCTGCAGCATCATCTTTTTCATCAAATTATTCTTCATCTTCACCTTCTTTATCTTCTTCTTAAACTTCTTGCTATTCATCTTTGTTAACATTACTCATATTCTTCTTATTAAACTATTATTCTTATTCATATTCTGCTTCATCTTCTTCATCATATTCTTATTTGTGACAGAGAATCCTGTACTTGTAATCTGTCAAAGTATGAATTTTTCATCCTTCCGTTCTTGCTGTCACAAAAGATTTAAATTACAACAGTATTTGTCCGTGTTCAGTTTAGCCTGCAGCAGCAGGCATTTTCCAGGGGCACCACGAGGAGGAACGGACTCACCCCCATACACTGCTTAGTCTTCTTCTGCTTAGAATTTAGAGCATATATTTTGCTCTTCATTTTGGTCTTATACTTCATGTTCTTCTGCTTTTAGATCTTCTGCTTATTGTTCTTGTGTCTCTTGTTCCGTATCTTGTATTTGTAGCACAATCTTGTACCAGCTGATGTTACTGGGACACGGTTACTAAGCAGGAGGTACCTGTGCTCCAAAGCACTACCAAGGACCAGCAGACGTTGCTGGAACTCGGATACCGAGATGGAGGCACCTAGGCCAAAGGCACTGCGGAGAACCAGTTGACGGTACTGGAACCCGGAGGGGCAGCAGAAGGAAAAGAGCCAATGGCACAACCGAGGACCAGCTGACGTTACTGGGACACGGTTACTAAGCAGGAGGTACCTGTGCTCCAAAGCACTACCAAGGACCAGCAGACGTTGCTGGAACTCGGATACCGAGATGGAGGCACCTAGGCCAAAGGCACTGCGGAGAACCAGTTGACGGTACTGGAACCCGGACGGGTAGCAGAAGGTACAAGAGCCAATGCAAGTAACGAGGACCAGCTGACTGTGCTGGAACCCGGAGGGGCAGCAGAAGGAAAAGAGCCAATGGCACAACCGAGGACCAGCTGACGTTACTGAACCCCAGTAACACAGGAGCAAGTGTTGACTGTGCTAACAGCACTTCCGAGCAACAACTGGCGGTGTTGGAGCCCAGGGTCAAGGAGGATGTTTAAATACTAGATCAAGTAATTTCCTTGTTACCTGTCAATTTTAAATGTCTATACTTCAAACAAGAGAAAGATAACCTTTACTACCATAAGATGATGATTTCATTTAAACTAATATCTAGATAAATAAAGAATTGACAAACATAAACACATACATTAACATGTTGAACAGCAATGCAAACCACAAAATAAATTAGTTAAGGAATCTGCTATACGGTTGTACATAAAAGCATACAAGTACATATCTGAATCCATTAATGATGGATAAGTAACAGTATGTACACCATTTTTATTGTATAGACAATGAATGTCTGACTTCAAAACATCATCAGCATTACAAGTTATCTGTGACATTACTAAAATGTTACATTTGCTGAATAATGTCACTAAACAGTTTATACAAAATTATACAATTTCCATCATGTAATACTCATAATATGTGGCAATAATCATGTTTATTAACAAACATAACCTTTAAAAAGTGCATAGTGCATAGTGAAAATTGCTATTTATGCCTGACTGTCGACTTGCAAGCATGACAACGGATAGATAAGGTATATATAGATGAGACTGCATAGCCACAGATGGTGAATGGCGATGTAATACTGTACCTCAATAAAGTGTGCGTCACTACTACATAATTTTTTTTATATAGCTTTATAAACAGGGTACGTGGATGTATGCTTGCGCCTTTGTTTTGACGCACAGACTGCCTTCCTGCTGAGACGCGTTGGGTAGTGAACAGTTGTGTGCAGTGTTCACTGTAGTCTGAGGTTTTCCTTTTTGGAGTGCAGATCACGCTCCAGTTAGTTCTTCAACCACTGCTGGTTGTAGTCTGCTGAGCGTGTGTCACTGGCACATCCTTGAAATTTTTCTCTAATTGTTGCTGCTCCATTCTATTACAAATAAATAAAATCTATTAGTGTGACGCGCTTCCATCCGTATACAATACATTGGTTGCAAACACTATAGAAGTACACAAAGGGGCCTTTCACACCTACTGAACAGTTGTGTGCAGTGTTCACTGCAGTCTCTGCGGAATAACCACACTTAGGCCTTATAACTTTTCAGACTTTCTTTATCAATCTACCAAGATGAAGAAGGCAGGGAGTAAGGCACGTGGTCGTGGAGTTTCTTCAGGGAGAGGACGTGGGGATTCTGTGGCTGCTGCGGCCCCCAGTGACACAGCATCCACCAGTTTTCCCGGCGTGAGCGTTCCTTTATGCGCACTTTTGTAGGAGCTCGGAGTACCCCCCTGCTGCGGGAAGAACAAATTGAAGCCGTTGTTGTTTGGATCTCAGCCAATGCATCGACTTCAATTGCTTCCACCTCCTCTCAGGACCACAGCACTGTTGGGCAACCATCTGTCTCTTCACCGCCTGGCAAATTGCCCAGGCAGTCAGAGAGTTCTGTACAGGAGCCAGCTGAGTGTCTGCTTCTGTTCTCAGAATCTATTGGCTTGCAAACAGGGGCCCAGCCAAGCAGCATTCTGTAATGTGAAGAAGAGGGAGTATGCAGTGATGCGCAACAGCTGTGTCTCTCTGAATCTGAAGAGGCGGGTGAGACAGTGCCGATGGTCAGCACACCGCAGAACGCATCTGATGATGATGATGAGACCCAGGTGCCAGTTTCTGTTGAGCATGGTGCTGGCCAGACCACCCAACAGCAGGTGTTGGAAGAGGGTAGTGGAGATGATGAGGTCCAATACCCAACATGGCATGAAGAACAGGAAGGTGGTGGGAGCAGCTCAGAGGAATAATAATAATATTTATTTATATAGCGCCATCATATTCCGCAGCGCTTTACAGTTTAGCAGTTTCAGAACACAAGTCATAAGTAACAACGTTAACAATACAATAATTTAAGCTAAATAAGTCGCCCCTGCTCGTGACAGCTTACAATGTACAATGAGATGGGGGAGATACAAAGTATAGGTGTTTATATACAATGGTGCATTTACAATGATGTTCCAGCCATCTTAAGGGACTGAGGGATGGAGATAGTGAATGGGCTAGAGACACACACACACTTACACAGAATACATAGAATGACTTTGATTAGTGAATGTGATAGGCCGCTCTGAACAAATGTGTTTTGAGGGAGCGCCTGAAACCATGCAAATTGTGGATAGTCCTAATTTCTTGGGGTACAGCATTCCAGAGGATTGGCGTAGAGCAGGAGAAGTCTTGGAGTCGGGAGTGGGAGGTACGTATTAGTGCAGAGGTTAGTCGAAAGTCGTTTGCAGAGCGCAGCAGTCGGTTAGGCCGATAGATAGAAATGAGGGAGGAGATGTAGGAGGGGTGCTGCACTGTGGAGAGCTTTGTGGGTGAGAACCAGTACTTTGGTTGAAAGCTGGGAGAGGCCTAGAGAAATGGTTAGTGATAGAAGGAAGATAGAGGAAGACATTGCCCCAACGGTACAAACAGGAGGGAGAGTTAGGCTGCAGACTCGGTTGCCTGTAGCCTCCAGTTTGGCACCTGTTCGGAGCAGTTGTCTTCCAAAAGTCAAAACGTGCGCTCCCAGGACTTGCACTGCGTGGTCCTTTTTTCACACACTTGCACATGATATTTGCTATGTGAAATGCAAGCTGTGTAATCAAAAATTAAAAATAGCTAAAAGTGTCAGTCACCTCAATACCACAAATATGTGGAAACATGTGCGGACAAAGCACGTAGTTGAGTTACAAAGACACACTGGAGATGTAGGCCAACCTACAGCAGCACCTACATCTTCAGGTTGTGTTGAAGCCTCTTCATCGAGCTCACACACAGCTGGTTATGCTTCCTCACAGGATCGCCATGGAAGAACCTCGGCCACTGTTGTCCAGAGACAAACTGTTATTCCACACACAGCAGCAAGTTCCCTGTCATCCTCACACTCCCAGGCCACAAAACAGCCAGCGGTAGCACAGGCATGGGATAAAAGACGGCCATACTCCGCAAACCATGCACGAGCACAGGCTCTGAATGCTGGCATTGCAAAACTCCTGTCCCTTGAAATGCTGTGATTCAGGCTGGTGGAGACAGACAGTTTCCGTAACTGAATATCATTGTCAATCCACAATACAATGTGCCAAGCCGATTTCATTTCAGCAGGCAAGCCGTCCCTGGTCTGCAAAAGCATGTTGAGGGAAAAATTAAACATGCGCTACTAAAAGCCCTCAGTAGCAAGGTCCACCTGACCACCGATGCGTGGACCAGTACCCATTGTTATGATCTGCTACAACCAGTAAGGAAAGAAGGGAATTCTGTCCCTACAATACAACTAAGCTGAATCCCTACGATGTAACGGGGAACCTGATCCTGCGACCAGACCCGCTAAAGTCCTCATCTAGTGTGAACGAAGACCTATAGTTGCGAGGGAGTAATCCCTACAAGATCTAGGGACTGGGAGAAAAGGTGGACACCTCCTAACATAAATTGTAGCATGGATAATTAAACAGAAAAATAAATACTTTGTGATCCTAACATCAAGCAAAACTCACAGATTAAGGCACCTAAGCACCCGGCTAGCTTAACAGTAGATAATACAATGAAGTCAAGCAAAGCCAGAAGGGCGGAGCCAGACTAAATAGGGAAAAAAGGTCATGTGACCAGCAAACTGAAACAAAACCTAACAAGAGGGTTCTAACACCCATGGCCAGGGACAATACCTTTCCCTCACTGCCCATTGGGTCAATGTTGTGCAGCCGGGTACTGATCTTGCGAGTGGCGCTGTACGTGTTCTGCCAACTCCAAGGATTGCAGGAATCAAGTCTGTACACATTGATTCCTCCTCCTATTCCAGTTCCTCAGAATCATCGCTGCAGGAGCCGTCACGGTCTACCTCCACATGGACCCGTGAACGTTTACCTGTTGCGACCGATATGAGCACAGCCGTGTCCAAATGTCAACAGGCCATCCTGAAATTAATTTCCATGGGGAATCTTAGCCACACAGCGCAGGAGCTCTGTAATGCCATAAAGCAGGAGAGCGACGTGTGGTTTTTGGAAGAGAATCTACAGGCAGGCTTGGTAGTGTGTGACAATGGCCGAAATCTGGTGTCAGCTCTGGGCCTTGGCAACCTCACTCACATACCATGTCTGTCATATGTGCTCAACTTGGTCGTGCAGAGTTTTTTGAGGGACTATCCGGATCTTGATGCACTGCTGCACAAGGTCCGCCTAGAGTGCGCTCACTTGCGACGTTCCAGCATGGCCAGATCGCTGATTGCAGCTCTGCAACGCAGATTTCACCTTCATGAACATCGCATTATATGTGACGTACCCACCAGGTGGAATTCCTCGTTACATATGTTGGAGCGGTTGTGTGAGCAGCAGCCAACAGTAATGGAGTATCAGCTGCATCAGGCGCAGTCAACTCGCAATTTGCGGCGTTCACACTTCACCACTACTGAGTGGGCCTCTATAATAAGAATAATAATATTATTTATTTATATAGCGCCATAATATTCCGCAGTGCTTTACAGTTTAACAGTTTCAAAACACGAGTCATAA
Organism: Oophaga sylvatica; assembly: GCA_033576555.1. Lineage (NCBI taxonomy): Eukaryota > Metazoa > Chordata > Amphibia > Anura > Dendrobatidae > Oophaga > Oophaga sylvatica. Next base: position 948,827,569 of record JARQOD010000001.1, on the reverse strand, counting down.
GTAACAACGTTAACAATACAATAATTAAAGCAAAATCAGCCGCCCCTGCTGGTGAAAGCTTACAATCTACAATGAGGTGTGGGAGATACAAAGTACAGGTGTTTATATACAATGGTGTTTTTACAATGATGGTCCAGCCATTTTAAGGAAGTGAGGGATGCATGGAGATAGTGAATGGGCTACACACACAGAATTACACATAGAATGACTTTGATTAGTGAATGTGATAGGCCACTGTGAACAAATGTGTTTTGAGGGAGCGCCTGAAACCATCCAAATTGCGGATAGTCCTAATTTCTTGGGGTAGAGCATTCCAGAGGATTGGCGCAGCGCGGGTGAAGTCTTGGAGTTGGGAGTGGGAGGTACGGATTAGTGCAGAGGTTAGTCGAAGGTCGTTTGCAGAGTGCAGCAGTCGGTTAGGCCGATAAATATAAATAAGGGAGGAGATGTAGGGGGGTGCTGCGCTGTGGAGAGCTATGTTGGTGAGAACCAGTAATTAGAATTGGATCCTATAATGAATGGGCAGCCACTGCCAGTGTAATGAGTGGCGAATAACTCTATGAAGGATATCTGCCACGTTTTGCGTGCGTTTGATGAGTCAACGCGGATGGCGAGTGCAGATGATGCACTAGTCAGCCTGACTGTCCCCTTATCTGCCTGCTTCAAAAAACACTGCAAGCACTAAGGCATGAGGTTTTGGAAGAGGTGGAGGATGAGGAGTCACAAATTCCATCACCTTCTGGACAGTCAGCGCAACGTGGTTCCTCACAAAGGGCTGGAGGACTTTCAAAGTACCATGCTGTATCAACAATTGAACCTCCAGAGTCGCTGTCTATATTTTCATAACCATTACAAACTTTTAATGTATTTACAAAGCACATAATGTACATTTTTTGTCTATCCTTTTGTAATGCTATTGTGTTTCCATAAACTGATGTTACAGAATTATGATACAAAGTTTTTAAATTTTGAGTTTTAAATTTTGTAAATTTATATGTATTTGAAGGACTTTGTGAGGAGGATGAGGAGTAGTGTTGAGCATTCCGATACCGCAAGTATCGGGTATCGGCCGATATTCGCGTTATCGGAATTCCGATACTTAATTCCGATACTTTTTCCATATCGTATACCGGAATCGGAAGTTCCCATAATTCTTTGAGAGGCAATGTGATTTTAGTCAGCCAATGAGGAATCCTACGAAGTGTGGGCACATCCTGTAATGATGCGGTCATCTTAACTAATGGCATGGCTGTGATTGGCTGCTGAAATGATGTCAGAATGCACTATAAAAGGCGCCGCAGCCATTTTAGCGTCACTGTGCTGTGAACTCAGTTAGGGACAGAACGCTGCTGTGCTGACTCTGAGGGACAGTTAGATATTGCGATTTTGTGTACTACTGTGCTTGAGGCAGGCTAGTTTACCAACCGCTGTGTAAAGCTTCATTTTGCCAGTGTTGTTTTAACAGCTCTGTGCAAGGTGTGTGTGTGACAGTGCAGGTGACGCTGCAGTTTGCTCTGCATCCACCGCTGTTTGTAGGCATCTGCACGTGTCACTTTTTTTTTTTTTTATTTTATTTTATTTAGTGGAATTGGTGCAGCTCCATTATATTAGAAAAAAATCAAATCTATTAGTGTGACGTGCTTCCATCCGTATACAATACATTGGTTGCAAACACTATAGAAGTACAGAAAGGAGCTTTTCACAGATTGTGGACAGTTGTGTTTCAGTGTTCACTTCAGTCTGTGTTTTTTACTTTTTTGAGTGCAGATCACGCTCCAGTTACATGTTCAAGCACTGCTGCTTGTACTCTGCTGAGCGTGTCTCAGTGGCTCATCCTTTTCATTTATCTCCAATTGGTTCTGCTACATTCCATTTAAAATAAATCTAATCTATTAGTGTGACGCGCTTCCATCCGTATACAATACATTGGTTGCAAACACTATAGAAGTACAGAAAGGAGCTTTTCACAGATTGTGGACAGTTGTGTTTCAGTGTTCACTTCAGTCTGTGTTTTTTACTTTTTTGAGTGCAGATCACGCTCCAGTTACATGTTCAAGCACTGCTGCTTGTACTCTGCTGAGCGTGTCTCAGTGGCTCATCCTTTTCATTTATCTCCAATTGGTTCTGCTACATTCCATTTAAAATAAATCTAATCTATTAGTGTGACGCGCTTCCATCCGTATACAATACATTGGTTGCAAACACTATAGAAGTACAGAAAGGAGCTTTTCACAGATTGTGGACAGTTGTTTTCAGTGTTCACTTCAGTCTGTGTTTTTTACTTTTTTGAGTGCAGATCACGCTCCAGTTACATGTTCAAGCACTGCTGCTTGTACTCTGCTGAGCGTGTCTCAGTGGCTCATCCTTTTCATTTATCTCCAATTGGTTCTGCTACATTCCATTTAAAATAAATCTAATCTATTAGTGTGACGCGCTTCCATCCGTATACAATACATTGGTTGCAAACACTATAGAAGTACAGAAAGGAGCTTTTCACAGATTGTGGACAGTTGTGTTTCAGTGTTCACTTCAGTCTGTGTTTTTTACTTTTTTTAGTGCAGATCACGCTCCAGTTACATGTTCAAGCACTGCTGCTTGTACTCTGCTGAGCGTGTCTCAGTGGCTCATCCTTTTCATTTATCTCCAATTGGTTCTGCTACATTCCATTTAAAATAAATCTAATCTATTAGTGTGACGCGCTTCCATCCGTATACAATACATTGGTTGCAAACACTATAGAAGTACAGAAAGGAGCTTTTCACAGATTGTGGACAGTTGTGTTTCAGTGTTCACTTCAGTCTGTGTTTTTTACTTTTTTGAGTGCAGATCACGCTCCAGTTACATGTTCAAGCACTGCTGCTTGTACTCTGCTGAGCGTGTCTCAGTGGCTCATCCTTTTCATTTATCTCCAATTGGTTCTGCTACATTCCATTTAAAATAAATCTAATCTATTAGTGTGACGCGCTTCCATCCGTATACAATACATTGGTTGCAAACACTATAGAAGTACAGAAAGGAGCTTTTCACAGATTGTGGACAGTTGTGTTTCAGTGTTCACTTCAGTCTGTGTTTTTTACTTTTTTTAGTGCAGATCACGCTCCAGTTACATGTTCAAGCACTGCTGCTTGTACTCTGCTGAGCGTGTCTCAGTGGCTCATCCTTTTCATTTATCTCCAATTGGTTCTGCTACATTCCATTTAAAATAAATCTAATCTATTAGTGTGACGCGCTTCCATCCGTATACAATACATTGGTTGCAAACAATATAGAAGTACACAAACGGGCCTTTCACAGCTACTGAACATGGGTTTTTAATTTTTAACTAAAATATGTATTTTTTCAAATGACACAAATATAAGTAATGTTGAAGAGGAATAGTCCTACATCCATTGTTTGCACAATATTACAGGTGTACATCATGTCCCTTAATCAACAATGTATTATTATATTTACTTGTATGCTTTTATTTAAAAGCCAAGAACACAGAAGGATAACCTTCGCACTGCAGCTGTTGTCAAAGTTCAACCCACATTATGCACTTCCAACATTGCAGCATTTGAGGCATGATGTGAGTTGGATTGGTCAAAGTTATGGAGTGAGAAGGTTCACCATCAGTACCCTATAGCATAAGTATGCTTTTGTGTTAGCATTTGTGTTAGACATGTGGATATCTGCCATAATATGTCACAATTATTTAGTTACAGATTTGTTACCAACACTAATCATTGAATGGTTTTAAATTTGACGTTTCACTTGTTTACAGCTTAGAAATAAGGGTGTAGCCTGATATCTATGTGTAGCACTAGCCACTTTAACATGTCATGTTTTTTTAAACATGTGTAGCTAGGTAGCAGTAATTTTTGCCGGACACACAGCAGGGGAACAGCAGGCGTTACTGAACCCCACTATCACTATAGCTTGTGTATTGGTCTGTGGACACGACACTTCTGAGCAGCAACTGGCAGTGTTGTAGCCCAGGGAGTATAGCTCAGGTGGTAGAAAGATGAACATAACAGGAGACATGGAAAACGTTGTCAACCAGTTAGTTAATCTGAAACCGGACAGGCAAATTCAGGCGAGATCCATGCCTAGTTCATTTTCAGAAAAGTAAGCCGTTCTACATTATCGTAGGATAGTCGCATGCAACGGTCTGTTAGTACACCACCTGCAGCAGTAAAGACGCGCTCCGATAATACACTGCCAGCAGATCAAGCCAGCACCTCCAATGCATACTGGCTAAGCTCTGGCCATGTATCCAGCTTAGAGACACAAAACTTGAATGGGGAAGAGCCATCTGGGAGTACACTGAGAGGGCAAGACATGTAGTCTGTCACCATCTTACGGAAATGTTGCCTCCTGCTGACTGGAGCCGTCTCGGATGGTGTAGACATTGGTGGCGCTGCCACAAAACTTCGACACATTTGGAACATACTGTTCTTGCCCTGTGCAGAGGCGCTGCTTGTGCTCCCTCTTGTTGCAGAGCTGTCTCCACTGCCTCGACGCACAGAGCTGCTTTGTAAATCAGTAGCAGCAGCAGTGCTCTCGGCTGGAATGGAGAACATTATGGATTGCACCAGTGTGTCTTGGTACTTCCGCATTTTACGCTCCCGGTTCAACGGTGTGATGAGGCTTTGTAAGTTGTCCCGGTAGCGAGGGTCTAGGAGGGTGTACACCCAATAATCAGACGTGGTGTGAATGTGTTCGATGCGGCGGTCGTTTCTCAGCCACTGCAGCATGAAATCAACCATGTGCTGCAGACTCCCAACTGGCCAAGAAACGTTGTCCCCTGCAAGAGGCGTCATCTCCGCCTGCTGTGCATCACCCCACCCTTGGTCTACATACTGACTAGAGCATTGTCTACCTCCCTCTGGAGCGATGTCTTCCTCCTCCATTGACTCCTCCTCATCCTCCTCACAAAGTCCTTCAAATACATATAAATTTACAAAATTTAAAACTCAAAATTTAAAAACTTTGTATCATAATTCTGTAACATCAGTTTATGGAAACACAATAGCATTACAAAAGGATAGACAAAAAATGTACATTATGTGCTTTGTAAATACATTAAAAGTTTGTAATGGTTATGAAAATATAGACAGCGACTCTGGAGGTTCAATTGTTGATACAGCATGGTACTTTGAAAGTCCTCCAGCCCTTTGTGAGGAACCACGTTGCGCTGACTGTCCAGAAGGTGATGGAATTTGTGACTCCTCATCCTCCACCTCTTCCAAAACCTCATGCCTTAGTGCTTGCAGTGTTTTTTGAAGCAGGCAGATAAGGGGGACAGTCAGGCTGACTAGTGCATCATCTGCACTCGCCATCCGCGTTGACTCATCAAACGCACGCAAAACGTGGCAGATATCCTTCATAGAGTTATTCGCCACTCATTACACTGGCAGTGGCTGCCCATTCATTATAGGATCCAATTCTAATTACTGGTTCTCACCAACATAGCTCTCCACAGCGCAGCACCCCCCTACATCTCCTCCCTTATTTATATTTATCGGCCTAACCGACTGCTGCACTCTGCAAACGACCTTCGACTAACCTCTGCACTAATCCGTACCTCCCACTCCCAACTCCAAGACTTCACCCGCGCTGCGCCAATCCTCTGGAATGCTCTACCCCAAGAAATTAGGACTATCCGCAATTTGGATGGTTTCAGGCGCTCCCTCAAAACACATTTGTTCACAGTGGCCTATCACATTCACTAATCAAAGTCATTCTATGTGTAATTCTGTGTGTGTAGCCCATTCACTATCTCCATGCATCCCTCACTTCCTTAAAATGGCTGGACCATCATTGTAAAAACACCATTGTATATAAACACCTGTACTTTGTATCTCCCACACCTCATTGTAGATTGTAAGCTTTCACCAGCAGGGGCGGCTGATTTTGCTTTAATTATTGTATTGTTAACGTTGTTACTTATGACTCGTGTTTTGAAACTGTTAAACTGTAAAGCACTGCGGAATATTATGGCGCTATATAAATAAATAATATTATTATTCTTATTATAGAGGCCCACTCAGTAGTGGTGAAGTGTGAACGCCGCAAATTGCGAGTTGACTGCGCCTGATGCAGCTGATACTCCATTACTGTTGGCTGCTGCTCACACAACCGCTCCAACATATGTAACGAGGAATTCCACCTGGTGGGTACGTCACATATAATGCGATGTTCATGAAGGTGAAATCTGCGTTGCAGAGCTGCAATCAGCGATCTGGCCATGCTGGAACGTCGCAAGTGAGCGCACTCTAGGCGGACCTTGTGCAGCAGTGCATCAAGATCCGGATAGTCCCTCAAAAAACTCTGCACGACCAAGTTGAGCACATATGACAGACATGGTATGTGAGTGAGGTTGCCAAGGCCCAGAGCTGACACCAGATTTCGGCCATTGTCACACACTACCAAGCCTGCCTGTAGATTCTCTTCCAAAAACCACACGTCGCTCTCCTGCTTTATGGCATTACAGAGCTCCTGCGCTGTGTGGCTAAGATTCCCCATGGAAATTAATTTCAGGATGGCCTGTTGACATTTGGACACGGCTGAGCTCATATCGGTCGCAACAGGTAAACGTTCACGGGTCCATGTGGAGGTAGACCGTGACGGCTCCTGCAGCGATGATTCTGAGGAACTGGAATAGGAGGAGGAATCAATGTGTACAGACTTGATTCCTGCAATCCTTGGAGTTGGCATAACACGTACAGCGCCACTCGCAAGATCAGTACCCGGCTGCACAACATTGACCCAATGGGCAGTGAGGGAAAGGTATTGTCCCTGGCCATGGGTGTTAGAACCCTCTTGTTAGGTTTTGTTTCAGTTTGCTGGTCACATGACCTTTTTTCCCTATTTAGTCTGGCTCCGCCCTTCTGGCTTTGCTTGACTTCATTGTATTATCTACTGTTAAGCTAGCCGGGTGCTTAGGTGCCTTAATCTGTGAGTTTTGCTTGATGTTAGGATCACAAAGTTATTATTTTTCTGTTTAATTATCCATGCTACAATTTATGTTAGGAGGTGTCCACCTTTTTCCCAGTCCCTAGATCTTGTAGGGATTACTCCCTCGCAACTATAGGTCTTCGTTCACACTAGATGAGGACTTTAGCGGGTCTGGTCGCAGGATCAGGTTCCCCGTTACATCGTAGGGATTCAGCTTAGTTGTATTGTAGGGACAGAATTCCCTTCTTTCCTTACTGGTTGTAGCAGATCATAACAATGGGTACTGGTCCACGCATCGGTGGTCAGGTGGACCTTGCTACTGAGGGCTTTTAGTAGCGCATGTTTAATTTTTCCCTCAACATGCTTTTGCAGACCAGGGACGGCTTGCCTGCTGAAATGAAATCGGCTTGGCACATTGTATTGTGGGATTGACAATGATATTCAGTTACGGAAACTGTCTGTCTCCACCAGCCTGAATCACAGCATTTCAAGGGACAGGAGTTTTGCAATGCCAGCATTCAGAGCCTGTGCTCGTGCATGGTTTGCGGAGTATGGCCGTCTTTTATCCCATGCCTGTGCTACCGCTGGCTGTTTTGTGGCCTGGGAGTGTGAGGATGACAGGGAACTTGCTGCTGTGTGTGGAATAACAGTTTGTCTCTGGACAACAGTGGCCGAGGTTCTTCCATGGCGATCCTGTGAGGAAGCATAACCAGCTGTGTGTGAGCTCGATGAAGAGGCTTCAACACAACCTGAAGATGTAGGTGCTGCTGTAGGTTGGCCTACATCTCCAGTGTGTCTTTGTAACTCAACTACGTGCTTTGTCCGCACATGTTTCCACATATTTGTGGTATTGAGGTGACTGACACTTTTAGCTATTTTTAATTTTTGATTACACAGCTTGCATTTCACATAGCAAATATCATGTGCAAGTGTGTGAAAAAAGGACCACGCAGTGCAAGTCCTGGGAGCGCACGTTTTGACTTTTGGAAGACAACTGCTCCGAACAGGTGCCAAACTGGAGGCTACAGGCAACCGAGTCTGCAGCCTAACTCTCCCTCCTGTTTGTACCGTTGGGGCAATGTCTTCCTCTATCTTCCTTCTATCACTAACCATTTCTCTAGGCCTCTCCCAGCTTTCAACCAAAGTACTGGTTCTCACCCACAAAGCTCTCCACAGTGCAGCACCCCTCCTACATCTCCTCCCTCATTTCTATCTATCGGCCTAACCGACTGCTGCGCTCTGCAAACGACTTTCGACTAACCTCTGCACTAATACGTACCTCCCACTCCCGACTCCAAGACTTCTCCTGCTCTACGCCAATCCTCTGGAATGCTGTACCCCAAGAAATTAGGACTATCCACAATTTGCATGGTTTCAGGCGCTCCCTCAAAACACATTTGTTCAGAGCGGCCTATCACATTCACTAATCAAAGTCATTCTATGTATTCTGTGTAAGTGTGTGTGTGTCTCTAGCCCATTCACTATCTCCATCCCTCAGTCCCTTAAGATGGCTGGAACATCATTGTAAATGCACCATTGTATATAAACACCTATACTTTGTATCTCCCCCATCTCATTGTACATTGTAAGCTGTCACGAGCAGGGGCGACTTATTTAGCTTAAATTATTGTATTGTTAACGTTGTTACTTATGACTTGTGTTCTGAAACTGCTAAACTGTAAAGCGCTGCGGAATATGATGGCGCTATATAAATAAATATTATTATTATTCCTCTGAGCTGCTCCCACCACCTTCCTGTTCTTCATGCCATGTTGGGTATTGGACCTCATCATCTCCACTACCCTCTTCCAACACCTGCTGTTGGGTGGTCTGGCCAGCACCATGCTCAACAGAAACTGGCACCTGGGTCTCATCATCATCATCAGATGCGTTCTGCGGTGTGCTGACCATCGGCACTGTCTCACCCGCCTCTTCAGATTCAGAGAGACACAGCTGTTGCGCATCACTGCATACTCCCTCTTCTTCACATTACAGAATGCTGCTTGGCTGGGCCCCTGTTTGCAAGCCAATAGATTCTGAGAACAGAAGCAGACACTCAGCTGGCTCCTGTACAGAACTCTCTGACTGCCTGGGCAATTTGCCAGGCGGTGAAGAGACAGATGGTTGCCCAACAGTGCTGTGGTCCTGAGAGGAGGTGGAAGCAATTGAAGTCGATGCATTGGCTGAGATCCAAACAACAACGGCTTCAATTTGTTCTTCCCGCAGCAGGGGGGTACTCCGAGCTCCTACAAAAGTGCGCATAAAGGAACGCTCACGGCCCGGGGAAAACTGGTGGATGCTGTGTCACTGGGGGCCGCAGCAGCCACAGAATCCCCACGTCCTCTCCCTGAAGAAACTCCACGACCACGTGCCTTACTCCCTGCCTTCTTCATCTTGGTAGATTGATAAAGAAAGTCTGAAAAGTTATAAGGCCTAAGTGTGGTTATTCCGCAGAGACTGCAGTGAACACTGCACACAACTGTTCAGTAGGTGTGAAAGGCCCCTTTGTGTACTTCTATAGTGTTTGCAACCAATGTATTGTATACGGATGGAAGCGCGTCACACTAATAGATTTTATTTATTTGTAATAGAATGGAGCAGCAACAATTAGAGAAAAATTTCAAGGATGTGCCAGTGACACACGCTCAGCAGACTACAACCAGCAGTGGTTGAAGAACTAACTGGAGCGTGATCTGCACTCCAAAAAGGAAAACCTCAGACTACAGTGAACACTGCACACAACTGTTCACTACCCAACGCGTCTCAGCAGGAAGGCAGTCTGTGCGTCAAAACAAAGGCGCAAGCATACATCCACGTACCCTGTTTATAAAGCTATATAAAAAAAATTATGTAGTAGTGACGCACACTTTATTGAGGTACAGTATTACATCGCCATTCACCATCTGTGGCTATGCAGTCTCATCTATATATACCTTATCTATCCGTTGTCATGCTTGCAAGTCGACAGTCAGGCATAAATAGCAATTTTCACTATGCACTATGCACTTTTTAAAGGTTATGTTTGTTAATAAACATGATTATTGCCACATATTATGAGTATTACATGATGGAAATTGTATAATTTTGTATAAACTGTTTAGTGACATTATTCAGCAAATGTAACATTTTAGTAATGTCACAGATAACTTGTAATGCTGATGATGTTTTGAAGTCAGACATTCATTGTCTATACAATAAAAATGGTGTACATACTGTTACTTATCCATCATTAATGGATTCAGATATGTACTTGTATGCTTTTATGTACAACCGTATAGCAGATTCCTTAACTAATTTATTTTGTGGTTTGCATTGCTGTTCAACATGTTAATGTATGTGTTTATGTTTGTCAATTCTTTATTTATCTAGATATTAGTTTAAATGAAATCATCATCTTATGGTAGTAAAGGTTATCTTTCTCTTGTTTGAAGTATAGACATTTAAAATTGACAGGTAACAAGGAAATTACTTGATCTAGTATTTAAACATCCTCCTTGACCCTGGGCTCCAACACCGCCAGTTGTTGCTCGGAAGTGCTGTTAGCACAGTCAACACTTGCTCCTGTGTTACTGGGGTTCAGTAACGTCAGCTGGTCCTCGGTTGTGCCATTGGCTCTTTTCCTTCTGCTGCCCCTCCGGGTTCCAGCACAGTCAGCTGGTCCTCGTTACTTGCATTGGCTCTTGTACCTTCTGCTACCCGTCCGGGTTCCAGTACCGTCAACTGGTTCTCCGCAGTGCCTTTGGCCTAGGTGCCTCCATCTCGGTATCCGAGTTCCAGCAACGTCTGCTGGTCCTTGGTAGTGCTTTGGAGCACAGGTACCTCCTGCTTAGTAACCGTGTCCCAGTAACGTCAGCTGGTCCTCGGTTGTGCCATTGGCTCTTTTCCTTCTGCTGCCCCTCCGGGTTCCAGTACCGTCAACTGGTTCTCCGCAGTGCCTTTGGCCTAGGTGCCTCCATCTCGGTATCCGAGTTCCAGCAACGTCTGCTGGTCCTTGGTAGTGCTTTGGAGCACAGGTACCTCCTGCTTAGTAACCGTGTCCCAGTAACATCAGCTGGTACAAGATTGTGCTACAAATACAAGATACGGAACAAGAGACACAAGAACAATAAGCAGAAGATCTAAAAGCAGAAGAACATGAAGTATAAGACCAAAATGAAGAGCAAAATATATGCTCTAAATTCTAAGCAGAAGAAGACTAAGCAGTGTATGGGGGTGAGTCCGTTCCTCCTCGTGGTGCCCCTGGAAAATGCCTGCTGCTGCAGGCTAAACTGAACACGGACAAATACTGTTGTAATTTAAATCTTTTGTGACAGCAAGAACGGAAGGATGAAAAATTCATACTTTGACAGATTACAAGTACAGGATTCTCTGTCACAAATAAGAATATGATGAAGAAGATGAAGCAGAATATGAATAAGAATAATAGTTTAATAAGAAGAATATGAGTAATGTTAACAAAGATGAATAGCAAGAAGTTTAAGAAGAAGATAAAGAAGGTGAAGATGAAGAATAATTTGATGAAAAAGATGATGCTGCAGAAGATTATGAAGGAGAAAGTGTGTGAAAAGTTAAAAAGGTGAAGATGAAGAGCATGGAAGTTGTGTAATATACATATTTGCCAAAATATAAAAAACGTTAACATTGTCAATTTCTTCGTCAATCCGAACATCTTTAAAAAAAAAAATATTTATGCTATTCCATTTGATTGGGTTAAACATCTATGCCTTTAATGTCTCCTCAACCTTCCCCAATACATTCTACATTACTCTTTCTTGTTTTCCTTCATGTACAATTAACCAACAAGGCAAGAATGGGTTTTTTTTAATTTCGATATTTTGTTCCCATAGACTTACATGGGACTTCCGGTATCGGTATCGGGTATCGCCGATATTTTAGTGATATCGGCGATACCATTCCGATTCCGATACTTTAGGATATCGGAAAGTATCGCTCAACTCTAATGAGGAGGAGTCAATGGAGGAGGAAGACATCGCTCCAGAGGGAGGTAGACAATGCTCTAGTCAGTATGTAGACCAAGGGTGGGGTGATGCACAGCAGGCGGAGATGACGCCTCTTGCAGGGGACAACGTTTCTTGGCCAGTTGGGAGTCTGCAGCACATGGTTGATTTCATGCTGCAGTGGCTGAGAAACGACCGCCGCATCGAACACATTCACACCACGTCTGATTATTGGGTGTACACCCTCCTAGACCCTCGCTACCGGGACAACTTACAAAGCCTCATCACACCGTTGAACCGGGAGCGTAAAATGCGGAAGTACCAAGACACACTGGTGCAATCCATAATGTTCTCCATTCCAGCCGAGAGCACTGCTGCTGCTACTGATTTACAAAGCAGCTCTGTGCGTCGAGGCAGTGGAGACAGCTCTGCAACAAGAGGGAGCACAAGCAGCGCCTCTGCACAGGGCAAGAACAGTATGTTCCAAATGTGTCGAAGTTTTGTGGCAGCGCCACCAATGTCTACACCATCCGAGACGGCTCCAGTCAGCAGGAGGCAACATTTCCGTAAGATGGTGACAGACTACATGTCTTGCCCTCTCAGTGTACTCCCAGATGGCTCTTCCCCATTCAAGTTTTGTGTCTCTAAGCTGGATACATGGCCAGAGCTTAGCCAGTATGCATTGGAGGTGCTGGCTTGATCTGCTGGCAGTGTATTATCGGAGCGCGTCTTTACTGCTGCAGGTGGTGTACTAACAGACCGTTGCATGCGACTATCCTACGATAATGTAGAACGGCTTACTTTTCTGAAAATGAACTAGGCATGGATCTCGCCTGAATTTGCCTGTCCGGTTTCAGATTAACTAACTGGTTGACAACGTTTTCCATGTCTCCTGTTATGTTCATCTTTCTACCACCTAAGCTATACTCCCTGGGCTACAACACTGCCAGTTGCTGCTCAGAAGTGTCGTGTCCACAGACCAATACACAAGCTATAGTGATAGTGGGGTTCAGTAACGCCTGCTGTTCCCCTGCTGTGTGTCCGGCAAAAATTACTGCTACCTAGCTACACATGTTTAAAAAAACATGACATGTTAAAGTGGCTAGTGCTACACATAGATATCAGGCTACACCCTTATTTCTAAGCTGTAAACAAGTGAAACGTCAAATTTAAAACCATTCAATGATTAGTGTTGGTAACAAATCTGTAACTAAATAATTGTGACATATTATGGCAGATATCCACATGTCTAACACAAATGCTAACACAAAAGCATACTTATGCTATAGGGTACTGATGGTGAACCTTCTCACTCCATAACTTTGACCAATCCAACTCACATCATGCCTCAAATGCTGCAATGTTGGAAGTGCATAATGTGGGTTGAACTTTGACAACAGCTGCAGTGCGAAGGTTATCCTTCTGTGTTCTTGGCTTTTAAATAAAAGCATACAAGTAAATATAATAATACATTGTTGATTAAGGGACATGATGTACACCTGTAATATTGTGCAAACAATGGATGTAGGACTATTCCTCTTCAACATTACTTATATTTGTGTCATTTGAAAAAATACATATTTTAGTTAAAAATTAAAAACCCATGTTCAGTAGCTGTGAAAGGCCCGTTTGTGTACTTCTATATTGTTTGCAACCAATGTATTGTATACGGATGGAAGCGCGTCACACTAATAGATTAGATTTATTTTAAATGGAATGTAGCAGAACCAATTGGAGATAAATGAAAAGGATGAGCCACTGAGACACGCTCAGCAGAGTACAAGCAGCAGTGCTTGAACATGTAACTGGAGCGTGATCTGCACTAAAAAAAGTAAAAAACACAGACTGAAGTGAACACTGAAACACAACTGTCCACAATCTGTGAAAAGCTCCTTTCTGTACTTCTATAGTGTTTGCAACCAATGTATTGTATACGGATGGAAGCGCGTCACACTAATAGATTAGATTTATTTTAAATGGAATGTAGCAGAACCAATTGGAGATAAATGAAAAGGATGAGCCACTGAGACACGCTCAGCAGAGTACAAGCAGCAGTGCTTGAACATGTAACTGGAGCGTGATCTGCACTAAAAAAAGTAAAAAACACAGACTGAAGTGAACACTGAAACACAACTGTCCACAATCTGTGAAAAGCTCCTTTCTGTACTTCTATAGTGTTTGCAACCAATGTATTGTATACGGATGGAAGCGCGTCACACTAATAGATTAGATTTATTTTAAATGGAATGTAGCAGAACCAATTGGAGATAAATGAAAAGGATGAGCCACTGAGACACGCTCAGCAGAGTACAAGCAGCAGTGCTTGAACATGTAACTGGAGCGTGATCTGCACTAAAAAAAGTAAAAAACACAGACTGAAGTGAACACTGAAACACAACTGTCCACAATCTGTGAAAAGCTCCTTTCTGTACTTCTATAGTGTTTGCAACCAATGTATTGTATACGGATGGAAGCGCGTCACACTAATAGATTAGATTTATTTTAAATGGAATGTAGCAGAACCAATTGGAGATAAATGAAAAGGATGAGCCACTGAGACACGCTCAGCAGAGTACAAGCAGCAGTGCTTGAACATGTAACTGGAGCGTGATCTGCACTAAAAAAAGTAAAAAACACAGACTGAAGTGAACACTGAAACACAACTGTCCACAATCTGTGAAAAGCTCCTTTCTGTACTTCTATAGTGTTTGCAACCAATGTATTGTATACGGATGGAAGCGCGTCACACTAATAGATTAGATTTATTTTAAATGGAATGTAGCAGAACCAATTGGAGATAAATGAAAAGGATGAGCCACTGAGACACGCTCAGCAGAGTACAAGCAGCAGTGCTTGAACATGTAACTGGAGCGTGATCTGCACTCAAAAAAGTAAAAAACACAGACTGAAGTGAACACTGAAACACAACTGTCCACAATCTGTGAAAAGCTCCTTTCTGTACTTCTATAGTGTTTGCAACCAATGTATTGTATACGGATGGAAGCACGTCACACTAATAGATTTGATTTTTTTCTAATATAATGGAGCTGCACCAATTCCACTAAATAAAATAAAAAAAAAAAAAAAAAAAGTGACACGTGCAGATGCCTACAAACAGCGGTGGATGCAGAGCAAACTGCAGCGTCACCTGCACTGTCACACACACACCTTGCACAGAGCTGTTAAAACAACACTGGCAAAATGAAGCTTTACACAGCGGTTGGTAAACTAGCCTGCCTCAAGCACAGTAGTACACAAAATCGCAATATCTAACTGTCCCTCAGAGTCAGCACAGCAGCGTTCTGTCCCTAACTGAGTTCACAGCACAGTGACGCTAAAATGGCTGCGGCGCCTTTTATAGTGCATTCTGACATCATTTCAGCAGCCAATCACAGCCATGCCATTAGTTAAGATGACCGCATCATTACAGGATGTGCCCACACTTCGTAGGATTCCTCATTGGCTGACTAAAATCACATTGCCTCTCAAAGAATTATGGGAACTTCCGATTCCGGTATACGATATGGAAAAAGTATCGGAATTAAGTATCGGAATTCCGATAACGCGAATATCGGCCGATACCCGATACTTGCGGTATCGGAATGCTCAACACTAGTAGTTACACAATTCTTTTAAGGAGCTGTCATATAGGAGAATATAGATGTTATATGGAGGATTTCCCTTATGGTAACCGTAATCTATTTGCTTGTCTATTGGTTGTCTTATTACAAACAATTTCTTTACTATGGACGACACAAGATGGATCATTTGATCTTCATAACTAGAAATGAGTGGATCTGGCAAAAAATGAATTTGCTAGCTTGCATGGATTTTCCTGAGAAAATCAATTTGGGACAGAGCTGTTTACTGCAAATTGAATGTACCTTGTTAGATCCCAGAGAATAATAAATGTAATATGTAAAAAATTTATAATACTTTTACTCCCCTTACCAATCACCTATCTGGCCCATTTATTCCTCACTGTTCCTTGTCTAGGCCTTATCGCATCTTCTTATAACCATTGCTTGTAAAGCCACTGCCAGTATCCCTGCATGGCTCCCCATCCCTCACCATGCAGGCACACCGACTTACTAATGACCCCTGGCCGATCTGTAAGCTCCTTGTCCTATTCTTGCTGTGCATGTTTCCTGGCAGCATGTTTAGGTCACACACGCAGGCATTTCCTGGTTCTTAAAGAGTCAATGCATGATTTCCTAATGTGTCCTCAGCCAATTGCTGAGAGGCAATTAGTACTTAAGGCACCTTCACCTGTTGGGAGGTGACTGAGGAACATTCTCCTTTAGTGTTTGTGCAATTGCTAAATTGCCAGATCCTGTCTTGCCCAGGCCTGTACCATGAACCTGTACCTGTATTTGATCTTAACCTAAAGAAATGAACTGCGATTAGAGTTGAGCGATACTTTCCGATATCCAAAAGTATCGGAATCGGAATGGTATCGCCGATACCCAAAAAATATCGGCGATACCCGATACCGATACCGGAAATCCAATGTAAGTCTATGGGAACAAAATATCGGAATTAAAAAAACCCCATTCTTGCCTTGTTGGTTAATTGTACATGAAGAAAAACAACAAAGAGTAATGTAGAATGTATTGGGGAAGGTTGAGGAGACATTAAAGGCATAGATGTTTAACCCAATCAAATGGAATAGCATAAATATTTTTTTTTTTAAAGATGTTCGGATTGACGAAGAAATTGACAATGTTGTTAACGTTTTTTCTATTTTGGCAAATATGTATATTTCAAAACTTCCATGCTCTTCACCTTTTTAACTTTTGACACACTTTCTCCTTCATAATCTTCAGCAGCATCATCTTTTTCATCAAATTATTCTTCATCTTCACCTTCTTTATCTTCTTCTTAAACTTCTTGCTATTCATCTTTTTGTTAACATTACTCATATTCTTCTTATTAAACTATTATTCTTCTACATATTCTACTTCATCTTCTTCATCATATTCTTATTTGTGACAGAGATTCCTGTACTTGTAATCTGTCAAAGTATGAATTTTTCATCCTTACGTTCTTGCTGTCACAAAAGATTTAAATTACAACAGTATTTGTCCGTGTTCAGTTTAGCCTGCAGCAGCAGGCATTTTCCAGGGGCACCACGAGGAGGAACGGACTCACCCCCATACACTGTTTAGTCTTCTTCTGCTTATAATTTAGAGCATATATTTTGCTCTTCATTTTGGTCTTATACTTCATGTTTTTCAGCTTTTTGATCTTCTGCTTATTGTTCTTCAGTCTCTTGTTCTGTATCTTGTAGTTTGTCTTAACCTTCTTAGTCCTGTTGGGTAATCTTTTATTTCTTCTTTGTGATGGTGTTTAGGCTGGTTGGCTTGATGCTCGTCGTTCTTGTGGTCGTCATCTTCTTCGGGGTGGTCATCAGGGTCGTCGTCTTCATTGTTGGAGATCCAGAGTGATTACCCAAAAAAAATTTAAAAAATCTTCAATTTGTAAATGTAGCAGAAGGTACAAGAGCCAATGCAAGTAACGAGGACCAGCTGACTGTGCTGGAACCTGGAGGGGCAGCAGAAGGAAAAGAGCCAATGGCACAACCGAGGACCAGCTGACGTTACTGGGACACGGTTACTAAGCAGGAGGTACCTGTGCTCCAAAGCACTACCAAGGACCAGCAGACGTTGCTGGAACTCGGATACCGAGATGGAGGCACCTAGGCCAAAGGCACTGCGGAGAACCAGCTGATGGTACTGGAACCAGGAGGGGCAGCAGAAGGAAAAGAGCCAATGGCACAACCGAGGACCAGCTGACGTTACTGGGACACGGTTACTAAGCAGGAGGTACCTGTGCTCCAAAGCACTACCAAGGACCAGCAGACGTTGCTGGAACTCGGATACCGAGATGGAGGCACCTAGGCCAAAGGCACTGCGGAGAACCAGCTGACGGTACTGGAACCCAGAGGGGCAGCAGAAGGAAAAGAGCCAATGGCACAACCGAGGACCAGCTGACGTTACTGGGACACGGTTACTAAGCAGGAGGTACCTGTGCTCCAAAGCACTACCAAGGACCAGCAGACGTTGCTGGAACTCGGATACCGAGATGGAGGCACCTAGGCCAAAGGCACTGCGGAGAACCAGCTGACGGTACTGGAACCCGGAGGGGCAGCAGAAGGAAAAGAGCCAATGGCACAACCGAGGACCAGCTGACGTTACTGGGACACGGTTACTAAGCAGGAGGTACCTGTGCTCCAAAGCACTACCAAGGACCAGCAGACGTTGCTGGAACTCGGATACCGAGATGGAGGCACCTAGGCCAAAGGCACTGCGGAGAACCAGCTGACGGTACTGGAACCCGGAAGGGCAGCAGAAGGAAAAGAGCCAATGGCACAACCGAGGACCAGCTGACGTTACTGGGACACGGTTACTAAGCAGGAGGTACCTGTGCTCCAAAGCACTACCAAGGACCAGCAGACGTTGCTGGAACTCGGATACGGATGGAGGCACCTAGGCAAGCATGGGAGAACCAGTGACGGTACTGGACCGGAGGGCAGCAGAGGAAAAGAGCAATGGCACAACGAGGACCAGCTGACATTACTGAACCCAGTACACAGGAGAAGGTGACTGTGCTAACAGCACTTCCGAGAACAACTGGCGGTGTTGGAGCCCAGGGGAGAGAAGGAAACAGGGTGGAGGTAGCAGGACTTTTGACGTACACACAGCAGGGGAACAGCTGACATTACTGAAACCCAGTAACACAGGAGCAAGTGTTGACTGTGCTAACAGCACTTCCGAGCAACAACTGGCGGTGTTGGAGCCCAGGGATGAGAAGAGAACAGGGTGGAGGCAGCAGGACTTTTTGACGTAACACAGCAGGGGAACAGCTGACATTACTGAACCCCAGTAACACAGGAGCAAGTGTTGACTGTGCTAACAGCACTTCCGAGCAACAACTGGCGGTGTTGGAGCCCAGGGATGAGAAGAGAACAGGGTGGAGGCAGCAGGACTTTTTGACGTACACACAGCAGGGGAACAACTGACATTACTGAACCCCAGTAACACAGGAGCAAGTGTTGACTGTGCTAACAGCACTTCCGAGCAACAACTGGCGGTGTTGGAGCCCAGGGATGAGAAGAGAACAGGGTGGAGGCAGCAGGACTTTTTGACGTACACACAGCAGGGGAACAGCTGACATTACTGAACCCCAGTAACACAGGAGCAAGTGTTGACTGTGCTAACAGCACTTCCGAGCAACAACTGGCGGTGTTGGAGCCCAGGGATGAGAAGAGAACAGGGTGGAGGCAGCAGGACTTTTTGACGTACACATAGCAGGGGAACAGCTGACATTACTGAACCCCAGTAACACAGGAGCAAGTGTTGACTGTGCTAACAGCACTTCCGAGCAACAACTGGCGGTGTTGGAGCCCAGGGATGAGAAGAGAACAGGGTGGAGGCAGCAGGACTTTTTGCCGTTCACACAGCAGGGGAACAGCTGACATTACTGAACCCCAGTAACACAGGAGCAAGTGTTGACTGTGCTAACAGCACTTCCGAGCAACAACTGGCGGTGTTGGAGCCCAGGGATGAGAAGAGAACAGGGTGGAGGCAGCAGGACTTTTTGACGTACACACAGCAGGGGAACAGCTGACATTACTGAACCCCAGTAACACAGGAGCAAGTGTTGACTGTGCTAACAGCACTTCCGAGCAACAACTGGCGGTGTTGGAGCCCAGGGATGAGAAGAGAACAGGGTGGAGGCAGCAGGACTTTTTGATGTACACACAGCAGGGGAACAGCTGACATTACTGAACCCCAGTAACACAGGAGCAAGTGTTGACTGTGCTAACAGCACTTCCGAGCAACAACTGGCGGTGTTGGAGCCCAGGGATGAGAAGAGAACAGGGTGGAGGCAGCAGGACTTTTTGACGGACACACAGCAGGGGAACAGCTGACATTACTGAACCCCAGTAACACAGGAGCAAGTGTTGACTGTGCTAACAGCACTTCCGAGCAACAACTGGCGGTGTTGGAGCCCAGGGTCAAGGAGGATGTTTAAATACTAGATCAAGTAATTTCCTTGTTACCTGTCAATTTTAAATGTCTATACTTCAAACAAGAGAAAGATAACATTTACTACCATAAGATGATGATTTCATTTAAACTAATATCTAGATATATAAAGAATTGACAAACATAAACACATACATTAACATGTTGAACAGCAATGCAAACCACAAACAAAATTAGTTAAGGAATCTGCTATACGGTTGTACATAAAAGCATACAAGTACATATCTGAATCCATTAATGATGGATAAGTAACAGTATGTACACCATTTTTATTGTATGGACAATGAATGTCTGACTTCAAAACATCATCAGCATTACAAGTTATCTGTGACATTACTAAAATGTTACATTTGCTGAATAATGTCACTAAACAGTTTATACAAAATTAGACAATTTCCATCATGTAATACTCATAATATGTGGCAATAATCATTTTTATTAACAAACATAACCTTTAAAAAGTGCATAGTGCATAGTGAAAATTGCTATTTATGCCTGACTGTCGACTTGCAAGCATGACAACGGATAGATAAGGTATATATAGATGAGACTGCATAGCCACAGATGGTAAATGGCGATGTAATACTGTACCTCAATAAAGTGTGCGTCACTACTACATAATTTTTTTTATATAGCTTTATAAACAGGGTACGTGGATGTATGCTTGCGCCTTTGTTTTGACGCACAGACTGCCTTCCTGCTGAGACGCGTTGGGTAGTGAACAGTTGTGTGCAGTGTTCACTGTAGTCTGAGGTTATCCTTTTTGGAGTGCAGATCACGCTCCAGTTAGTTCTTCAACCACTGCTGGTTGTAGTCTGCTGAGCGTGTGTCACTGGCACATCCTTGAAATTTTTCTCTAATTGTTGCTGCTCCATTCTATTACAAATAAATAAAATCTATTAGTGTGACGCGCTTCCATCCGTATACAATACATTTGTTGCAAACACTATAGAAGTACACAAAGGGCCTTTCACACCTACTGAACAGTTGTGTGCAGTGTTCACTGCAGTCTCTGCGGAATAACCACACTTAGGCCTTATAACTTTTCAGACTTTCTGTATCAATCTACCAAGATGAAGAAGGCAGGGAGTAAGGCACGTGGTCGTGGCCGTGGAGTTTCTTCAGGAGAGGACATGGGATTCTGTGGCTGCTGCGGCCCCCAGTGACACAGCATCCACCAGTTTTCCCCGTGAGCGTTCCTTTATGCGCACTTTTGTAGGAGCTCGGAGTACCCCCCTGCTGCGGGAAGAACAAATTGAAGCCGTTGTTGGTTGGATGTCAGCCAATGCATCGACTTCAATTGCTTCCACCTCCTCTCAGGATCACAGCACTGTTGAGCAACCATCTGTCTCTTCACCGCCTGGCAAATTGCCCAGGCAGTCAGAGAGTTCTGTACAGGAGCCAGCTGAGTGTCTGCTTCTGTTCTCAGAATCTATTGGCTTGCAAACAGGGGCCCAGCCAAGCAGCATTCTGTAATGTGAAGAAGAGGTAGTATGCAGTGATGCGCAACAGCTGTGTCTCTCTGAATCTGAAGAGGCGGGTGAGACAGTGCCGATGGTCAGCACACCGCAGAACGCATCTGATGATGATGAGACTCAGGTGCCAGTTTCTGTTGAGCATGGTGCTGGCCAGACCTCCCAACAGCAGCAGGTGTTGGAAGAGGGTAGTGGAGATGATGAGGTCCAAGACCCAACATGGCATGAGGAACAGGAAGGTGGTGGGAGCAGCTCAGAGGAATCCTAATAATAATAATATTAATTTATATAGCGCCATCATATTACGCATCGCTTTACAGTTTTGCAGTTTAAGAACACAAGTCATAAGTAACAACGTTAACAATACAATAATTTAAGCTAAATAAGTCGCCCCTGCTCGTGACAGCTTACAATGTACAATGAGGTGGGGGAGATACAAAGTATAGGTGTTTATATACAATGGTGCATTTACAATGATGGTCCAGCCATCTTAAGGGACTGAGGGATGGAGATAGTGAATGGGCTAGAGACACACACACACATACACACTTACACAGAATACATAGAATGACTTTGATTAGTGAATGTGATAGGCCGCTCTGAACAAATGTGTTTTGAGGGAGCGCCTGAAACCATGCAAATTGTAGATAGTCCTAATTTCTTGGGGTACAGCATTCCAGAGGATTGGCGTAGCGCGGGAGAAGTCTTGGAGTCGGGAGTGGGAGGTACGTATTAGTGCAGAGGTTAGTCGAAAGTCGTTTGCAGAGCGCAGCAGTCGGTTAGGCCGATAGATAGAAATGAGGGAGGAGATGTAGGAGGGGTGCTGCACTGTGGATAGCTTTGTGGCTGAGAACCAGTACTTTGGTTGAAAGCTGGGAGAGGCCTAGAGAAGTGGTTAGTGATAGAAGGAAGATAGAGGAAGACATTGCCCCAACGGTACAAACAGGAGGGAGAGTTAGGCTGCAGACTCGGTTGCCTGTAGCCTCCAGTTTGGCACCTGTTCGGAGCAGTTGTCTTCCAAAAGTCAAAACGTGCGCTCCCAGGACTTGCACTGCGTGGTCCTTTTTTCACACACTTGCACATGATATTTGCTATGTCAAATGCAAGCTGTGTAATCAAAAATTAAAAATAGCTAAAAGTGTCAGTCACCTCAATACCACAAATATGTGGAAACATGTGCGGACAAAGCACGTAGTTGAGTTACAAAGACACACTGGAGATGTAGGCCAACCTACAGCAGCACCTACATCTTCAGGTTGTGTTGAAGCCTCTTCATCGAGCTCACACACAGCTGGTTCTGCTTCCTCACAGGATCGCCATGGAAGAACCTCGGCCACTGTTGTCCAGAGACAAAGTGTTATTCCACACACAGCAGCAAGTTCCCTGTCATCCTCACACTCCCAGGCACAAAACAGCCATCGGTAGCACAGGCATGGGATAAAAGACGGCCATACTCCGCAAACCATGCACGAGCACAGGCTCTGAATGCTGGCATTGCAAAACTCCTGTCCCTTGAAATGCTGTCATTCAGGCTGGTGGAGACAGACAGTTTCCGTAACTGAATATCATTGTCAGTCCCACAATACAATGTGCCAAGCCGATTTAATTTCAGCAGGCAAGCCGTCCCTGGTCTGCAAAAGCATGTTGAGGGAAAAATTAAGCATGCGCTACTAAACGCCCTCAGTAGCAAGGTCCACCTGACCACCGATGCGTGGACCAGTACCCATTGTTATGATCTGCTACAACCAGTAAGGAAAGAAGGGAATTCTGTCCCTACAATACAACTAAGCTGAATCCCTACGATGTAACGGGGAACCTGATCCTGCGACCAGACCCGCTAAAGTCCTCATCTAGTGTGAACGAAGACCTATAGTTGCGAGGGAGGAATCCCTACAAGATCTAGGGACTGGGAGAAAAGGTGGACACCTCCTAACATAAATTGTAGCATGGATAATTAAACAGAAAAAAAAATACTTTGCGATCCTAACATCAAGCAAAACTGACTGATTAAGGCACCTAAGCACCCGGCTAGCTTAACAGTAGATAATACAATGAAGTCAAGCAAAGCCAGAAGGGCGGAGCCAGACTAAATAGGGAAAAAAGGTCATGTGACCAGCAAACTGAAACAAAACCTAACAAGAGGGTTCTAACACCCATGGCCAGGGACAATACCTTTCCCTCACTGCCCATTGGGTCAATGTTGTGTAGCCGGGTACTGATCTTGCGAGTGGCGCTGTACGTGTTCTGCCAACTCCAAGGATTGCAGGAATCAAGTCTGTACACATTGACTCCTCCTCCTACTCCAGTTCCTCAGAATCATCGCTGCAGGAGCCGTCACGGTCTACCTCCACATGGACCCGTGAACGTTTACCTGTTGCGACCGATATGAGCACAGCCGTGTCCAAATGTCAACAGGCCGTCCTGAAATTAATTTCCATGGAGAATCTTAGCCACACAGCGCAGGAGCTCTGTAATGCCATAAAGCAGGAGAGCGACGTGTGGTTTTTGGAAGCGAATCTACAGGCAGGCTTGGTAGTGTGTGACAATGGCCGAAATCTGGTGGCAGCTCTGGGCCTTGGCAACCTCACTCACATACCATGTCTGTCATATGTGCTCAACTTGGTCATGCAGAGTTTTTGAGGGACTATCCGGATCTTGATGCACTGCTGCACAAGGTCCGCCTAGAGTGCGCTCACTTGCGACGTTCCAGCATGGCCAGATCGCTGATTGCAGCTCTGCAACGCAGATTTCGCCTTCATGAACATTGCATCATATGTGACGTACCCACCAGGTGGAATTCCTCGTTACATATGTTGGAGCGGTTGTGTGAGCAGCAGCCAACAGTAATGGAGTATCAGCTGCATCAGGCGCAATCAACTCGCAATTTGCGCCGTTCACACTTCACCATTACTGAGTGGGCCTCTATAATAAGAATAATAATAATAATCTTTATTTATATAGCGCCATAATATTCCGCAGTGCTTTACAGTTTAACAGTTTCAAAACACAAGTCATAAGTAACAACGTTAACAATACAATAATTAAAGCAAAATCAGCCGCCCCTGCTGGTGAAAGCTTACAATCTACAATGAGGTGGGGAGATACAAAGTACAGGTGTTTATATACAATGGTGTTTTTACAATGAAGGTCCAGCCATTTTAAGGGAGTGAGGGATGCATGGAGATAGTGAATGGGCTACACACACAGACTTACACATAGAATGACTTTGATTAGTGAATGTGATAGGCCACTGTGAACAAATGTGTTTTGAGGGAGCGCCTGAAACCATCCAAATTGCGGATAGTCCTAATTTCTTGGGGTAGAGCATTCCAGAGGATTGGCGCAGCGCGGGAGAAGTCTTGGAGTTGGGAGTGGGAGGTACGGATTAGTGCAGAGGTTAGTCGAAGGTCGTTTGCAGAGTGCAGCAATCGGTTAGGCCGATAAATATAAATGAGGGAGGAGATGTAGGGGGGTGCTGCACTGTGGAGAGCTTTGTTGGTGAGAACCAGTAATTAGATTTGGATCCTATAATGAATGGGCAGCCAGTGTAATGAGTGGCGAAGGACTCTATGAAGGACATCTGCCACGTTTTGCGTGCGTTTGATGAGTCAACGCGGATGGCGAGTGCAGATGATGCACTAGTCAGCCTGACTGTCCCCCTTATCTGCCTGCTTCAAAAAACACTGCAAGCACTAAGGCATGAGGTTTTAGAAGAGGTGGAGGATGAGGAGTCACAAATTCCATCACCTTCTGGACAGTCAGCGCAACGTGGTTCCTCACAAAGGGCTGGAGGACTTTCAAAGTACCATGCTGTATCAACAATTGAACCTCCAGAGTCGCTGTCTATATTTTCATAACCATTCCAAACTTTTAATGTATTTACAAAGCACATAATGTACAGTTTTTGTCTATCCTTTTGTAATGCTATTGTGTTTCCATAAAGTGATGTTACAGAATTATGATACAATGTTTTTAAATTTTGAGTTTTAAATTTTGTAAATTTTTATGTATTTGAAGGACTTTGTGAGGAGGATGAGGAGGAGTCAATGGAGGAGGAAGACATCGCTCCAGAGGGAGGTAGACAATGCTCTAGTCAGTATGTAGACCAAGGGTGGGGTGATGCACAGCAGGCAGAGATGACGCCTCTTGCAGGGGACAACGTTTCTTGGCCAGTTGGGAGTCTGCAGCACATGGTTGATTTCATGCTGCAGTGCCTGAGAAACGAACGCTGCATCGAACACATTCACACCACGTCTGATTATTGGGTGTACACCCTCCTAGACCCTCGCTACCGGGACAACTTACAAAGCCTCATCACACCGTTGAACCGGGAGCGTAAAAT
>JARQOD010000001.1:948722550-948801704 GCA_033576555.1 Oophaga sylvatica | reverse complement strand
CCTTTTCTCCTCTTTTTCTTCTCTTCACTCATCTCCTCTCTTCTCTTAGTATTCTTCTTCCTCTGTCTTCTATTTCTTCTCTCCCTTTTCAATATTTTTTCTTCTCTTCCTCATCTCTCTTCCTGTTGTTCTCTTACTCTCCTCTCTTTACTTCTCTCCTTTTCTCTCCTTTTTCTTCTCTTCTCTCATTCTCTCTTCTTTAGTATCTCTTCACTCCTCTGTCTTCTATCTTCTCTCCCTTTTCTCTCTCTTTTCTTCTCTTCTCTCTTCATCTCTCTCTTCTTTAGTATCTCTTCTCTCTCTGTCTTCTATTTCTTCTCTCCCTTTTCTTCTCTTTGCTTCTCTTCTCTCTCTCATCTCCTCTCTCTCTTAGTATCTCTTCTCCTCTGTCTTCTATTTCTTTCTCCCTTTTTTATTTTTTTTTCTTCTCTTCTCTCATCTTCTCTTCTCTTAGTATCTCTTCTCTCTCTTCTTCTATTTGTCTCTCTCCTTTTCTCTCTTTTTCTTCTCTTCTCTCATTTCATCTCTTCTCTTAGTATGTCTTCTTCCATGTCTTCTATTTCTTCTCTCCCTTTTCTCTCTTTTTCTTCTCTTCTCTCATCTCTCTTCTCTTAGTATCTCTTCTCTCCTCTGTCTTCTATTTCTTCTCTCCCTTTTCTAATATTTTTCTTCTCTTCTCTCATCTCTCTTCCTGTGTCTCTCTTCTCTCTCTTTCTATCTTCCTTTCTTCCCTTTTCTTCTCTTCTCTCATCTTCTCTCTTCTTTTAGTATCTCTTCACTCCTCTGTCTTCTATTTCTTCTCTCCCTTTTCTTCTTCTTTTGCTTCTCTTCTTCTTCTCTCATCTCCTCTCTTCTTTTAGTATCTCTTCTCCTCTGTCTTCTATTTCTTTCTCTCCCTTTTCTTATTTTTTTCTTCTTCTCTTCTCTCATCTTGTCTTCTCTTAGTACCTCTTCTCTCCTCTGTCTTCTATTTCTTCTCTCCCTTTCTCCTCTTTTTCTTCTCTTCTCTTATTTCATCTCTTCTCTTAGTATCTCTTCTCTCTCTGTCTTCTATTTCTTCTCTCCCTTTTCTCCTCTTTTTCTTCTCTTCTCTCATCTCTCTCTTCTCTTAGACCTTTTCTCTCCTATGTCTTCTATTTCTTCTCTCCCTTTTATCCTCTTTTCTTCTCTTCTCTCATCTCCTCTCTTCTCTTAGTTTCTCTTCTTTCCAATGTCTTCTATTTCTTCTCTCCCTTTTCTCCTCTTTTTCTTCTCTCTCTCGTCTCTTTTCTCTTAGTATCTCTTCTTTCCAATGTCTTCTATTCTTCTCTCCTTTTTCCCTTTTCTTCTTCTTTTTTTTTTTTTTTTTTTTTTTTTTCTCCTCTTTTTCTTCTCTTCTCTCATCTCATCTCTTCTCTTAGTACCTCTTCTCTCATCTGTTTTCTATTTCTTCTCTCCCTTTTCTCCTCTTTTTCGCTCTTCTCTCCTTTATCTTGCTCTCTTTTCTCACTTCTCTCTCTTTTTTTGCGCTCTCCTTTTCATATTACATAATTTCCACATATGTGTATGACTTATGGATATACACATGTACCGCTCTGGTAATTAAATATGTTGCACAGTCTACTATCGCTGAGGGCCATTGTACCGTCTTCTTCATTTAATAATGCCATTGCAAATTGGCTGATAGCATTTGGGCTAAAATACACACCGGGCATCGCACAGACATAACCGTTCTGCCTTTTCTCTAGTGTGCAGCAATTTGTCTCGTAATTAGTCAAGCTAATTAAATTTTTGTAGCACTAATCAAGCGAAAATGCTAAAATTTCTCTTGCAAAGCCAGTTTTCTGTCTGCTTCTATTTAGCCTGATGGTCTGAAATAAGCCCTGCGCTGTCTGCCACTCCACTTAACCAGCTCATTTGCATTTTATATTGGTAAATCAAATTAACCATCAGTGGCTTTTAGAGTGATTGACTGCGGCCAGGGCTGTTCAGATGGGATTTTTCACAGAAAAGTATGGACATTTTATTATGAAGGAGCTCGTACCTTGTTTTTTTTTCTTTTGATTTAAAAAAACTCCATTCACTCAGCTAATTAAAAGTGCTTGACGGGTTTAGCTAGCTTATGATGGATTTGCCCATCTGGTGTGCTACTTTCTGTTGTATCATTATAAGCATTTTGCTAGGAAATCAAATGATTATGTAAATCATTTCTTAGAGGCAGGAAAATGCAATATCCTCATCAGTGGTTGGTTTGGTGGCTTATACTAGGTGCTTGAGATACAGTATACACAGTTCCTTAAGCCCTCCACAGGAGAGTAACCTAAGAATATGTGCACACTCAACTTTCTGAGGAGTTTTATTAGAGCAGATCCCTTCCTAAAAATGGCTGAAAAATCACTTTGAAAATGCTTGAAAATTTTTTACGTTCATTTCTTTTGTAAAGCAGTTCCGATGTGAATACTTTTCCTTCCAATTATGACAAGAGTATTCTTAGAGTGATACCTTTATTGGCTAACCAGAAAATTATATGTTCGCAAGCTTTCAGAGCGCAGAGGCTCCTTCTTCAGGCAAGATCCAAATGTAATCTTGCCTGAAGAAGGAGCCTGTGCGCTCTGAAAGCTTGCAAACATATCATTTTCTGGTTACCCAATAAAGGTATCACTCTAAGAATACTCTTGTCATAATTGGACGGAAAAGTATTCACATCGATTTTTCTGGCTAACACGGTACCACAATATAATTTATTATTGTACACCGTAAAGCAGTTCCAAAATGTTTCCAGAACTCTTCAAAACGGCTCCAGGAGAAAGAAAAACTGTTCCAAAAACTTGCAATCTTCAAAGAAAAACTTGAGATTCTGCTCAGTTTCTGCTCTGAAAACTCTCCAGAAAGACTGTGTGCAAACAGCCCAAGGAAGGAACGATTTCTGAAGTGATTTTCATTAGAAAACTGCGTGTGCACATACCCTAAGGCAGGGTTCCCCAACTCCAGTCCTCAAGGCCCACCAACAGGTCATGTTTTCAGGATTTCCTTAGTATTGCCCAGGTGATCATTGCATCCTGAAAACATGACCTGTTGGTGGGCCTTGAGGACCTGAGTTGGGGAACGCTGCCCTAAGATCACGTTCCCACAATGAGTTTTTGCTCTGTCTTTGATGTTGCAGATTTTCTGCACCTATTATGTAAATTAGGTTATTTAAATTTTTTTCCTTATGATTTTGTGTGCAGTTTTTTTACATGTGTCTTTATTGCGTTTTTTACTGCAGTTTTTGTCTCTTGTTAGTGTGTCAAGTTTTAAATAAAGCTTTGTTTTTGATACTTCCTGGTACTTGGCTTTGACAAAACTTTTTTGATTTGGTCCTGTGCAGATTAAATGCACAGATTAATTTTTTTAGGCCTCAGGAACACATTAAAAACTCATGTGCATTTGTGACCTGCACCTAATGTAAGTCTATGGGAAAAATCTGAACAGAAAACTCAGAGTATCCATAAGAGAAACTGTCATGTTGAAGATTGGAAACACGCACCTCAGGTCAGTTTACATACTGTGTAAAAAAGCTCAATGAGCAGGAGATTTTTATAAATCCCATCCACTTTGCTGCAAATGTAAGATGTTACATTTTTGATGCAACTAAAATAGGCAGCATCACAAACTCACAAAAACTCATTGATAGCACACAGCCTTGGGCCATGCTCACACATTCAGTATTTGTTCAGTATTAGAGATGGACGAACCCGAACAGTAACATTCGGCGTCCGTGCTGAACACCTACTGTTCGGGTACAGACACCGAACACAGACTTAACCAGGATGTCAGTGTTACTGTTCAAGTTCAGCCCCCCGAACACCGGGTGTTTGTCACACTGTCATATGCATGACAGTGCGGCAAAACACTGCTGATCGTCAATAAAATCATCACTGCCAGTCAGACAGCAAGCTGTGATCGGAGGTGTAAAGGTTACCTTCGGTCACTGGTGTGTTTTGTTTTATATAAAATAAAGGACTTTATTCTGGCTGTGTCTTTATTTCCAATATAACTATAGGATTAGTAATGGAGAGGTGTCTTATAGACTCCTCTCCATTACTAATCCATGGGCTTGATGTCACCTGACAATACAAAGGTGACATCAACCCCACAAATATGAACCCCACTTGCCACTGCTACAGGGCAAGTGTGAAGTACTGGGCAAAGTGCCAGAATTGCCGCATCTAATAGATGCGCCTTTTCTGTGTGACTGCGGGCTGCAATATTTATGGCACCTTACCAGCCTGAGAATACCAGCCCCCAGCTGTCTGCTTTAGCAAGGCTGGCTGTCAAAAATAGGGGAGATCCCATGCTGCTTTTTTAAATTATTTATTTAAATAATTTTAAAAATTGGAGTGGTGACCTCTCTATTCTTGATAACCAACCTTGCTAACGCTGAAAGTTGAGGTTTGAAGCCTGCAACTGTGCGTTTTGCCTGTCTGGTTATCAAAAATACAGGGGAACCAACTCCATTTTTTTTAAATTAATTATTTACAGCGCGGGCGCTAGCTGACGAATACTCCCATCAGCCGCCGCCTGCTCTCGCTGTTATTAGCGGTAGCAGGAGTTGGCTGATGGGAGCAGAAGTCCCATGAGCCAACACCAGTGGCCGGAGGTAAACTTTATACCTTCGATTACAGCTGCATGCTCACGCTGTCATTTGACAATATGGGAACCGCGGCTGTCTGATCGCTGGTAATGATTTTACCGCTGATGAGAAGCGGTGTTTGCCACGCTGTCATACACATGACAGCATGGCAAATACTGGATGTTCAGGCCCCCCATTCAAGTGAATGGGATCTGAACTTTTTGTAACTTTTCAGCTGAACCCGCCGGACCCGAACATCCAGGTGTCTGCCCATCTCTAGTCAGTATTTTAAATCAGTATTTGTTAGCTGAATGCTGGCTGTGTGACATCAATGAGTTTTTGTGAGTTTGTGATGCTGTCTATTTTAGCTGCATCAAATACTGAATGTGTGAATGTGGCCTCAGAGTACATCTATAATGTTCATGTGCATGTTTAATAGCATTGCAAGCATTGGTTCTATCATTTTTCTTGAACTATGAGATTGACTATTTGATTATCCCATAAATGAATCCATTTCACTAGAAAAATATTTAGAGTTGAGAGTCCTCAGTGGTTGATACCTTTTAATGGCTAACTGAAAAGATGGTAACAAATTGCAAGCTTTCGAGACTACTCAGGTCTCTTCATCAGGCTGAACTAATACAAAATCTGAAGAAAGCTTGCAATTTGTTACCATCTTTTCAGTTAGCCATTAAAAGGTATCAACCACTGAGGACTCTCAACTCTAAATATTTTTCTATCTACTGGCTAACACGGTACGAAGATATACATCTTTACTGTATCCATTTCACTATGAATTTCCTAAATAATTGAAATTTGGATTCTGCCAAATTTGAAATTTTCAAGGTTTGAATAACTTGAATGCAGCAAAATGATGGCAAAGAAAGGGTTAAATATATGATAACTTTTGTGTCAATGAAGTGTTACAATAAAGCAAATGAACAAATTGAACAAATCTCCAAAATAAAATTTCTGGACCTTGGTTCATTTCCACACAAGACATTCAATCCATAAGATCTACTAGGTTATTGGTAAATCAGCTAATATAAATAGACCATAGTGGCAAATGATCGGTTCCAAAGTCACTTGCAAATGGAGCTGTTTTCTATTGGACCTTTGGGAGTCATTATCTCAGAGCCCATCGGTGAATCTTCTGCTACTTCGGTGGGCTAATCCAACCCTGTTCTTGAACGTATCGGGGATCCTTAATTGGGGAGACACTGACCTACAAATTCAGATATAATACTTCTCAATGGTACATCTGACAGCAGGTTTACCAATCACAAATAAGCGGCAATCAAATCTGAATCCCAACAAACTATATTACTTACTGTAGGATTAAGAATGATATTGTCACTGCCAGAGTTTCTGCCTGGTCCTGAAAGCCCCAGAAAATATCTTTATATCAATTCTTGTGTAATAGAAAATGGAAGAAAACGTATAATGTCTGTATCGAGTTCTCTTTCCCTGTTCTGGGTATCTTAAAACTGTTTCATCTACAGTATCTGTCAATCTATCAGTATATTTTGCAATACCAGCTGTGTATATATATGTATATAATATACATATTAGACCTGATGAGGTTGTTATATTTACTTTGAAAACAAATGTCAAAATGGCCATATAATAATCTATTATCTAATATCCATATTACATCTAGTATATATATCTATATCTATATACAGCTCTAGCAAAAATTAAGAGACCACTGCACAGTTTTATGAAAATCAGCTTCTCTACATGTCTGACAGCCATTCCATTCCAGTGTCAGTTGAATTCCAATCAGAGTACACCTCATTCTACTTAATGTGCTTCTGATTAGTGATCACCTGAACCAACTCTTATTTAACAAAGGAAACTGTAAAAAACACTGCTGTGGTGTTCACAATCCTCTTGCAATAGGACAAGCTGGATGGCAAAACAAGTGCTAGTAATATCCTAAAGTAATAGGAATGAAAAAATAACTTTTAATTATGCCAAAGGAGTTGAAAAGACATGTTTTGAGTGAGGAAAAGAATGGTTCAATTTTGGCTTTACTAGCAGAGGGATACAGTGAGCGTCATGTTGACTAAATCCTTAAAATTTCTAACATGGCAGTCCATTACAACAAGGTCAAGCAGCAGACATTGGACAACAAAGCTACAGACCAGCAGAGGGCAAAAACAACTCTCCACTGACCGGGGAGGACCATCATCTTATTCGAATGTCACTCAGCAACCGCAGGATGATATCATGTGACCTACAGAACAAAAAGAATGGCAAATGGCAGCTGGGGTGAAGTGCACGGCAAGAACAGTTCGTAACAGGTTTCTAGAGGCAGGGCTCAAGTCATGTAAAGCTAGAAAAAAAGCCTTTCATCAATGAGAAGTAAAGGAAAGCCAGGCTGAAGTTTGCCAAAGATCATAAGGATAGGACCATAGATGACTGGAGTAAGGTAATCTTCTCTGATGAGTCTAATTTTCAGCTTTGCCCAACACCTGGTCATTTAATGATTAGATGGAAACCTAGAGAGGCGTACAGGCCACAGTGTCTTGCACCCACTGTGAAATTTGGTGGAGGATCGGTGATGATCTGGGGATGTTTCAGCAAGGCTGGAATTGGGCAGGATAATCTTTGTGACGGACGTATGAATCAAGCCGCATACAAGGTTATCCTGGAAAAACAGTTGATTCCTTCTGCTCAGGCAATGTTCCCCAACTCTGAGGACTGGTTTTTCCAGCAGGACAATGCACCGTGCCACACAGCTAGGTCACTCAATGTGTGGATGAAAGACCACCACATCAAAACCCTGTCATTGCCAGCCCAATCTCCAGACCTGAACCCCATTGAAAACCTCTGGAATGTAATCAAGAGGAAGATGGATAGTCACAAGCCATCAAACAAAGAACTGTTTAAATTTTTGTACCAGGAGTGGCATAAGGTCACCCAAAAGCAGTGTGAGAGACTGGTGGAAAGCATGCCAAGACGCATGAAAGCTGTGATTAAAAATCATGGTTATTCCACAAAATATTGATTTCTGAACTCTTCCTGAGTTTAAACATTAGTATTGTTGTTTCTAAATGATTATGAACTTGTTTTCTTAGCATTATTTGAGATCTGAAAGCACTGGTTCTTTTATTTAATTTGGAACATTTCTCAGTAGTTTATAGAATAAAAGGGCAATTTACATTTTACTCAAAAATATACCTATAAAGAGAAAAATCAGACAAACTGAAAATTTTGTAGTGGTCTCTTAATTTTTGACAGAGCTGTATATATACAGTATATATATATATATATATATATATATATATATATATAAATATATTGTTTGCATTCCGATTTTTCTTTAAATCTGCAATTCTTGTGCAGAGTACCAACTCGTTCGCACAATTGTGGATGTCATTTTGCTGTACATAAGAACCTGTATACATACTGACTTCATAATAGTCTTTCTTCCAAACCCCGGACCAGATGTAATTAGGACAGTAGTATAAGATCCAGTCTTATATTTCAGTTAAACGTATAAATGAATAAAATTGCATGGCGCGGTTTAGGGAGTATTTGAAAGGACAGCTGGAATATGCATGTGAACTGACAGACACATTTTCTTGTCAATCTAAAAAAGCAACCAAATTATAGCTTAAGGCAGCCATTTGAATAATGTCCCATGGATAAATCAGAATAGTGTGACACAGACATGGGAGAAAGCGATTCACCTAAGCCTGGCACGCATCTCTGTGTGAAAGGCTCATAATCTCTGATCTGTGCCATAAAAACCATAGTGTCAATATTTAACTCTTTGAGGGCCACATATCATAGGCCGCAAAATCTATTACCCGAGATCGTAGTGCACAAGTGACAGTAAACTTGGAAAATGAGTCATTAATACCAGGATTTCAGATGGTTATTAGTATGTTAGTGTCAAGCAGCTGCTGCAAAGGGTTTACAACATTTTATCCCTGCCTCCTATATACCCATTGACTACTGCTCTGCTTCATCTCGTATTGCGCTCAAAGGTGAAAAACTATTTGATAAAAAGGCTAATACCATATAAAACAATGACCTCTATATAGGTAGCAAATATCTGGTTTATAGAGGACCTCTCACTTACTATAAATATTTTTTTACCTGGCCCAAAACCTGCTGTTCATCTAAATCCGGCATTGTTTTTCTTTCGTTCCTGCTCCTCTCCATTCTTAACATATGACCGTCTCTTCCTTGTATATAACTAGTTTCATTAGCCAACTTGGCACAGAACAAAAAATAAAACACCCACAGAGAACAATTGGTTAAAAAATGCTGCATTTCTACACGAGAGAGAGCCATATCTCAGGAACAGAAAGCCACAGGAACAAAAGAAATACAATCAGGAGAACAGCGACATTTTTAGGGCAAATTACAGGTCCTTGTTAACCCCTTTCTGATAAGTGCCAAAATAATACGCACATGTCAGATTCCCCCTGTTTCCTCAGTGCAGGAGCCCACACCGGGCACATGACAGCTGATCTATACAGCTGACATGTGCCCGCAACAGCCGCGGGTGGAATCGCTTACAGGAAGCGTATCACTGGCTCCACCCATCGGTGACCTCGTCACATGATCTTGGGTGAGCATTTCTGCTACACACAGGTGATCTGATCATCTCCTGTGTGCAGCGGAGCCGATCAAAGTACTGCAGCTTCTAATCCCCCATGGAGGTTAATGAAGCTTGCAAAACGTAAAAAAAAAAAATTAAAAAAAATATTTAAAAAGTAAAAAAATCGAAAAGTTCAAATCACCTCCCTTTCGCCCCATTCAAAATAAAACAATAAAAAAATCAAACATACACATATTTGTCATCACTGTATTCAGAGTCACCCGATCTATCAATATAAAAAAAGAATTGACCCGATCGCTAAACGGCGTAATGAGAAAAAAATTAAAAATGTCAGAATTATGTTCTTTTGTTCGCCGCTACATTGCAATAACATGCAATAACAGGCGATCAAAACATTGTACCTACACCAAATATTATAAAAACGGCAGTTCGTGCACAAAAAAGCGCCCTCACTCAGGCCCAGATCGCAAAAAATCGAGACTTTACAGGTCTAGGAAAATGGCGTCATTTTATTTCTTTTGTTTATTTTTTACATATTTTGGATTTTTTTTCACCACTTAAATGAAAAAGAACCTAGACATGTTTGGTGTCTATGAACTCGTAATGATCTGGAGAATCATAATGGCAGGTCAGTTTTAGCATTTAGTGAACATGGTAAAAAAAACAGGTGTGGGTTTGCACTTTTTTTGCATTTTTACCGCACTTGGATTTTTTTTCCTGTTTTCCAGTACAAGATATGTTTAAATCAATGGTGTCATTAAAAAGTACAACGCGTCCCACAAAAAACAAGCCCTGAGTTATGGCTCTGGGAAAAAAGGGAGCAAAAAATGAAAACGCAAAAACGGAAAATGGCCGAGGGGTTAAGGGGTTAATGTTCTGTTACATTACAGAGTTCTTCCCTTAATGGGCACCAATCGACAACATTACAAGTAAGGCCCCTATCAGGCAACCATTTTTCTCACATACAAGACAAACAGTCTGAATATTTTTGATCAGACTTTGATCAGAGTTTGACCAGAGTGTGGTCCGACTGTCATCCTTTTTTTCTCATACGTGGAGAATAAACAAAAGTTCCTGCACCTTCTCCTTTTTAACAGACCCATAGACTTGTATTGCCGATTTTGAGCTGATCAAAATTGGACGTCTCCATGATTTTCCACATACCAACCATTCCGTGAAAACTCACAGACATGTGAATGCAGGGCTGCCACTAGGAATTTCGGGGCACCATACTGGCAAACTTTTCGGGGCCCCCTTGAGACACCGCCCAGGCTCCACCCCAGACCCGCCTCCACCCCTTGAACTGTCCACAGTCAAAAGATTTTTTAAGCCGCCACCACGACAAGGTAGACTCTTTTGGCCAGGCCCTACTCTACTCTAACCCATTAAATATTTGTTCAAATATCCAATGCAATTTAGGTATATTTTTATTTATTTTTCAATTTTTAAAATGAC
The DNA here is from genome assembly GCA_033576555.1 of Oophaga sylvatica. Lineage (NCBI taxonomy): Eukaryota > Metazoa > Chordata > Amphibia > Anura > Dendrobatidae > Oophaga > Oophaga sylvatica. Next base: position 948,791,079 of record JARQOD010000001.1, on the reverse strand, counting down.
CAATAATATCATATACAGTGGACAAATACCACCGCACTATGACTAGATGTTACACCCGGTCCCAGCGCTGCCTCTGCACTCCGTTCTGCTCACTCACCTGTTCCTCGGGCTGTCCCTCTGCGGCGGTCTGTGCGTGGGCTGGGGTCTCCTGTCCCATCTGCTCTCCGGCGTCCTGAGTCCTTCTCCACTTCCTGGCACGCTGCTGGCAGGACTCCAGACAGTCGGCTTAGGACGCGAGGCCGCGCCCACCGCCTCTCTTAAAGGGGCAGCGTGCATCTTTTGAAATAGCTAATTATCCAATGGCTGCGCACTCAGTACTATATCTGGTCAGTCCACCATTAGGGGAGTGCCGGAGCAACGTGTTCTATCATTGCTACATCCGGTTCTGTTCCTGTTCTGTCTGCGCTGCGTCTGCAGTCTCTGTGCTTCGCTGATACTGTTTGTCTCCTCAGATCATTGCTAACCCGTATCTGGCTAATCTGGACAATCTCGGCTATTACTGGCGCAAGTGTCATCCCGTTCCGCCATCAGCCATCCGTACCCGTGGACCGTGACAAGGTCACTGAAGCCAGCCTTCTACCATCCGTTCTGGACCAGGACCTTACCTGTTATGTTACGGTAGCTGAGGAGTGCAGGTAAAAAAGGAAATACACCAGAGCAGTTGGAATCTATGAGATTGCAGTACCCTGACTAACCACCGCAACTAGAGGCAGCCGTGGAGCGTTCCTACGATGGTCCTAGACGCCTCGTCACAGCCTGAGAAACTAACTACACCTAAAGATAGAAATAGGAAAGCTATCTGCCCCGGAGCAGAACCCCAAAGATAATAGAAAGCCCCCAAACATGTAATGGCGGTTAGACAAGAGGAAATACTGACACAGAAAGAAAATAGTATGAGCAAACGCTGGGGCCCAAACTATCTAAATAGAAAAGGACAGGAAGGGTACTTACTGCAATCCCAGAAAACCCTGAAAAACACCAACTCTACTAATTTCAAAATCACCTGAGATCACACGACCTCTACCACCTAAATTAGTTCTCTGGTGTAACAAAAACAGCAGCCACTGAAAAAACTGCAAAAAGCAAAAGTACAAAACACAGCGGCTGGACTAAACTGAGAGGGCAAAAGCCCCCGGAGGGGACCCAGAAGGCCCCCACAGAAGTGCAGGACAAAATGCAAAAATATAGCAAAAACACAAAATAAGAAATTGTCTTATCTGATAGCAGGAGATGCAGACACGACACAGCAGGCTACAAGGGAAACTGGAAAGAAGGATTCAGACCAGAACAATTGATCACCGGCAACCCTGATGGGAAAATGATTCCCTTAAATAAGACCAATCAGTAACACCTGATTCCCAATCCTCACTAGTACCGCTTGTAACCACCAGAGGGAGCCTCTGCTCAGAACTCATCTCAAACCCATTCACAACACTTACCCTTCTCCGTCAAGAACTTTCCACGGACTCTGTAAATACTTGTTACCCTTTTGGTCCCTCTGGGACAGCTGCCACGTGTCCGGGGTCTAACTGGAGGTAGCACCTGTGTCCTCCGGGTATTCCATTCTGGTCCTGTTCGAGGGGCCTTACTACGGGTACCCGGGGCTCACTAGTTACGCCCCCTTCGGAGTCCCCCGGACCGCGGTCTCGAGGTTCCACATTAAAAAATAAATACGAATGTGAACTTCACCACCTCTGCCTCCGCTTCCATTCGTTATACTAGACACCATATTACCACCACATAATGACCAAATAATAGCACATACAAGGAACAAATACCACCACACCATGTCCAGACCACATATTACCACCATATGGTGACCAATAATACCACATACAAGGAACAAATACCACCAGATCATGACCAGACCACATATTACCACCACATAGTGACCACATAGCACATACAAGGAGCAAATACGGCCACACCATGGACGGACAACATATTACCACCACATAGTGACTGAACACTACAATACTGATGCAGTGTCTGTGTACAAGTAATAGTGATCACCAGTGACATTATACACAGGAGCTCTGTATATAGTGTATAATGTAAAGGTAATACAGTGATCATTGGTGACATTGTACACAGGACCGCTGTATATAGTATACAGTGTATAGTGTCAGTGTATAGGTAACACATTGACTCACCAGTGACGTCTCTAGGTGAAGTCTTTCATCTTCGCTTTTAATCTTCATCCAGCACAGACCGCCATCACTTCTTCCAGCCAGGGCTCCACTCTGCAGGAAATAACACAGTTATCTAGAGAACCGCTTGCAGAACACATTACTTATTTTTTTCCAAAATTGTAAACTACACGAGATGAAGAAAAAAAAAGTCGACAGTGTCGCTCTGCACAGTAACAGGACCGCCCTCCCATTTAAAACAGTATCCTCAATAAAAAAATAAATACATCACTGCAGTAATAATATCCCTAAATTAGCCCCTATTGTAATAATATCTCCCATCCTGGCCCCTGTGTGTCTCATTTCTGGCTCCATCCATATGTTCTCCTATCCTGCCACCATGTGATGTCCCATCCTGCCCCATGATCCTGTCCCATCTGTCCCCATCGTATCCATCCAGCCCCATGATCCTGCACCATCTGTCTCCATCCTGACCCATGATCCTGCCCCAGACCATCTGTCCCATGATCCTGCCCCATCTGTCCCCATCGTATCCATCCTGCCCCATGATCCTGAACCATCTGTCTCCATCCTGCCCCATGATCCTGCCCCAGACCATCTGTCCCATGATCCTGCCCCATCTGTCCCCATCGTATCCATACTGCCCCATCTGTCCCCATCGTATCCATCCTGCCCCATGATCCTGCACCATCTGTCTCCATCTTGCCCAATAATCCTGCTCCATCTGTCCCATGATCCTGCCCCAGACCATCTGTCCCATGATCCTGCCCCATCTGTCCCCATCGTATCCATCTTGCCCCATGATCCTGCAACATCTGTCTTCATCTTGTCCCATGATACTGCCCTAAACCATCTGTCCCATGATCCTGCCCCATCGTATCCATCCTGCCCCATCTGTCTCCATCTTACCCATGATCCTGCCCCATCTATCTCCATCCTGCACCATGATCCTGCTCCAGGCCATTTGTCCCATGATCCTGCCCCATCTGACCCATGATCCTGCCCCATCATATCCATCCTACCCCATGATCCTGCACCATCTGTCTCCATCTTGCCCCATGATCCTGCCCCATCTGTCTCCATCCTGCCCCATCTGTCTCCATCCTGCACCATGTCTCCACTCCTGCCCCGTGTCTCCATCCTGCCCCGTGACTCCATCCAGCCCCAGTGACTCCATCCTGCCCCCCATCACTCCATCCTGCCCCTGTCACTCCATCCAGCCCCTGTGACTCCATCCTGCCCCTTGTCACTCCATCCTGCCCCGTCACTCCATCCAGCCACTGTGACTCCATCCTGCCCCAGTGATTCCATCCTGCCCCAGTAACTCCATCCTGCCTCCCCGTGATTCCATCCTGCCCCCTCGTTTCTCCGTCCTGCCACAGTGATTCCATCCAGCCACCCCATTGACTCCATCCTGCCCCAGTGACTTCATCCAGCCCCCATGAATCCATCCTGCCCCGTGACTCCATCCTGCCCCTGTAACTCCATCCTGCCCCTTTCACTCCATCCTGCCCCGTCACTCCATCCTGCCCCCCATCACTCCATCCTGCCCCTGTCACTCCATCCAGCCCCTGTGACTCCACCCTGCCCCAGTGATTCCATCCTGCCCCAGTGACTCCATCCTGCCTCCCCGTGATTCCATCCTGCCCCCTCGTTTCTCCGTCCTGCCACAGTGATTCCATCCAGCCACCCCATTGACTCCATCCTGCCCCAGTGACTTCATCCAGCCCCCCATGAATCCATCCTGCCCCTCGTGACTCCATCCTGCCCCTGTAACTCCATCCTGCCCCTTTCACTCCATCCTGCCCCCTGTCACTCCATCCTGCCCCGTCACTCCATCCAGCCCCTGTGACTCAATCCAGCCCCAGTGATTCATCCTGCCTCAGTGACTCCATCCTGCCCCTGTGACTCCATCCTGCCCCGTGTGACTCCATCCTGCCCCAGTAATTCCATCCTGCCCCGTGACTCCATCCTGCCTCTCCGTGACTCCATCCTGCCCCCGTGACTCCATCCTGCCCCAGTGATTCCATCCTGCCCCAGTGACTCCATCCTGCCTCCCCGTAACTGCATCCGCCCCCCTCATGACTCCATCCTGCCACAGTGATTCCATCCAGCCGCCCCAGTGACTCCATCCTGCCCAGTGACTCCATCCTCTGTCTCCCCGTGACTCCATCCAGCCCCAGTGACTCCATCCTGCCCCTGTGACTCCATCCTGCCCCTGTGACTCCATCCAGCCCCAGTGACTCCATCCTGCCCCGTGACTCCATCCTGCCCCATGACTCCATCCTGCCCCAGTGACTCCATCCTGCCCCTGTGACTCCATCCTGCCCCTGTGACTTCATCCTGCCCCTGTGACTTCATCCTGCCCCTGTGACTCCATCCTGCCCCTGTGACTCCATCCTGCCCCAGTGATTCCATCCTGCCCCTGTGACTTCATCCTGCCCCTGTGACTTCATCCTGCCCCTGTGACTCCATCCTGCCCCTGTGACTCCATCCAGCCACAGTGACTCCATCCTGCCCCCTGTGACTCCATCCAGCCCCAGTGACTCCATCCTGCCCCGTGACTCCATCCTGCCCCAGTGACTCCATCCTGCCACAGTGATTCCATCCTGCCGCCCCAGTGACTCCATCCTGCCCCAGTGACTCCATCCTGCTCCCCGTGACTCCATCCAGCCCAGTGACTCCATCCTGCCCCTGTGACTCCATCCTGCCCCCGTGACTCCATCCTGCTCCTGTGACTCCATCCTAGCCCCTGTGACTCCATCCTGCCCCAGTGACTCCATCCTGCCCCTGTGACTCCATCCAGCCCCAGTGACTCCATCCTGCCCCAGTGATTCCATCCTGCCCCTGTGACTCCATCCTGCCCCTGTGACTTCATCCTGCCCCTGTGACTCCATCCTGCCCCCGTGACTCCATCCTGCCCCCGTGACTCCATCCTCCCCCCGTGACTCCATCCTGCTCCTGTGACTCCATCCTGCCCCTGTGACTCCATCCTGCCCCAGTGACTCCATCCTGCCCCTGTGACTCCATCCAGCCCCAGTGACTCCATCCTGCCCCAGTGATTCCATCCTGCCCCTGTGACTCCATCCTGCCCCTGTGACTTCATCCTGCCCCTGTGACTCCATCCTGCCCCAGTGACTCCATCCTGCCCCCGTGACTCCATCCAGCCCCAGTGACTCCATCCTGCCCCTGTGACTCCATCCTGCCCCCGTGACTCCATCCTGCTCCTGTGACTCCATCCTGCCCCTGTGACTCCATCCTGCCCCAGTGACTCCATCCTGCCCCTGTGACTCCATCCAGCCCCAGTGACTCCATCCTGCCCCAGTGATTCCATCCTGCCCCTGTGACTCCATCCTGCCCCTGTGACTTCATCCTGCCCCAGTGACTCCATCCTGCCCAGTGATTCCATCCTGCCGCCCCAGTGACTCCATCCTGCCCCAGTGACTCCATCCTGCCCCGTGACTCCATCCTGCCCCCATGACTCCATCCTGCCCCAGTGACTCCATCCTGCCCCTGTGACTCCATCCTGCCCCAGTGATTCCATCCTGCCGCCCCAGTGACTCTATCCTGCCCCAGTGACCCCATCCTGCCCCCCGTGACTCCATCCTGCCCCCGTGACTCCATCCTGCCCCCGTGACTCCATCCTCCCCCCCATGACTCCATCCTGCCCCGTGACTCCATCCTGCCACAGTGACTCCATCCTGCCCCAGTGACTCCATCCTGCCCCCCCAGTGACTCCATCCTGCCCACCAGTGACTCCATCCTGCCCCCAGTGACTCCATCCTGCCCCCCAGCGATTCCATCCTGCCCCCCCCAGCGATTCCATGCTGCCCCCCCAGGGACTCCATCCTGCCCCCCCAGCAATTCCATCCTGCTCCCCCAGCGATTCCATCCTGCCCCCACAGCGATTCCATCCTGCCCCCCCCAGTGATTCCATCCTGCCCACATTGCCGATTTCAATAAATTAATAAATAAATTTAAAAAAATAAACGTTCTTCTTACCTGGCCGTGGCACTCCCGCGGTGTTGATATCTCCTAAGTCCCGACATTTCAAACGCGCACTTGCCGGCAAATGAAAATGACGTCATACGCCGGCGCCGTGCGCGCTGACGTCAGCTGCCAGCCTCCGATTGGCTGGCGGCTTTAACTATTGACTTCCGGGCCCGCACGGGCCTGCAACTCGATAGAGTAACTGAACCTGCGTCTCTGATGTCACGAAGGTTCAGTTACTTCGCCTGTCGCTGGGGCCCGAACAGTAGAGGGGGCCCGCATCGGGCCCTGTCTCTTCTGCTGGGGCCCGATCAGCAGAAGAGACGGGGCCCGATGCGGGCCCCCTCGGCTGATCGGGCCCCATACGCCAGTCAGGGCTGTCATGCCCTGATGGCGGCCCTGTGTGAATGGCCCCATAAACTATCACAGGTACGATTGTTATCAGTGAAAAGCATGGATAGCACTTGTATGCGAAAATCGGACGTCTGAATGAGCCCTTAATAAGCATTCATTTAAAGGAAAGCAAACCTAGTAATGAACCTTTAAATTTAACAAGAAATATAGTAGAACTTGCAATTTGTTTAGTGTGAAGATTTTTCTGCGTGATTATAAAATGGTCAGTTATAAAATGGTCAGTCTTGCAGGAATCTTGCAGAAAACAAAGAGGTTATTCTCCTGCTGACCAGTTCCACGGTCTGTTGACAGTTTTGGGAAGCCCTGTTGTTTTTACCATGGGATGATGCATAGCAATATTTCACACTACTATGGCTGGGCAGAAGCAGGAGGATACTGCTTCAGTCAGTCATCTTACAGCCAGACACAAGACAGTTATGGGAAAGACATGGCTGAGCTCTAACGACACAGACTTTATATATTTCTCAATTATAACATGAGGCATATGATTTTTTTGTGATCAGTGATCTTTTAAGAGGCCTTTTACAAGGATCGATGCTGTTTGGGGACAAACAATGGTTTATACAATATCTCATTCTCCTTCCAGTTTACATATTGTAGGTAGCACATCCGGATGTGATCAGTAGAGATGAGCGAATTTGTTTGGATTTGGCCACGAATCTGATTTTGACATATTCGAACATTGCAAATACAATATTTGATTCTGATCGTATTCGAATCCGAACAAATTCGCTCCTCTCTAGTGATCAGTCAGTGTATGAGTATTTGCTCTTTAGCGGCTGGCTGATCTGACATGTTTATATGAGGGCGGGAAAAGGAATGACCGTTCTTTTAAATGCTTGTGACGTCAATTATCTGCCCATGCTAAAAATTATCCTTTTCGATTCTAGTGCAGCTCCAAAATTCCCATTGAATTAAATGGAGAAAGCTGCACGTACGCTGCCACCTCTCCATTTGCAATGATAGAAGACAGGGGCTTCATTCTTGAGATAGATTTGGGTCCTGAATGTGGGGCTCCTCTAATGTGAATAGAGTGGTGACTACGCACCCCTCTGTAGGAGTTCTGAAGCTACCGTGGAAGGGAACAAAGAGAGCTATGCATGCAAGATCACCCCTCCATAAATAACAGCATGAGACTGGGGCCCATTCTTGAGATAGGTGAGAGACCTTCATGTATCAGACATTTATGGGGTGTCCTGAGGATATGCCATAATTGCTTTAGGCAGGATTGTGCATATAATTATAAAAATGAATACTGGAAGCATTAAAGAAGTTGACCACTATTTTGGATAGGTCATCAATGTCTGATCGGTGGGAGTGCAATACCCAGAACCCCTACAGATCAACTGTTTTCAGTGTCAGCAACCAAAGAGTTGCTCCATCTACCGTTAGTGGCCATGGCCGGGAACTGCCCTCCCCCCCATTCAAATCAATAGGGGGCGGATGTGCAATGCGGCCACTATCAGTATCAGGAGCAGATCCATAACTGAGCAGTTCCAGACACCGCCAGCACCAAGAACAGCTGATCAGCGAGGGTGCGGATGTCGCACCCCGACCAATCAGACACTGATGACATGTCCTAAGGATAGACCATCAATGTTGAAGTAGTGGATAACCTCTTTAAATACTGATAGTTTGAGGAAACCAACCAAAATTACATTGTGGGAGGTCTTCTAGGGCACTGACTTTCTTATGAAGATGGATAGCATGCAAAAAATGTAGTAGAACTGAAAAGCTGCCACAGGAAACCTGATTTTAGTCAGGAGATGGTTTTCTCAAAGAGGTGGTCTTTTAGAAAGATTCTACTACCATGCAAAATTATTTTAAAGAATTCATTGTTTTACCTCTTTTATAATGAAGGCTGCATGCAAACAATCTCTACTTAATTGATATTAATGGATAGATGGCAGCTGTTTAACCTGAATGTCAACGTGTAGACTCACCCAAGCTTCATGGCGATGTTTTCTTTTTAAGTAAACCATGATTCACCCACATACATCAATTTTGGAGAGGGCAATTACTTGTTTCCACTCTGTAAGATGACTTCTACAACTCCCTGCTTCATTTCAGAAATGGATTTACTTTATTGCACATTATACATCATCTTCTTCAGTTTGCAAAGTTCTGACAAAAGATGCATTTTCCTGTTTCCTGTTAGCAAATTGCATGTCATTCCCGAATGTTGCATTAGCGAGAGGAGCTCAGAAAACCTGTCTCTTTATCCCCATGACAGTTATATGGCCCAGCTGGTAGGTGGAATGCAGCTCACTACCAAAATCACTTCAATATATTGCAAGAAGTTTTTGAGTCATCATTGCTTCTAATTAACTGAAATAATGAGAAAGACAAAAATAAAAAATAAAACAAGAAAAAGAAGTAGCTCCATTACAGAGTGAAACAAAGACGGTTTTTAATTTATTGTACTTTGTGCATTTACTTAACATGGGGTTCACAAATGTTTTGGGTTACTCTGATACTTGTAAACACTACATTAACTCCTTCACGACCCAGCCAATTTTTACATTAATGACCTGGCCATTTTTTGCAATTCTGACCAGTGTCGCTTTATGAGGTAATAACTCAGGAACGCTTCAACGGATCATGTTAGTGGTAAATTTAGGTCGATAATATTTGCGTTTATTTGTGAAAAAAATCGGAAATTTGGAGAAAATTTTGAAAATTTTGCAATTTTCAAATTATGAATTTTAATTCTGTTAAACCAGAGAGTTATGTGACACAAAATAGTTAATAAATAACATTTTCCATACGTCTACTTTACATCAGCACAATTTTGGAAGCAAAATTTATTTTTGATAGGATTTTATAAAGGTTAAAAGTTGACCAGCGATTTCCCATTTTTACAACAAAATTAACAAAACTAATTTTTTTAGGGACCATATCACATTTGAAGTCACTTTGAGGGGTCTAATTGGCAGAAAATACCCAAAAGTGACACCATTCTAAAAACTGCACCCCTCAAGCTACTCAAAACCACATTCAAGAAGTTTATTAACCCTTCAGGTGCTTCACAGGAACTAAAGCAACGTGGAAGGAAAAAATGGACATTTTAATTTTTCCAACAAAAATGTTCTTTTATCATCAATTTTTTTCATTTTCACATGGGCAACAGGATAAAATGGATCCTAAAATTTGTTGGGAAATTTCTCCTGAGTACACAGATACCTCATATGTGGTCATAAACCACTATATTCGGCGCATGGCAGGGCTCAGAAGGAAAGGAGCGCCATTTAACTTTTTGAATGGAAAATTAGCTCCATTCGTTAGCGGATACCATGTCGCATATGGAGAGCCCCTGTGTGCCTAAACATTGGGGCTCATCGACAAGTGACCCCATTTTGGAAATAGAACCCCCCAAGGAACTTAACTAGATGCATAGTGAGCACTTTGACCCCCCAGGTGCTTCACAAATTGATCCGTAAAAATGAAAAAGTACTTTTTTTTCCCAAAAATTTTTTTTTAGCATCAATTCTTTCATTTTTACAAGGGGAACAGGATAAAGTGGATCCTAAAATTTGTTGGGCAATTACTCCTGAGTACACAGATACCTCATATGTGGTCATAAACCACTGTTTGGATGCACCGCACGGCTCGGAAGGGAAGGAGCGCCACTTGACTTTTTGAATGGAAAATTAGCTCCATTCGTTAGCGGACACCATGTCGCGTATGGAGAGCCCCTATGTGCCTAAACATTGGATCTCCCCCACAAATGACCCCATTTTGGAAACTTTACCTTCCAATGAACTTATCTAGATGTGTTGTGATAACTTTGAACCCCCAAGTGTTTCACTAAAGTTTATAGCGCAGAGCAGTGAAAATAAATAAAACATTTTTTTTCCACAAAAATGATTTTTAGCCTGCAATTTTTTATTTTCACAAGGGTAACAGGAAAAATTGGACTCCAAAAGTTGTTGTCCAATTTGTCCTGATTACCCTAGTACCCAAAATGTGGGGGGAACCACTGTTTGGGCACACGTCGGGGCTCGAAAGGGAAGTAGTGCCATTTTGGAATACAGATTTTGATGGAATGGTCTGCAGGCATCATGTTGCGTTTGCAGAGCCCTTGATGTGCCTAAACAGTAGAAACTCCCCAGAAGTGACACTATTTGGAAACTAGAGACCCCATGGAGCTTATCTAGATGTGTGGTGAGCACTTTGAGCCCCTAAGTGCTTCACAGAAGTCTTATAACGCAGAGCTGTGAAAATAAAAAATCATTTTTTTTCCACAAAAATGATTTTTAGCCCGCAATGTTTTATTTTCACAAGGGTAACAGGAGAAATTGGACCCCAAAAGTTGTTGTCCAATTTGTCCTGAGTAGCATAGTACACCAAATGTGGGGGGAACCACTGTTTGGGCATACGTCGGGGCTCGGAAGGGAGGGAGCACCGTTTGACTTTTTGAATGCAAAATTGGCTGGAATCAATGGTAACGCCATGTTGCGTTTGGAGAGCACCTGATGTGCCTAAACTGTGGAAACCCCTCATTTCTAACTCCAACCCTAACACCAACACACCCCTAAACCTAATCCCAATCCTAACCATAAACCTCATCCCAACCCTAACCCCAACACACCCCTAATCCTAACCCTAATCCCAACCCTAAGCCTAATTCCAACCCTAACCCTAATTCCAACCCTAACCCTAACGCTAGTTCCAACCCTAACCCTAATTCCAACCCTAATGGAAAAGTGAAAATAAATAAATTTTTTTATTTTATTATTTTTCCCTAAGGGGGTTGTAAGGGGGGTTATTTACTATTTTTTTATTTTGATCACTGTGATAGGGTTTATCACAGTGACCAAATTGAACCAATAGGAAAATTCTTCCTAATGTTACTGGGTGACGGCCGGGAGATCTCGGTGGGCACACTGCGCATGCGCCCCCATTTTTAAATGGAAGAAGATGGCGGTGCCCATGCGGGAAGGCCTGGAGACGGAGGGCACCCGGGAGTGACACCAGGATGTTATCAGGGGTAGAGGGTGTGAATACGGAGGTGGGGAGCGTAAGGCAGAAGAGGGTGAGCGGAGGACAGTGGATAAGGGATGTAAATACTGACGGCGGCGGCAGATCGCAGTCTCCAGCCATGGCCGATGATATTGCAGCATCGGCCAAGGCTGGATTGTAATATTTGCACCAAGTTTCATTGGTGAAATATTACAATTGCTCTGATTGGCTGTTTCACTTTCAACAGCCAATTAGAGCGATCGTAGCCACAGGGGGGCAAATCCACCCCACCGGGGTCAAGTAAAGGTCCTCCTGTACCTGAAGGTCGGGTGACATTTCAGTGACCCCGGTCACCGACCGCAGAACGCAATCTTTCCATGATGCCACATAAGCATCACAGGTCGGTTGGCACGGACTTTCGTGACGCCTACATGGCGTCACAGGTCGGGAAGAGGTTAAGAGATTATAGTCTGCCATTATTTATTTTAAGTAACAAACTGTCTGTATATTGTGAATTGTAACATTTGATACATTTTTCAATATTTACCTTCATGTTTGATGTGAGGAGGCATTTACTATCACACTGGCAGATTACTGCTTTGTGAAGACTGCATCATGCTGGTAACTGCAATATCTATTTGTTAATAATTTCACTAGAAAGAAGGCAAATCTTATTTTTATCTATACACTATTTATAGAAAAACAGAAAAATTATCTTGAAAAACTGGATGTGCTGGAGGAAATTATGATTTATTTTTATCTATCTATCTATATACCTATCTATCTATTTACAGGTATCTATCTATCTTGTAGATTGTGAGCCCAATCTACAGGCAGGATCCTCTCTCCTATGTATCATCTATTTATCCATTCTATCTACTATTTATCCATGTTTATCTATCTATCTATTACCCCATATCTACCTATCTATCTATCTATCTATCTATCTATCTATCTATCTATCTATCTATCTATCTATCTATATCTATCACTATCTATCTATCTATCTATTATCTACTTTATCTATCTATCTATCTATCTATTCATCTATCATCTATCTATCATTATCTTCATTGATCTATCTATCTATCTATCATTCAAATTTTATCTATCTATCTCCATTTCTGTATTATCTATATCTATCTATCTATCTATCTATCATCTATCTATCTATCCATATTTATCTATCTATTTATCCCAAATCATCTATTATCTTTTATCTATATCTTTCATCTTGAAGATAGCTTGAGAAAGTTCTATGAGCAGAAGCATGCCATGTTGGCTTAATAAAGTTCCCTTTTTCAACATATGTTTTGGATTGGAGAGCTGCCTTCTTTTAATGATTTATATTATGAACAAATGGACATTTGCTGAGGCCTGGTTCCCATTGTGACTAGCTCTAAGTGGTGCTGTTCCCAACCCCTGTCTTAATGTCTATCTACTATCTATCTATCTATCTATCTATCTATCTATCTAACTATCTATCTATTTGTCTGTCTATCTGTCACAGTATCTATCTATCTATCTATCTATCTATCATCTATCTATCTATCTATCTATCTATCTATCTATCTATCTATTATCTTCATCTTTCTATTATCTATCTATCTATCTATCTACATCTATTTATATTATTATATATATTATATATAATATTATCTATCTATCATATCTATCTATCTATCAATTTGTCTGTCTATCTATCTATCATCTATCTATCTATCTATCTATCTATCTATCTATCTATCTATCTATCTATCTATCTATCTATCTATTCTCATCTATCTATTTTCTGTCTATCTATCTACAGTATCTATCTATCATCTATCATTATCTATCACTATTACTATTTCTGTTATCTATTCAGTATCTACTAATATCTATCTATCTATCTATCTATCTTCTATCTATCTATCTATTATCTATCCACTGAAATGGGGAACTATAGAACAGCAACCATTTAATGACTACTCACAAGGGTTTCAGGCCTCCAAACAAACATCCAATTTCTTCCATAGTATAGATAAAAAAAGAAGGCAGCACTCCAATCAAAACAAGATAAGATATAGATAGATAGATAGATAGATAGATAGATAGATAGATAGATAGATAGATAGATAGATAGATAGATAGATAGATAGAATGGATACAATAAGTATTTGATACACTGCCAATTTTGCAAGTTTTGCCACCTACAAAGAATCAACCCAGAAACCGAAGACCAATAGACCAGGAAAAACCAAACAGGATATAATTGATAAATAATCTTTACTATATAGGTGGTAATATAAAAACAATTTAAAATAATGTGCACATATAGGGACAACTTACAATATTTGTAAGGTAATACAGATAGACCCACTTGTATGTACTATACTAGATATATATTCCTCATAAAAAAGTGAAAAAACTTTTGAACATTAATTCCATAAAAAATCTCATTTAGTGCAGATAAAAAACCACAAAATATAGTGATCGTGCAAAAAGCAACAAATAAAGCTCAAAAGTTGAAAAATAAAATTCCACAATTGCCACAGTATAAAGTGCAAAGTGCATATAAAGAAATCACAAGATGTTGCAATAATATCCCATATAATGTAAAACCAATAAATTGGAGCCATGATTACTACCATATAAAGTGCAGTGCAGTAAACAGAGGAATTCAGTTAATTGGATCATATACCTTTAAGGTCACCACGTTCCTATTCACGCGCACCCCGACGCGCGTTTCGGAGCACTTCCTTCATCAGGGGGATTCACCTACAAAGAATGGAGAGGTCTGTAATTTTTATCATAGGTACACTTCAACTATGAGAGACAGAATCTTAAGAAAAATCCAGGAATCACATTATATAATTTTTACATAATTAATTTGCATTTTACTGCATGAAATAAATATTTGATACAATAGAAAAACAGAACCCAATATTTGGTACAGAAACTTTTGTTTGCAATTACAGAGGTCAGATGTTTCCTGTAGTTATTGACTGCAGCAGGGATTTTGGCCCATCCTCCATACAGATCTTCCCCACTGTAGATAGATAGATAGATAATAGATGATAGATAATAGATGATAGATAGATAGATAGATAATAGATAGATAGATAGATAATAGATGATAGATAGATAATAGATAGATAGATAGATAGATAGATAGATAGATAGATAGATAGATAGATAGATAGATAGATAGAGAGATAGATAGATAGATAGATAATAGATGATAGATAGATAATAGATGATAGATAGATAATAGATAGATAGATAGATAATAGATAGATAGATAATAGATAGATAATAGATGATAGATAGATAATAGATAGATAGATAGATAGATAGATAGATAATAGATGATAGATAGATAATAGATGATAGATAGATAATAGATATTGATAGATAATAAGATAGATAGATAATAGATGATAGATAGATAAATAGATGATAGATAGATAATAGATAGATAGATAGATAGATAGATAAGATAATAGATGATAGATAGATATAGATAGATTTGATAGATAATAGATGATAGATAGATAATAGATAGATAGATAGATAGATAGATAGATAGATAATAGATGATAGATAGATAATAGATGATAGATAGATAATAGATGATAGATAGATAATAGATAGATAGATAATAGATGATAGATAGATAATAGATGTATAGATAGATAATAGATAGATAGATAATAGATATGATAGATAATAGATAGATAGATAGATAGATAGATAGATAGATAATAGATGATAGATAGATAATAGATAGATAGATAATAGAGATAGATAGATAATAGATAGATAGATAGATAATAATAGATAGATAGATAATAGATAGATAGATAGATAATAGATAGATAGATAGATAGATGATAGATAGATAGATAGATAGATAGATAATAGATGATAGATAGATAATAGATGATAGATAGAATAGATGATAGATAGATAATAGATAGATAGATAATAGATGATAGATAGATAATAGATATAGATAGATAGATAGATAGATAGATAGATAATAGATAGATAGATAGATAGATGATAGATAGATAGATAGATAGATAGATAATACCTATCTTTCCATCTGTCTATCTATCCATACAAAGAGGTAGAAAGCACTCACAAAATATAAAATTAAAAAAAATGCACACTGACCTTATAGTAAATAATCTACAGTCTTGCAGATAGCGTACAAAAGGAGAAAATGACTGCCATATGAGGTCTCTTGGGCTATTATTTTTCTTGAATCAATGTTTTATTTCACAGTTTTTCTGTGTATTAACAGGTAACATTAGTGGGTTTAAAAATAACAGTTGAGCTTCGTGTTGGAGCATCGTGATAATGTCACCATTGAGTGCTCCCACCGAGGATGCTGCCACAATTACATAGCAAGAATAAACATTGCGCTCTATACCTTGATATATTGATATATTTATGTCCTTGTATGTACAAATATACAATGAAAAGTCATTGCTTCTATAATATACATTATCCCTGTCTGTGAAGTTCACACTTGCCATATCACTGCAGGTTTTTCTATTTGAGAATTGCACCACCAAAATGAGGACTTATTAGAAGGATATTCCACCCAATAACTAATTATATGAATGAAAAGCCCCTTTAATGTTTATTACATTCATATATTGCTTATATTATTTAATTGGGGCACTTTTGAAGAAACCATCTTTGAAATTTGCTGGCAAGTGCAGCTGGATGGTGCACTGAATGATCAGATCTGCTGTGCTCTCTCCCTTTTTTCCCGCTCTACACCATCTTTCAGTCATTCTTCTCTAGGAGACTTGTCTCTCCTGTGCAGGCGCCACCATTGTCCAGGTTCACTTAGTCACAAGCGACTACAGGGGTGAAGTAGGCTCCTAATGATGCTGTGGGAACAATGGACCAGCTCACACAACTTCATCAGGAGCTCACTGCACATGTGCTGCTCCTACTGATGAGACAAACAAGTAATGACGGTGCCTGTGCGGAATCTTGGGCAAGGGGAGACAAGAGTGAAGAGTGAACTGTCAATCAAACACCGGAGGTTGGCAGTGGGTGGAGAAAAGGGTGAGAGCACAGCAGAGCTGGAAGTGCACTACCCGCCCTGCTGCGCTTGCGAGTAAATCTTTAAAGATGGATTTCTCAAAAATGCCCCAGCAAAATACTGCAATGTAAAAAACATTAAATAAGTTTTACCTTCATGCCTTTAGGTAGGGATTGAATATCCTGCTGCAGGTCCTCTTTAATTCATTAATTGGGGTCCGAACTGTAGTATAGGAAAATGGCCGCTATACAGCGCCTGAAACTGTACTGTACGGTCCTGTAGATCTGGCCACATAGGGAGGGAGCTGCAAACAGCTGATCAGAGGGAGCGTTGGGTGTTGGACAGCTGCCAATTGGAAATTGATGACCTATCCCTTTTGATGTGCTATCAATATCTAAGTCCTGGACAACCAGTTTAATGCCTACATTATATGTGTGTGCTTTACTTCTTCCTACTAGATTGACTTCAGGCTTTGGCTCCAAAAACTGGATCAAATATTGCCCTGGTGGTTTTAAAAAATCACTGTATGTGAGGCCAGCTTTACAGAACCACGACTCCATGACTCCACTCCGGACATTTGCATTGGAGGCTCCATGAAGTGCTGTTCGTTTTGTTAAAATGACATATACCATTTACTAACTCAATGGAGCTTATTGTAAATCAATGGAGTCCAATGGATACAAGTGATATCTATTGTACGATGTAGCCAACAGTGCATTGTGGCTTCCATTATGAAGTGAACCCATGACATAAGGTTACACTTATCCTAACAGTCAAGTATGGTTCCCTAAAAGCAATGCTGCTGGATTCTATGGTACAATTGACGTTTTTGGATACTAGATTAGGGTGCTATATGTAAGTGTCTTGCTACGTGAATGAAGGGTTGTCTCATCAAGTTTAACCTTTTTTTTTTACAGGAAGCTGCTAAGCTGGCCGGATGGCTCACCATGAAGGCTCCAAGCAATGAGCTGTTATTGCTGGAGGATTTGTTGCCAGCCACACGTTGGTATTTTGGGTGTATTATAGTATTGCATGGTGACTATTCATGTGAGCATATTCATATCAGTAGAAAAAGGTGATAAGTAGATCCTAAACTCCCTGGAGGAATATAGCATGCATACATGTTTGGAGGATTTGGAGGAAGGTCAGACTAGATCACTGATCAACCTTTCTGAAATTGACAGATCTAGCCTACAAGTGGAATACCAGCACATTTACTACCATGTTTTTAAAGACTCACAATTCAAAAAACTTTATTTTGTTGAGTTTTGTAATTGTGGGCTTCTACGTCTGTCCTGGTATATGTATATGGGCCTAACCTTAGGACATGCAATCAAGATGAAGATAGGGCACCAAACTGCTCCCAGACACTTCCTCTACTTATCAGTGAGTATCATGTGACAGCAGCACTTCTGCTTATCACAATACTAGGTCAGTAGGCTGTCAATACAGAGATTGTAGGATGATATGCAGGTATCCTCTGTTTTTGTGGGTTCTCCACTTTTACTCACTTGCTCAGAATTAATCAAGAGCGAAAAGTAAAGTTACCAGTATACTTACTATTTCCAATATAGAGAGGGTTGATGTGAATAGTGATCACTTCTGTATAGTGATGCAAAGTATGTTTGCACTACATAAGCAACTGCAACTAAATAAACCATATTTTAGCACAACTATTACCAGGAACCTTTAATCATTTGACTTAATGAGGCCAAAACTGAGAATTGAAACTGAACTGATGCAAAACCATGCACATTGTGTATCCATCAGTTTGCAGCCCATATAAATGAATGGGATACATTGAAAACTTGTTTATAAGAACTAAGGGAACATATAACTTTAACCCCTTAGTGACAGAGCCAATTTGCAGCTTAATGACGGGGTAAATTTTTACAATTCTGACCACCGTCACTTTATAGGTTATAACTCTGGAACGCTTTAACGAATCCCGCTGATTCTGAGAATGTTTTTTCATGACATATTGTACTTCATGTTAGTGGTAAAAAAATTTTATATGACTTGCGTTTATTTATGAAAAAAACGGAAATATGGTGAAAATTTTTAAAATTTAGCAATTTTCAAATTTTAAATTTTCATGCCCCTAAATCAGAGAGATATGTCACACAAATTGCTTAATAAATAAAAATTTCCACATGTCTACTTTACATCAACACAATTTTGGAAACAAAATTTTTTTTTATTGCGAAGTTATAAGGGTTAAAAGTTGATCAGCGATTTCTCATTTTTACAACACCATTTTTTTAGGGACCACATCACATTTGAAGTCACTTTGAGGGGTCTATATGGCAGAAAATACCCAAAAGTGACACCATTCTAAAAAATGCACCCCTCAAGGTGCTCAAAACCACATTCAAGAAGTTTATTAACCCTTTACCTGCTTCATAGGAACTGAAGCAATGTGGAAGGAAAAAAATTAACATTAACTTTTTTTACAAAAAATTTATTCAGAACCAAATTTTTTTATTTTCACAAGTGTTTAAAGAGAAAATGAACCACAAAATTTGTTGTGCAATTTCTCCTGAATACGCTGATACCCCATATGTGGGGTAAACCACTTTTTGGGCGCACAGCAGAGGTCGCAAGGGAAGGAGCGCAGTTTGACTTTTTCAACGGAGAATTGGCTGGACGCCATGTTGCGTTTGGAAAGCACCTGATGTGCATAAACAGTGGAAACCCCCAACAAGTGACCCCATTTTGGAAACTAGACCCCTTAAGGAACTTATCAAGATGTACGGTGAGCACTTTGAACTGCCAAGTGCTTCACAGAAGTTTATAACGTAGAGCCGTGAAAATAAAAAATTATTTTTTTCCTCAAAAATGATTTTTTAGCTCGTTATTTTTTATTTTCCCAAGGGTAACAGGAGAAATTGGACCACAAAAGTTGTTGTGCAATTTTTCCTGAGTACGCTGATACCCCATATGTGGGGGGACCACAGTTTGGGCGCATTGGAGAGCTTGGAAGGGAAGAAGCGCCATTTTGTAATGCAGAATTTGATGGAATGTTCTGCGGGCATCATGTTGTGTTTGCAGAGCCCTTGATGTGCTTAAACAGTAGAAATCCCCTGCAAGTGACACCATTTTGGAAACTAGACCCCCAAGGAACTTATCTAGATGTGTGGTGAGCACTTTGAGACCCCAAGTGCTTCACAGAAGTTTATAAACGCAGAGCCGTGAAAAATAAAAATCATTTTTTTCCTCAAAAATGATTTTTTAGCCAGCTATTTTTTATTTTCCCAAGAGTAACAGGAGAAATTAGAACCCCAAAATTGGTGTGCAATTTGTCCTGAGTACGCTGATACCCCATATTTTGGGGTAAACCACTGTTTGGGCGCATGGCAGGGCTCGGAAGGGTGGGAGCACCATTTGACTTTTTGAGCGCCATGTTGTGTTTGGAGACCCCCTGATGTGCCTAAATAGTGGAAACCCCTCAATTCTAGCCCCAACCCTAACCCCAACACACCCCTAACCCTAATCCCAACCCTAACCCTAATCCCAACCCTAATACCAACCTTAATTGTAACCCTAACCCTAATTGTAGCCCTAACCCTAATTGTAACCCTAACCCTAATTGTAACCCTAATTGTAACCCTAATTCCAACCCTAACCCTAATTATAACCCTAACCCTAATGGAAAAATGAAAATAAATATATTTTCTTTATTTTATTATATTTCCCTAACTAAGGGGTGATAAATGGGGGTTTATTTACCATTTTTTTTATTTTGATCACTGTGATCAAAATGTACCTGCACTGAATGAATGAATCTGCCGGCCGGCAGATTCTGTGGGCACACTGCGCATGCGCCCGCCATTTTTTTACAGGAAGAGGAGCTTCGGGAGCTGTGGGAGAACGAGGGGGACACTGGGAGGTACAGGGGACAGATCGGGGGACACTACTTCTCTCCCCTCTGATGTGCGATCACATCAGAGGAGAGAGAAATTAAATGCAAAATCGCGGCTTTTTTTTGCGGTCGCCATTATATGGTGAATAACGGCGAGTGCAAAAGCGGGGTCGGTAAAAACCGACCCGAATCATGTTCTCTGGGGTCTCGGCTACCCCTGGTAGCTGAGACCCCGGAGAAAATCCGACTCTGTGGGGCGCTATATACTTTCTCCACAGTACCCTTAACCTCCGCCGTTAAAAGGCGTATCGGCTGTCGTTAAGGGGTTAAAATAGTCAGTAAACGGAACCAGTCACCAAATTCATGCTGTCTAACTGTGGAGAGTGTGAATCAGAGTCTGGCTGCATGGTCAGTATATTCTTTTCTGAAACGTTCCATAATTTAAGATGAAAGATACTTTAAATATCCGGCCGGAACCACAAAGTAGGTGGAGTCGAGATGTGTACGGCTCCGCCCCAGGTCACCATTTCTCCGCACTGCTTTAGCTGATTGACAGGTCTTTCACTATGGATGAGACATGCCAATCATTTACAGCTGCACTGGGAGAAGCCGGTCAAGGGCAGAGCAAGACACAGAGAGAGAGAGATTGGGTCTCCAATGATTTCTATGGGGTTTGGGTTCAGGTTCAAGTTTGAGTACAGTTCTGGTACCCGAACCGCCCTTTGGACTACACCCGACGAACCGGAACATCCACATGCACACTCATCCCTAGTTGTAACCTTTGTAAGCTTTCTTTTCTAGTGACCTGTTTTTTCCTGCATTAGCATTATATCTGCATTTCTATCATTTCTGCAAATAATAACGAATGCAAAAGTTTTACTATATACACTGATATGTCACCATCCAAGTGTGGTTTTGTCTTTCTTAGGAGAATATTTATGTGTGCAGAATTATGGGGCAAATGTTAATATGCAGAATTGCTATGCAACCAAATGAAAAATAGAAATGTTCCCATCTCAATATTTTATGTATTATAGTGAGAACAATAAGCAAACAACCAAAATCTACAAAAATACATTTCAGACATTTCAAAAAAAATATCAGTGATCAATATAGTCACCCTTCTTTTCAATAACAGCCAAAACCCTTCCATCCATAGAGTCAGTCAGTTTTTTGCTCTGTTGGCAATCAATATTTTGGGCAGCACCAACCATAGCCCCCCAGACACTGTTCAGAGAGGTGTCTGTTCTCTTCACCATAAATCTCCCATTTAATAAGGATCCATAAGTTCTCCAGAGGGTTTAGGCCAGGTGAAGAAAGGGTCATGCCATTATTCTCTCATCATTAAAGCCTTTACTGATAGCCGAGCAGTGGAAACTTCGATGCTCATGGTTTTCTTAAAAGATGCAGACTTTTTCCTGGCCCACTGCTTGAAGAAAGTGTCTTCTAAAAACTGGCAGTAGGTTTGGGAGCTGAATTTGAGTCCCAGTTTCAACCAAAAAAGGTCCAACTAGTTCATCTGAAATAATACCAGCCCATAACAGTACCACACCTCCAACTTGCTGTTATGTGAGTCAAAGCATTGGTCTTTGCCCATTACTGGTCAAGTCCGTCAATAGTCACCTTTCATTGCATCAGTCCATAAAACCTTTGAAAAATCTGTCTTCTCATATTTTTTGCCCCAGTCATGTCATTTCCCCTTTTGTGTCTTGCTCAGTGGGGTTGGGATTCAGCCTTATTACCTCGGCTGTGTCTCTGATCACTGAACACCTTGTGCTTGTGGCCCTTCAGGGAGGTGGCAATAATGGAATATGAGAGCACTGGAGGGTAATGGCTTCCTGGTCACTTCACACTTGATTTTTCTCCAATCTTTGTAGTTAATGTGCGCCTTTTCTTTCCTTCACGTTTTTGTGACCCTGTTGACTATTTGCCACAAAACTTTCAATGGTTCTGTGATTATACCCCAATATCTTAGCAATTTTTGGAGTGCACCATTTTCTGTGAGACTATTTACAACTTTTTTCTTTTCACAGTCAGTTATATCTATTTTTTGGCTCATTATCCCTGAGTAAAACAGGCTGCCAAATAATTCTTAGTAAAGAGTGTTACATTCTTAGGCCTCCTCCCCCCTTCCATTACACAAATACACATCACCTGATCTGTTCATCCAATATGCTTTGAGTTTATACAGCCTGCATTTAGAAAATCTGCATAAAAATTATATGATCAAAAAGGTAGATTATATAGGGTCTCCGATCCCCACAAGAACTTAATTGATTTAAACAAACTTCATTTAAAAGGAATCAGTCTTATAAAAAAAACGCTATCGACCTTGACAGTTAATAGCGTTCTGATCCTGCCCGTTACCGGCACTGAGAGCTTCACTGATAGAAGTAATTTAACTTTATTCCTCTCTGCAGGCTTGATCTTTCAGTCATGGAGCTGTGGCCAGTGCAGTTTCAGTCACCGCTCAGTACATAGTGAATGGTGGATGTCACCGCGCCCCAGCACTAATAGACAGCCTGTGCTCCATTAGGTCTTATGCATGCGCTCTACCAACATCTTCCAGGTGTAGTAAACATATGGTTCATGCATGCACAGTACATCACCAATGCCTTTTACCTCAGAAAGGAATATACTGTGCATTATAGGTTGGGCATGGATAGAATATTTGGTGGGCGATAGCCATGATGTAGGAGAAAAGATGAGATGTCAATCTAACGCTCATAGATGGTGAACTAACTGTGAATCAGCCCACTCTAAGTGCACTCCCTCCTTAATTAATATATACGTAGCTTAAAAGTGCCTTTTCTCAACAATGGAACATCACTTTATGGAACCCAAAAGTTATTGACAAATTAATTTTACAGATAAGTGAATCTTTTAACATTCAAGCTCGCCAGCTGTGCTGAATTTTCACCAAAATATGTTTGCTGTTCATGTCAATTCTGCAATGTCCCTAATAGCCCAGAAAAGACACGTCAAGAGCTCTGAGGTTTTGTAGTAATGTATTGAACCTCTTTAGAGCTCTTTACTGCAAAACCAAAAATTAAGACAGAGGGATATTTAACTTCTCTCCTTGTCTGCAGGGCTTCAAGGTTAAAACTATAAATAATAAAAAAAAACTATTTTCAATGTGCTTGTTACTGCAGTATACCACAGATAAATGAAATAATTAAATTGACTATGCAGGTACTGCACCACCCTAAGTGAGGCTATGTGAGATATGTACTATCTGTAGGAAACTATGTGGGGGTTCATACTATATATATATAGCGGGCTATGTGAGGGCTCATACTGTATGTAGGAGGCTATGTGGGGCTCATACTGTATTTAGGGGGCTATGTGAGGGCTCATATTGTGTAGAGTAAAGCTATGTGGGCTCATACTGTATATAGGAGGCTTTGTGAGGGCTCCTACTGTATATAGGGGGCTATGTGAGGGCTCATACTTTATATAAAAGGCTATGTGGGGGCTCAAATTGAATATAGAAAGCAAAGTGGGGCTCATACTGTATATAGAGAGGTTATGCTGGGCTCATACTGTATATAGAGAGGCTATGCTTGGCTCATACTGTATATAGAGAGGCTATGTGGGGCTCCTACTGTATATAGGAGGCAATGTGATTGCTCATACTGTGCACAGGGGTTATGTGGGAGTTCATATTGTATATACATATATAGATGGCTGTGTAGAGCTCATACTGTATGTACGGGACTTTGTGTGAGTTCTTATGATATATAGGGAGTTGTGTGGGGGCTCATATGTTTTATAGGAGGGCTGTATGTGGACTCATACAGCATATAGGGAGATATTAACATATGTAATTCTGCTCAATATTAAGTCATACAATTAATATGAATATTACATAACTAGATGGTGGCCCGATTCTAACGCATCGGGTATTCTAGAATATGTATGTAGTATAGAGGCTGCTGGGGTGTATTTAGAGGCTGCTGTGGTGTATATAGAGGCTGCTGGGGTGTATATAGTGGCTGCTGCTGGGGTGTACGTGGAGGCTGCTGCTGGGGTATATGTGGAGACTGCTGCTGGAGTATATGTGGAGGCTGCTGCTGCTCGGGTATATGTTGAGGCTGCTGCTGCTGGGGTATATGTGGAGGCTGCTGCTACTGGGGTATATGTGGAGGCTGCTGCGGCTGGGGTATATGTGGAGGCTGCTGCTGGGGTATATGTGGAGGCTGCTGCTGCTGGGGTATATGTGGAGGCTGCTGCTGGGGTATATGTGGAGGCTGCTGCTGGGGTATATGTGGAGGCTGCTGCTGCTGGGGTATATGTGGAGGCTGCTGCGGCTGGGGTATATGTGGAGGCTGCTGCTGCTGGGGTATATGTGGAGGCTGCTGCTGCTGGGGTATATGTAGAGGCTGCTGCTGCTGGGGTATATGTGGAGGCTGCTGCTGGGGTATATGTGGAGGCTGCTGCTGGGGTATATGTGGAGGCTGCTGCGGCTGGGGTAAATGTGGAGGCTGCTGCTGCTGGGGTAAATGTGGAGGCTGCTGCTGCTGGGTATATGTGGAGGCTGCTGATGGGGTATATATCGAGGCTGCTGCTGCTGGGGTATATGTGGAGACTGCTGCTGCTGGTGTATATGTGGAGGCTGCTGATGGGGTATATATGGAGGCTGCTGCTGCTGGGGTATATGTGGAGGCTGCTGGTGTATATGTGGAGGCTGCTACTTCTGGGGTATATAGAGGCTGCTGGTGAGGTGTACGTGGAGGCTGCTGCTGGGGTTTACATGGAGGCCGTCGGTCGGGGTACCTCCGCTGCGAGCAGCCGGGAGATGACCGGCTGGTGCCGGTCATCTCCCGGCTGCGTCGCCGCTGACCTCAATGCGGCAGGAGATGACCCGCAGCTACCGACGATAGCGGTGGCATGCGTGGTTCAAATCCTGCGCCCATTCGCGGACGCACTGCACCTGTCGCTGATTGGTCGCGTCCGGCCAGGCGTGACCAATCAGCGACGCGGGATTTCCGTTACAGACAGACCGAATTAGACGATTATTATTGAAGATTATAAATAATATCTTAATATTAATATTGAGCAGAATTAATTTCAGCCTATTGATTCGTCCCTCCACAACAGTCACGGTCTCACATATGACCCCTCAGGAAATTTAAATGCCCACCCCAGCATTAGACTTTAGAATATGAAAACATATGTGGGAGGCATATTTGCTACAAGCATTATCTTCTATAACATATATGCTCCATGCATTCGCCATTCATTACACCACTGCGTGCATACACTTGCTCTCATTAAAGCCATGCATGACACAACAATACCCCAATTTATGGTTATATAACCTTGCCTGTTATTTTTAATGTTAAGTTAATAAAGATGGAAAGGTCTTCTTAGTTTTTAGCTGACGACACAACCTCCAAACAAGGTCAATGCCCTTTAAATAAAATGACCTTATCCCCATATCAGCTAGAAAAGATAAATAATATAAGCTAACAGTAAAAAGTGAATTAAGTCCAAGCATTAAACTGAGCTGTAATACAAGGTAAAAGCATCTATGAATTGCAAATTACAATAATGATGCTGTAAAGGGAGTGATCTATTGTACTACTGTGCCATTTCTTCCGTCCGACTCCTTGTGGGATTACCTGGGCACAATTATATAGGCAATTAGCTTGTAGATCTATTGCCTTCCATTGTTTGGAGTTTACAACTTAGAAATGCCATACACACTTCCTCTTTATAGAAGAGAATTGACGGCCTCAGACATTGGGGAAGAACTAGGAGAGATGTTCTATGTATGACAGCAATGACAATATTGTTCTCAGCTTCAGCCAGGAAGATATTAAGTTTACTTTCTGAAGAGGAACATTTATCATCGGTCTAATAAACAGGAGACAAATGTACCATATGATCACTGGGGGGTCTGATTTCTGGGACTTCCACCAATCCTAAGGACATGAGTCCAAAATTCTCTTGTCTAAATTATGGGGACTTTTAGATCCTGTTTTCGGGATTGCTGGGAATCCAAGCAGTTGGACTTCTGATTATCATGCATCTTGAGGACGGACTCACTTACCAAGTCTCTCATAATGCTCAATAATCTCTTAAAAGGCTGTACTCCTTGACTTCGGGAAGGGCTGGTAAATCTCTTGGGCAAATTCTGAAGGCTCCTGAAACCTCACAGAAAGCAGAATGTTTTCCTGCATAAAACAAGGATATTTTATCATGACATAGAGCTACAGTATCGAAACTCAAAAGGCTAAAAACAGGATGTAGGGGGCACAAGGCTGCATGGTACATGGTTGTGTAAAAGTGTCACCTTCTCATGTTTACAAACTTCCCAGTCAAAAAGGTTAGCAAGTATGTCGATTTGGCTTATAGCAATGAGTGTGCAGTAGAGATGAGTGAATATATTCAAGTGGTATTAAATTCTACTGGAATATTACAAAAATTCACTTTTACCATAATACATATTTTTTTGTAATTCGCTTTCGAGCAGATTCAGAAAAATGGCAGCTGCTGAACCGCAAAAGGCCATCAAAAGGTTAAACATTTTTAAAAAAAAAAAAACTTTAGCTCACCTTAAGGGTATGCCACACTAAACAATATCGCTAACGGGATCGCTAAAAAACGTCACTATTTAGCAATCCCGTTAGCGATATTGTTCAGTGCGGCAGCTTCCAGCGACGAGCTTCCTGCTGTGATCTCGCTCGTCGCTGGAATCGTTCCGGACCCTATTTTCTCGTCGGCCCTCCCGCTGGGTAAGTATCTTATCGCTGTGTGGCACCTTTTCTTAGCGATTTAGCGGTACTTTTGTACCGCTAAAGTCGTTAAGAAGATCGCTAACGGCGATAGCGTCGGGAACTATATCGCTAAATGCGGTAGCATTTAGCGATATAGAAACAATCCCGCTAGCGATCGCATTAGTATGAGTCGTTATAGTGATCGCTAGCGGGATTGTTTAGTGTGGCAGTACCTTAACTGTTCATCTCTCCAGCCTCTCCGCTCTTTATAGTCACCCGTCTGATCAATCTCACATCTTCCTTTCACACCAGGCTGGGATTTCTGGCACAGAAAGGGTCCTGGGCATCTCTTGTTAATGAAAGTAGCGGCACACATCGTGACGCCAAGATATTGTGACATTACGTGTGTTAGGGTTCGAGATCCCTCTGCTGCACAAGGGGAGTCTTGAACCAGTCCTGCTGCGGTCCCCCATCCATCACCATCCGCAGTGGATCCTGCTCAGCTTAGACGTCAGTCCCAGCGTCTCACCCAGTCTAACTGTGTGCAGAGGATTACTGCTGCCTCCCCAGGCTCTGCTATTGTGGCCAGTACTGGTTAGCGGCGAGCAGACGTCTTTAGGACAAAGTCCTTGTTTTCCCCTTCTGAGCATGCCCAGAGTGAGATCTCTCATTGGAGATCAGGGTCACATGTTCAGGTACTGCAGCAGCTCCTATTGGTCCGCCAGGAAGGTCCTGTGACTACTGGTGTTCTGGAACAGTTTCATTGGTCCTTGTTTCTGGCAGGTCCTGTAGCTGTTACTATAAAAGGGTGGCATGGTTGGGCCGCCATGCGCTAGAATCTATTGCATTATGTGTTTTGCGCCAGTGTGATCATGCACGCATGTGGTTAGGGCTCGGCTGAAATAAGCCCCTAGAATACCGGCACCACCGGAGAGGAGATTTGGGTGCACGTGGTTAGGGCTCGGCTGAAATAAGCCCCTAGAATACCGGCACCACTGGAGAGGAGATTTGGGTGCACGTGGTTAGGGCTTGGCTGAAATAAGCCCCTAGAATACCGGCTTCTCCAGTGAGGAGATTGCTTGATTGCGTTGCTGTTTACATGATCACGGACTGCTATCCACACAGCAGTTATCTGTGTATCCCTGTGAGTCTAACAGGACACAGTCTTTTTCTCAGTGGCTCTGTGACGCAACAGGGTTCGCTTTATAACGCTGGTTCAGCGCCCTAGCGTTTTACTTTGCGGCTCACTGAAGCTAAGTGAGTTTGCACTTATCTCCATATAGCGCTGTGGCATTCCCGTTAGCGGCTCTGGGGATTAACAGAGTTCACACTAACTGCCACAGCGCGCTACGGCGTTTATTTTAGCAACTCTGCGGGATAACAGAGTTCGCTACTTTCGCCATCTTACTATCAGCAGGCTTCGCCTGCACGGTGGACCCCGGGCTGCAAACACACCTCTCTACTATATCTATTAGGTGTGTTCCGCAGACCCTAACAACGTGTGCTTGAGTGGTTTTGTGGAAAGAAGTGGTTAAACATGCGCTGCCGAATGGAGAGTCGTGGATGAATGGTGGAACTACAAACTTAGTAGAGTACGAATGTAGTTTATTGTACTGTGCTTGCGTAGAACTCTGCTGGACCTCATCAGAACTGAAAGTTGCAGGCTAATTTGAGGAGGCCTGGGGACTCAGTGCTCGTAGTGGTGGTAAGACGATGCAAAGAGGACTAGACGGATGATGATGAGGATCAGAGGGACCGGAGAAGTGAGTCAATATAAGGATTTTTCTTATTTTTTTCACATTTTATTATTTATTTATATAACAACAAGAGAAGCGAATAAACACTGGAATAATTTTAAAATATAAATTTTACATTTTATTTGTTAATCAAAATTTATATTTTATTTATTATTCCAGTGTTTATTCGCTTCTTTTGTTGTTATAGATTTATTCTGGTGAATTTTCACTGGGACTGCGTACTCATAGTGGATTATACAATAGTTGTTGTTTATTATATTATTATTTATTTTGAGAGCACAATTGAGTCCCAAATCTGTACATAAGAGGTGCTACATACAAAATACAAATATAAATTACAATCAACATTTAACAATAATAGATTAGATGGGAAAAGGAACCTGTGCTTGCATGCTTATAGTCAACAGAGTAATCAGGAAGGATAAAGTAGGTTGGAAGGTTGCAGCAGTATCTTACGATTATTATGCTCTGCTGCTCTTCTAGAAAGACAGCAGAGTATAATAAGGGAGCCTTATGCAGGCTCTCCATGCATGTGTTGTGACTGTCACACAGCCGCGACACATGCAGCTGCGGTTCTGAACAGCTGATTATCGGGAGCGCTCCAGTTATCCAGGTTCCCGAGGCAGCTATTCGGTAAGCACAATAGCTATTTGGATAAGTGCTTATCCGAAGCTATTCGATCGATCAACACTAATATAGCTATATATTACATAGTCTCCTTTATTATGTATATTGCCGTCCCTTATTACACAATGCTATTTCTTGTTATGTACATCTCCATCCCTTACATATCGGATTATATAGAGTCCTATCTTTATTACATGCCATCCTCTCTTGTTATATGTATAATGCAATGATGGCTGATGGAGCATGGGAAAGCTTCTTGTCTAGTGGAGTAGCTGATGGACTGGTTTTCTGGTCACCAGCTGCTCCATGAGCAGTTGTTTTATATTTTAACAAGAGAGAGGACTATGTAATAATAGAGGGCACTGTGAATAACAAAAATAACAGGAATACGCTATGTAAGAGACAGTGGTGTACATAACAGCAGAAGAAGCTATATAATAAGGGACAGCATTATGTATAACTAGAGAGGAAGGTATGTAATAAGGGATGGTTTTATACATAATAAAAGAGGAAACTATGTAACTAAGGACGGTTCTATACATAAGTGAGTACACTATATACTAAGGGACTGCTATACATAATAAGTGAGTACACTATATACTAAGGGACTGTGCTATACATAATAAGTGAGTACACTATGTACTAAGGGACTGTGCTATACATAATAAGTGAGTACACTATATACTATGGGACTGTGCTATACATAATAAGTGAGTACACTATATACTATGGGACTGTGCTATACATAATAAGTGAGTACACTATATACTTTGGGACCGTGCGATACATAATAAGGCTACATTCATGTATGCAGTGTTGGTGTGCTGCCCATTTTTACAGACGCATTGAGCATGTCCTATTCTGATCCTCAAAATTGGATCAGAACAGAACATTCTCTGACCCTCACGGATCTCATTCTCAGATCCATGATTTTCATGGATGTGTGAATGGACCTATAAAACTTTACAAGTCGATGTGCTGTGCGATAAAAACATTTGGAAGCACACGGACATTTCATACAAATGTGAGAACGTGGAATAAGGGATTTTACAGATAACATTATCAATCCAAATCACACAGAACAGATACAGAATGATATTTACATCCAAGAACCTACCACTGTTGTCTCGTCTGATTAGAGCCGTTTTCTGCTGTTTCTTCTCCATCTGCTGAGATCTTCATGTCTACCTCTTCCAACCATGACTCGTCATGATGATTGTCGCAGCCTTGAAAATAACATGGTCACATATATTGTATACATATTTGTGCCCTCTGAATACAGATACAGTACAGACAAAAAGTTTGGACACACCTTCTCATTCAATGATTTTTCTGTATTTTCATGACTATGAAAATTGTAGAATCACACTGAAGACATCAAAACTATGAATTAACACATGTGGAATTATACATTACACTTTACAAAAAAGTGTGAAACCACTGAAAATATGTCTTATATTCTAGGTTCTTCAAAGTAGCCACCTTTTGCTTTGATTACTGCTTTGCACGCAGAAAAGGTGAAAGGATGGACTCTACATGCCTGGTTCCCACCGTGAAGCATGGAGGAGGTGGTGTGATGGTGTGGGGTGCTTTGCTGGTGACACTGTTGGGGATGTTTTCAAAATTGAAGGCATACTGAACCAGCATGGCTACCACAGCATCTTGCAGCGGCATGCTATTCCATGCGGTTTGCGTTTAGTTGGACCATCATTTATTTTTCAACAGGACAATGACCCCAAACACACCTCCAGACTGTGTAAGGGCTATTTGACCAAGAAGGAGGGTGTTGGGGTGCTACGCCAGATGACCTTGCCTCCACAGTCACCAGTCCTGAACCCAATTGAGATGGTTTGGGGTGAGCTGGACCGCTCACTGCTTCTATTTTGAAGAACCTAGAATATAAGACATATTTTCAGTTGTTTCACACTTTTTTATAAAGTGTAATGTATAATTCCACATGTGTTACTTCATAGTTTTGATGCCTTCAGTGTGATTCTACAATTTTCATAGTCATGAAAATACAGAAAAATCATTGAATGAGAAGGTGTGTCCAAACTTTTGGTCTGTACTGTATTTACCCCATGATTAACAATATAAAGTGATAAGCAGCATTATCTCCCCCATTAACTATAATCTCCACCTCCCAGTAATACAAATTATTCCGTCTCTGTGACTCTCCCCAATTAACTGTAAGGTTATGTGCACACAGAAAACATGCAAGGTTTTACAGTACAAGAAAAGTGAATGAGATCCCTGAAGTCGCATGCACACAATGCTTATTTTTTCCTTGCAGATTTGCAGCAGATTAAAATCTGCACAATGTCAATTCTTGCATGAGTGAGGGAAAATACGTAACAAAAGCATGGCAAAAAACGTTGCAAAAAAAATAAATGTGTTTTGTGCAGCGTTCTTCCTGCCAACACATTTGGATATGCAGCAGAATGTTCTTCGGCAAATCCTGAATATGTGAACATAGCCTTATTCCCTGTATTGAGCCCCCTCCATTCATTATAAGTCCTTGATAGCATTATAATGAATTTAGGGGTGGGAGAAGATGCTATCAGGTACTCAGCATCCTCCGCCACCTCCCAATCTATTAGAAGTCCCAGATAGTGTTTTCTCCCACCTTTCAGTTCATTATAAAGGGTCCTATGCACCTTATCGCCTCCTCTCCCAATCCTCAATACATTTTAAGTCCATGATAGCATCACAATGAATTGCAAGATGGGGGAGGATGCCATCAGGGGCATAGCACCCTCCTCCACCACCCAATTCATTTTACATCCATATCTAACGTCCTCCTCCCCTTCCCTTGTTCATAAGTCCATTATACGTACCCCTTACTCCCTCCCCAATCCCCCACATCCCTCATTGTCCTCCTCCCCGCATCTCTCATCATTGTCCTTCTCTCCCCGCATTTCGTCATTGTCCTCTTCTCCACCTCCATCATTGTTCTCCCCAGCACCCCCATCATTGCCCTCTCCATCACCCCAATCATTGCTCTCCCCATCACCTCCATCATTGCCCTCTCCACCACTTCCATCATTGCCTTCTCCAGTCAGACAGAATGCGCCGGAAGGAAACAGAGGACGGATCCCTGCAGCTCCACCCCCTGCCATTTTTTCTGTAGGCAGCAGAGTTGCAGGGATTTCTACCTGCCTGCCGCACATGAGGGCAATCTTGCCATGGGCCCCTTGGAGACACGGGGCCCCGGTGCAGCTGCACCAGCGGCATGTCCGCCCCTGCAACTGGGCTGTAGTGCTTGAAGGGGCCTATCCATCACATAAGAAGAAACTCAAAATGGCGCATGGTACTGTATGATACTGTGGACAGTAGTGCTACAGATTGTAAATTGGCATTGACAGCTAATACTCCCCATTTTTTAATATTTAGCTTGTTCAATAGCAGTAATGTTGCTTCCAATGTTTGCTACTGTAGAGTGTGATTGGAGTGGCATTGTGACTGCAAACTTCATGTAATATATTCTTATTGCATAGCCTCAAAGAACAGATGCCTTGGCAACTAAAATAATGACAGTATAGGAAAATTGAAAAGCTTAACATAGTGGGCAATAAGGGAACTGTGGTGTAACACAATTGAAGTGCAAAGACATGCTGACACCACCGCAATCAAATGCTCTCAATATGAGAGTTGATACCCTGAGGCAATGCCAACGATAGATGATACCACCAAACGTGGGTGTTTAACCCCTCTGATGCCACTGTAAATAGTGACAACAACATCAATGGACATCGTAGAGGAAAGGAACTCCCTCGCTGCTTCCATCTACAGTCATGGCCAAAAGTTTTGAGAATGACACAAATATTATATTTTCACATGATCTGCTGCCCTCTGGTTTTTATGTGTGTGTGACAGATGTTTTTATCACAGACAGAAATATAATTGCAAACAAATGAGTGACAAAAGCTTATATTGACAGTTAGAATGAGTTAATGCAGCAAGTCAATATTTGCAGTGTTGACCCTTCTTCTTCAGGACCTCTGCAATTCTCCCTGGCATGCTCTCAATCAACTTCTGGACCAAATCCTGACTGATAGCAGTCCATTCTTGCACAATCAATGCTTTCATTTTGTCAGAGTTTTTAGGTTTTTGTTTGTCCACCCGTCTCTTGATGATTGACCACAAGTTCTCAATGGGATTAAGATCTGTGGAGTTTCCAGGCCATGGACCCAAAATCTCTATGTTTTGTTCCCTGAGCCATTTAGTTATCACCTTTGCTTTATGGCAAGGTGCTCCATCATGCTGGAAAAGGCATTGTTGATCGCCAAACTGCTCTTGGAGGGTTGGGAGAAGTTGCTCTTGGAGGACATTCTGGTACCATTCTTTATTCAAGACTGTGAGAGAGCTGATTCCCTTGGCTGAGAATCAAACCCACACATGAATGGTTTCAGGATGCTTAACAGTTGGCATGAGACAAGACTGGTGGTAGCGCTCACCTTGTCTTCTCCAAATGAGGCATTTTCCTGATGTCCCAAACAATCGAAAAGGGGATTCATCAGAGAAAATAACTTTACCCCAGTCCTCAGCAGTCCACTGCCTGCACCTTTTGCAGAATATCAGTCTGTCCATGATGTTTTTTCTGGAGAGAAGTGGCTTCTTTGTTGCCCTCCTTGAGACCAGGCCATGCTCCAAGAGTCTCTCACACCTGCCTGCTGCCATTCCTGAGCAAGCTCTGCACTGCTGGTAGCCCGATTCCGCAGCTGAAACACTTTTAAGAGACGGTCCTGGCGCTTGCTGGTCTTTCTTGGGCGCCCTGGAGCCTTTTTGGCAACAATGGAACCTCTCTCCTTGAAGTTCTTGATGATGCGATAGATTGTTGACTGAGGTGCAATCTTTCTAGCTGCGATACTCTTCCCTGTTAGGCCATTTTTGTGCATTGCAATGATGACTGCACGTGTTTCTTTAGAGATAACCATGGTTAACAGAAGAGAAACAATGATGACAAGCACCAGCCTCCTTTTAAAGTGTCCAGTGGTGTCATTCTTACTTAATCATGACAGATTGATCTCCAGCCATGTCCTCATCAACACCCACACCTGTGTTAATGGAGCAATCACTGAAAAGAGGTTAGCTGGTCCTTTTAAGGCAGGGCTGCAATGATGTTGAAATGTGTTTTGGGGGATAAAGTTCATTTTCTAGCCAAATATTGACTTTGCAAGTAATTGCTGTTAAGCTGATCACTCTTTATAACATTCTGGAGTATATGCAAATATTTGTGTCATTCTCAAAACTTTTGTCCATGACTGTACATAACGTGATTGTTATCATGTTGTGACTAGAGTTGAGCGATACTTTCCGATATCCTAAAGTATCGGAATCGGAATGGTATCGCCGATATCACTAAAATATCGGCGATACCCGATACCGATACCGGAAGTCCCATGTAAGTCTATGGGAACAAAATATCGCAAATAAAAAAACCCCATTCTTTCCTTGTAAACACTAAATATACACACATAGAATACATATATATATATATACATGTCATTGTGACATATATATATACATATATGTATAGTTTATACACTTCTACATAGTAAAATATCCTCTGATTTAATTGCCGGGTAAAGCCGGCTTCAGTGAAAAGACAGAAGCACCCGACATGAAATGACACTTGGTGTACATAGGGTTAACCATGTCTTTTCATGTCGTTTGCTATCTGATTTGCACAAACAATTAAATCAGACTATGTGTGCAAAATTTCAAACCTGTAGGGGTTAATTAAAGGTGTAAATTCGTTGTAAAAAAAACGGACTTTTTTGCTACGAATTTACACCTTTAATTAACCCCTACAGGTGTGAAATTTTGCACACATAGTCTGATTTAATTGTTTGTGCAAATTAGATAGCAAAGGACATGAAAAGACATGGTTAACCCTATGTACACCAAGTGTCATTTCATGTCGGGTCAGCGATATCGCTATGTGAGACGGGCCCTTAAGTGGAAAGCTTAATTGATTGCTTTCCACTTTCACTTCAGGTCAGCCAGGGACACCATCAGTGACGTCAGAGGGAACTGATTAACAAAAATAGGGGTTCCCTTCGAAAAAAAATATGGTGGGGTCCCCCCTATTTTTGTTAACCAGCCAGATGAAGCAGACCGCTGAGGCCTGGATTTTCAGGCTGTTAAGGAGCCAAGATCCATGGACCTTGCCAGCCTGATAATACCAGGCCACAGCAATCTGCATATCTTGGCTGATTAACAAAAATAGGGGATCCCCTCGAAAAAAATTGGCGTGGGGTCCCCCCTATTTTTGTTAACCAGCCAGATGAAGCAGACCGCTGCGGCCTGTTTTTTCAGGCTGGTAAGGATCCAATATCCATGGACCTTGCCAGCCTGATAATACCAGGCCACAGCAGTCTGCTTAGCTTGGCTGGTTAACAAAAATAGGGGATCCCCTCGAAAAAAAAACGGCGTGGGGATCCCCCCTATTTTTGTTAACCAGCCAAGTAAAATGCAGACTGCTGCGGCCTGGTATTAAAAGACTGTCAAGGCCCATGGATTTTGGCCCTCAACAGCCTGATAATACCAGGCTACAGCAGCCCCACATTTGGCGCATCAAAAGATGTGCCAATTGTGGCACTTTACCCGGCTCTTCCCACTTGCCCTGTAGCGGTGGCAAGCGGGGTAATAAGGGGTTAATGTCACCGTTGATTGCACGGTGACAATAAGCCCGGTTAATAATGGAGAGGCGTCAATAAGACACCGATCCATTATTAATCCCAAAGTTATTAAATGTTTAAAAAAAAGACAAAGCAAGAAAAAAGTCTTTTAATGAAATAAAAGAGACAACACAGTTTTCATTAATTTTATTACTCTCTCATTCCTGCGACGCCATCGATCTCCTGTAAAAAAAGAAAAAAAACAAACCAACAGTATACCACCTGTCCGACGCAGTCCATAGTAACGACAGTCCCACGACGATCCAACTCTGCTACATCGCAATGACAGGCAGAGCCTGTCATCGCGACGCAGCACAGCTGATTACCTGCTTCCCCGGCGGTGACGTCATCGGACTGACTGCTTTACGGCCGGGATTACCCAGCAGTCACTGCAGTTATCGCGAGAAACTGCATGTGACCGCCGGGGAAAGAAGATGGCGGCCATGAAGCAGTCCAGGCCGTGACCGCCGGAGATCTTCTGCCAGGTAAGTGCCGCTGACTCCTGACAGACCCGACCGACGGACACTGACAGTGACAGTGACAATCCCGATTCCGGTATCCGATAAGACGAAAATATCGGAACTCGGAATCGGAATTCCGATACAGCCAATATCGGCCGATACCCGATATTTGCAGTATCGGAATGCTCAACCCTAGTTGTGACAATGGTCTACATGGTGACACTGGGCCGAAAGATGGCCATGATGTCACCCATAGCAGGAGCCGATACGCCTCCTTCCTGCCTGCGCTGCACTGTTCTAATGCCATGCAATGCAAAAGCATTGTAGAGTATTAGATCAGCGATCAGGGTAGGGACAGCTGATGTCCCATCCTGGGACAATGTAAAAAAGTTAAAAAAAAGTTATTAAAAATTGTAAAAATATTTTTAAAAATCTCAAAATAAAGAACAAAAAAAAAGAAAAATATATTAATCTAATAAATACATTTATTTATGTAAAAACAAAAATGCTAAAAAAATACATATATTTGGTATCACTATGTCAGGAATGACTCAACCTATAACATTTTTCCACTAGTTAACCCCTTCAGTGAACACCGTAAAAAAAAATTCACGGCAAAAAAAATGTTTTATCATCATACCGCTGAACAAAAAGTAGAGTAAAATGTGATGAAAAAGACAAACGTAAATAAAAATGGTATCTCTGAAAACGCCAAGTTGTCTTGCAAAAAACAAGTTGCCATATAGCTCAATCAGAGGAAAAAATAAAAAAACATTTAAATATTTTTTATATTAAAATAGTTTTTATTGTGTAAAAGAAACAAAACATAAGGAAAGATATAAATGCGGTATTGCTGTAATCGTACTGACCCGAAAATTAAAGCTGCCTTATCAATTTTACCACATGATAAATGGCATAAAAAAATCAATTACTGAATTGATGGTTTTTGTTCATTTTTACTCCCAAAAATCAGAATAGAACGAAATAAAAAAGTCATGTGCATAAAATTAGTACTAATAAAAATATCAGCTTGACCTGCAACAAACAAGCCATCACATGACTCTGTCAGTAAAAATATGGAAAAATTATAGCTATCTAAAAATGGGGATGCAAAAACTTATTTTTGCAATAAAAAGCATCTTTTAGTGCAAAAAAACATCTGTTAAGCGTCCAAACATAAAAAAATATATAAATCTGGTATCACTGTAATCGCACCGACCCAAAGAATAAAGTCATCTAATCACATATACTGCACGATGAACAGCGTAAAAAATAAATTAGTAAATTTGTTCATTCTGCCTCCCAAAGATCGCAGTAGGGCTCTGCTCACATTTATCCTGCACTCTATGCTGAGTGCTTACACCAGGGTTTCCCTGTAAATATATGAAATACATGATACATACAGAACCCTATAATGTGGCAGATGGAGGCACTGTGGACGTCGTCTGACCTGTGATCCAGCAGTGTTCGCCTTTTCAGGTGTGCATAACTGCACTCCAGAGTTACTCTGCTGCCTTATAATAGTGAGTGACTCCCTCATGGGTCTCATCTGAATCATGTCATTCAGAGATTTAAATGGAAACCCTGATATAAATTCTCAGCATAGAGAACCAGATAAATGTGATCCCAAGAGTTATGTAAAATGTTAGAAATAAAAGCTTCAACTGAATCCAAAAAAAACTGGTCCCCACTCAGGTCTGATATCTGTTAATGGAAATATAGGGGGCTTCAACTTTGCTGGTAGTGAAAAGGCTCTGGAAAAGCATTATGGCTACTTGCCCCCCAAAACAAATTCAGCAAATTAAGTTCTCTCAAATCTAAATGTCCCTCTACCTTCTGAGCCGCATAGTCTGCCTAAACCACTTTTAGCATTCAAATGTTTGGTATTTCTGTAGTGATGACAGCCCGCCTAATTTAAAGGTGCGTGTGTCCAGAAGCATGAGCTGGGCACTACAATGGCAATTTGTAACTTTCACTCAGCAACATCCACTGCTGCTTATTTCTGGAAAACGCCCATCACTATACCTGTAGATCAATTCCCAAAAGGGTATCATTTCCAAAATAGGGTCATTTGAGGAGGATTCTGCTCTTTTAACACTTAGGGGTGCTGTATGTGGAGTCTGCAAACTATTCTAGGAAAATCTGCCCTCTAGCAGGCAAATAGCACTCTGTCCCTCCGGAAAATACTGTACAGCTTCATATGGGGAATTTTTAAATTCAGCAGAAATTGTAGGACACATTTTTATGCCATTTTTACCTATTTCCCAGTGTGAAAATTTAAAATCTGGGACTTTAACAAAAATTTTGGTGGTAAAAATATAATATTTTTTGTTCACTGCCCAATGTTATAAAACTCTGTGACTCACCTGTGGAGTCAAT
Organism: Oophaga sylvatica; assembly: GCA_033576555.1. Taxonomy (NCBI): domain Eukaryota; kingdom Metazoa; phylum Chordata; class Amphibia; order Anura; family Dendrobatidae; genus Oophaga; species Oophaga sylvatica. The sequence goes on along the minus strand of JARQOD010000001.1, from coordinate 948,752,025 downwards.
ATGATTACTGCACCCCTAGATGAATTCATTGACAGGTTTAGTTTGTAAAATGTGGTCATTTATGGGGGTTCTGCTATTCTGGCACCTCAGGAGCACTATCAATGTGACATGACACCCTCAAACCAGTCTAGCAAAATTTGAACTCCAATATAGTGCTTCTTCCCTTCTGAGCATTGCACTCTGCCTCAAAAGTATTTTTCGACCACATATTGGGTATCGGTGTACTCAGGAAAAATTGCACAGCAAATTTTGGGGTCAATTTTCTCTTGCTATCCTTGTGAAAATGAAAAAAAAATTGGGGCTCAAAAACATTTTTGTGGGAAAAAGATTTTTTTTTCACTTTCATAGATTAATGTTGTAAAATTCTATGAAGCGCGTGTGAGTTGAAGATACTCACCACATGTCTAGAAAAATTCCTTGAGGGATCTATTCTCCAAAATGGGGTCACTTGTAGGGGGTTTCTACAGTTTAGGCACATCAGGGGCTCTCCAAGTGCGACTTGACACTAGTAGACCATTCCATCAAAATCTGTGTTCCAAAACATCACTGCTTCCTTTCTGAACTCTGCTGTCTGCCCAAACAGCAGTTCTCCTCCACATATGGGGAATCTACGTACTCGGGAGAAATTGCACAACAAAATTTGGTGTCCATTTTCTCCTGTTACCCTTGTGAAAATGCAAAATTTTGGGCTTTAAGAATATTTTGTGGGAAAAATAGATTTTTTTATTTTCACTGTTCAAAGTTATAAACTTCTGTGAAGCACATCTAGATAAGTTCCTTAAGGAGTTTAGTTTAGAAAATGTGGGAGTTTCCTCTGTTTAGTCACATCAGGGGTTCCCCCACATATTGGGTATTGGCGAAATTGGAGAAATTGCACAACAAATTTTGGGGTCCATTTTCTCCTGTTAACCTTGTGAAAATAAAAAAAATTGGGTCTAAATTAAAAATTTTGCGAAAAAACGTTAAGGCTAAGTGCACACGTTCAGGAATGTTTGCAGAATATTCCTGAGCAAAAACTGACTTTTTTCGCGGTAAAAACGCGTGTTTTTTTGTGCGGTTTTTGCGCGGTTTTGGTGCATTTTTTTGCGTGGATTTGATGCATTTTTACCGCGATTTTTCCCTGAAATTTCTAGGTCAATAATATAGCGGGAAAAACGCTAGAATTCCGCGAAATTAATGAACATGTTGCTTCTTTTTCCACGATGCGTTTTTTTCGCGGAAAAAAACGCACCATGTGCACAAAAATTGCGGAATTCATTCTAAATGATAGGATGCTTAATTCATGCGTTTTTGACTCGTTTTTTCCCGCAAAAAAACGCAAATAATCCTGAACGTGTGCACTTAGCCTAAATGTTCATTCTTTTCCTTCCACATTGCTTCAGTTCCTGTGACGTACCTGAAGGGTTAATAAACTTCTTGAATGTGTTTTTAAGCAACTTTAGGGGTACAATTTTTAGAATGGTGTCATTAATGGGTATTTTCTATCACATAGACCTCTCAAAGTCACTTCACATGTGATGTGCTCCTTAAAAAATGGTTTTGTAAATTTTGTTGTAAAAATGAGAAATCGCTTGTCGACTTTAAACCCTTCTAACTTCTTAAGAAAGAAAATATTTAAAAAAAAATTAAACTGATGTAAAGCAGACATGTAGGAAATGCTATTTGTTAAATATTTTAACCGATTTAAGACATAAAAGTGAAAATGTGAAAATTGCAAAATTATCACCAAATTTCCATTGTTTTCACAAAGTCATGGCAAGTCATATCAAATAAATTTACCACTAACATGAAGTACAATATCAGAATCAGTGGGATCTGTTCAAGCGTTCCAGAGTTAGGCCGGCGTCACACTGGCCACAGAATCGGACGACTGCAATGCGATGAAAAATCGTATTGCAGTCTGCCCTATGTTAATCTATGAGCAGCTCCCAGTATCAGATTTTTTGTGGTCCGTTTTAAACGTCCGTGTGCAATCGCAGCCTGCTGCGATTGGCACCGATTGTGGGTCGACTATCGCCAATGCAAGTCTATGGGAGCGATGAAAAATCTGATTACAAACGGACCGCATGTGTGACTTGCGATGAAATCACATCGGTGTCCTTTAGAAAAGCCGGCAATTCATCCCTGCCTATACTGTAAAATCACACTGACAGCTTTAATAAAGAATAGAAAGAATAGATATACACACATAGAATACATATATATATATATAATATATATATGTAATTGTGACATGTATATATACATATATTTATAGTTCCTAGACTTCTACATACTGTAATAGCCGCAAATTCAATTGCCGGCTTTTGTGAAATCACAGAAGCCGACATGAAATGATACATTGTTTCCACACAGTTAACCATGTCATTTCCTGTATTTTGATATTTGTTTAGAACTTACAATTACATGAGTGTATTTGTGCTAAATTTCAGACATGTAGGGGTTAATTAAAGGTGTAAATTCGTTGACAAAAAAATGCGTGGGCTCCCGCTGTATTTTCTCCACCAGACAGACAAAGCAAGCGAGTGGGGGCAGATAATAATAGCCTAGGGAGGGTACTTTTTTTTGTGCCCCCCCTGGCTACTAACATCTGCCCCCAGACACCCCAGAAAGGGCAAATCTATAATTAGATTCGCCCTTTCTGGCACTTTGCCCGTCTATTCCCATTGCCCTGTAGCGGTGGCGAATGAGTTAATAATCTCACCTTAATGTCACCTTAGTATTGAAAGGTGACCTTAAGGCAGGTTAATAATTGAGAGCTGTCAATTAGACAAATATAAATTATTAATCCTATTGAAGTAAATAAAAAAACACACACACACTTTAAGAATAAATAATTTTAATGAAATAAAAACACATATTTTTGACCATCTTTTATTTAAGTCTTAATCCGTTCGAAGCCCTTGTTCTTCTAAAATAAATATAAAATAATAAAACAACATTATTCTTACCTATCTGGCAATCTGTGACGTCCCACGATGTAATCCTTCACAAAGGGTTAACTACTAGCAATCAGATAAGCAGCGCAAGTAATCCTGCGTGCTCATCTGATAGCTCCTGAATGAATGAGCTTATCTCCTGCCGACAGGAGAGGATGTGATTCATGAATGAAGCTTAATTGATTGTATCCACTTTCACCTTAGGTCAGGTCACTCAAGTGTAAGTTGTAATAAATCAATTAACCCCTCTCTGACATTAGACGTACTATCCCGTCCATAAAACCCGTGCCATTCTGACCATGGACGGGATAGTACGTCATGCCCTTTAATGCGACATCGCGACTTAAGTAGCGGTGATCGCATTAAAATTCCGACGCCAGCTTACCTCTTGGAAGTTGGCGTCGGCATCCCGGGCTGCGTCCTCCCCCCTCAGGGCCTCCAGATCGCTGTGATTGGCTGTTGAATTCTGAACAGCCAATCACAGCCTTTCTCACTGTTTCAGCCAATCAGAGCGGCTGAAACAGTGAAATCGCAGGCTATGATCGAGTACCGATGTACTCGATCCTAGGCCTGGGCCTAGGAAGGTCCAGACCCCCCCGGATTGGCGCGATCGCCGATCACATCGATCGCGCCAATCGCAGGGCACAGCCGCGGTATATCCGCGCTGTGCCCTGCCTGTACCTGCCTGGATCGGTGCAGTAATAGCACCGATCCTAGGCCAGGGCCTGTAGGGCATGAAGGAGCTGATTGGCGCGATCGATGTCATCGACGATCGCGCCAATCACAGGGCACAGCAGCGGTGTGACCGCTCTGTGCCCTGCTAGGTGACCTGCCGGGACCTGCCTAGGAATCGGAGCTGTGAGCTCCGATTACTAGGCCGGTGCCTAGCAACCGGCAATGCAGGGGTCTCCTTTGATTGGTGGGATTGATGTGATCATTGATCCCACCAATGACAGGTCACAGCAGCGATGTGACCGCTCTGTGACCTGTCTGCAAACTGGATCTGACCTGTCTGACCGCACTGCAGGGGTCCTCACACTTGCTGAGGATTCCTGCTGTGCGGTCACACTGCCAGATCTCCTCCTGTGCTGGGCCTTGTGGTGCCACAGTAGCCTGTGACACCACAACTCCTGCTGAAGAGAGAAGAAGAGAGAAGAAAGAGAGAAAAGAAAGAAAAGACTACAAACGTGAGTTTTTGAGCCCCGATCCCTGCCCGATCCACCCCAATCCCCTCATTCCCCCCTCCCCCCTTCCCTTTCCCCCTCTTTTTACCCCCCCTTTGCGCCGCCGAGCGTTGATTGGTGACGCAGTTCACCGATCAACACTTTCGCACCCCCCTCCGTGCGCACATCCAGCAGCCGCAAACTTTGATAAGTGACAGCGGTTACTTATCAGAGCTCGTGCCTGTTTTTTTTTTTTAACCCCCTCTTTCCGCCACTCCCGTGCGCACATCCAGCAGCCACGGAACTTTGATAAGTGACACCAGTCACTTATCAGAGCTCGTTCCTGCCGTTTTTTTGTTTTTTTTCACCAACTATTCCGCCACTCTCGTGTGCACATCCAGCAGCCACGGAACTTTGATAAGTGACACCAGTCACTTATCAGAGCTCGTTCCTGCTGTTTTTTTTTTTTTTTCACCAACTTTTCTGCCACTCCTGTGCGCACACCCAGCAACCACGGAACTTTGATAAGTGACACCAGTCACTTATCAAAGCTCGTTCCTGCTGTTTTTTTTTTTTTTTTTCACCAACTTTTCCGCCACTCCGTGCGCACACCCAGCAGTCACGGAACTTTGATAAGTGACACCAGTCACTTATCAGAGCTCGTTCCTGCTGTTTTTTTTTTTTTTTCACCAACTTTTCCGCCACTCCCGTGCGCACATCCAGCAGCCGCGGAACTTTGATAAGTGACAGCGTCACTTATCAGAGCTCGTGCCTGCCAGTTTTTTTTTTTCACCCCCCTTTCCGCCACTCCCGTGCGCACATCCAGCAGCCGCGGAACTTTGATAAGTGACAGCGGTCACTTATCAGAGCTCGTGCCTGCCAGTTTTTTTTTTTTTTTCACCCCCCTTTCCGCCACTCCCGTGCGCACATCCAGCAGCCGCGGAACTTTGATAAGTGACACCGGTCACTTATCAGAGCTCGTGCCTGCCAGTTTGTTTTTTCACCCCCCTTTACGTCACTCCCGTGCGCACATCCAGCAGCCACGGAACTTTGATAAGTGACACCGGTCACTTATCAGAGCTCGTGCCTGCTGGTTTAGACTTTTTTTCACAGGCCTTTTTTTTCCCTATTCGCTTTCTTTTCTTTTAGCTTTTTCTTTTCAGCTTAGTTTACACCAATCACTATCCCCCCCACACACACACAGTTATAAATAAAGTTCACACAAAAGCACCACATTCACAAAAAAAATGTCCCGCTCGTCACGCTCATCGCAACAGCGCTATTCAGTGGAGGAGGCATACGCTTTCCTTGCCTCCGACACTGATAATTTCTTTATTTTTCAGATGAAGATTCTTCTTCCTCCTCATCTTCCTCCTCGGGTCCTGCGGAACCGCCACGCAGACGCCCCAGGACAGAACATGAGGCAGCGCCCTGCCCCTGAAAATGAACCAGCGCACCCCTCTTCGGACCCCGTATGGACCCCGGCCCCCGAAAATTACGAGCCACTGATTCCTTATTTTGTGGCAGAATCAGGAATCAGGTTTACTCCACCGGCTTCACAGAAATAGACTTTTTCAAAGTCTTTTTCTCTGAGGATTTAATTAACCTCATGGTGGAGCAAACAAATTTGTACGCTCGGCAATTTTTGGCGCAAAACCCCCGTTCATCATTTTCCAACTGGTCTCCTGTAGACGCAGTTGAAATGATGCAGTTTTGGGGCCTGGTCCTCCATATGGGGATCCTGAAGAAGCCAGAAATTCGGCAATATTGGAGTGTTGATATTTTATACAACACTCCACTGTTCCGAATGGTCATGGCTCGGACGCGTTTTGAGGCCATCCACAAATTCCTGCATTATAATGATAATGCACAGTGTCCCACGAGATGACCCCAACCTTGACCGCCTGTTCAAAGTTCGGCCGGTCATCGAACACTTCAACAAAAAGTTTGCTGAAGTGTACGTGCCCCAAAGGGACATCTGCGTGGATGAGTCCTTGGTTCATTTTAAGGGACGGCTCGCATTCCGCCAGTACCTGCCCAGCAAGAGGGCAAGGTACGGAATCAAACTCTACAAGCTGTGTGAGAGTACCTCAGGGTACACACACAGCTTTAGAGTTTACGAAGGAAAGGACACCAGGATTGTACCCCCTGAGTGTCCCCCCGTCCTGGGAGTGAGTGGGAAAATTGTGTGGGATTTGGTGCACCCACTGCAGGATAAAGGTTATCACCTTTACACTGATAACTTTTATTCCAGCATCCCACTCTACAAATCCCTCTCTGCGCGAGGTACCGCACCCTGCGGTACCGTCCGCAAAAATCAGAGAGGCCTCCCAAAGACGCTACTTGGGCTGATGCTCAGAAAGGGTAAGAGCAGAGCCCAATGTAGCGACCACCTGTTGGTGGTCAAGTACAAGGACAAGAGGGATGTCCTTCTCTTGACCACCATACATGGTGATGGCAGCGCCCTCAGCACTGTACGGGGTACCTCTACACAGGTCCGCAAACCGGACTGTGTACTGGGGTACAATAAATACATGGGGGGTGTTGATCTCTCTGATCAACTCCTCCAACCGTACAGTGCTTTGAGAAAGGCCAAGGTGTGGTACAAGAAGCTGTCCATGCACATCGTCCAAATGGCAATGCTCAACGCTTTCCTGCTGTCACGATGTGCACGCAACAGCGATACGACGTACCTTCAGTTTCAGGAGGTAGTAGTTAAGGCCCTGATGTTTGACGCTCAGGAAACAGCGGGCCCCAGTACTTCCGGAACTGAAGGTGCTCGTATCATACCAGGTCAGCATTTCCCGGGGGTGGTCCCGCCAACTGGAAGAAAAGGTAAGCAGCAAAAAAGGTGCCGAGTGTGTTACAAAAGGGGAATACGCAAGGACACCACTTACCAATGCGACACCTGCCCCGAAAAACCTGGCCTGTGTATGAAGGATTGTTTCAAATTGTACCACACCTCCATGCACTACTAATTTACTTTACAGGAAAGATTAGTTCCAGAAGGGGGGCACATTTAGAAAAGTTCCTTGGGAGTCTACTTTCCAAAATTATGTCACTTGTGTTTTTTTTTTTACTGTTTAGGCACATCAGGGGCTCTGCAAACGGAACATGACGCCCGCAGACCATTCCATCAAAGTCTGCTTCCAAAACGTCACAATTTCCCTTCTGAGCCCCGAATTGTGCCCAAACGAGTTTGACCCAGAAATGGGGCCCCAGTACTCAGGACAAATTGGTACAACATCACATTTCGGGTGGTCCCCAATTATAAGCTCAAATCCATGTGTAAAAAAATACAAAACTTAGGGACACCTAAAACTCATGTGTAGTAAAGTAGATTTTTTTTTCCACACCCATGGCATATAATACTTTACGGAAAGATTGTTCCAGAAGCACATAGATAAGTTACTTGGGGGTCTAGTTTCCAAAATGGTCACTGTGGGGTTTTTTTACTGTTTAGGCACATCAGGGGCTCTGCAAACGGAACATGACGCCCGCAGACCATTCCATCAAAGTCTGCATTCCAAAACGTCACTATTCCCTTCGAGCCCGAATTTGCCCAAACAGTTTTCCCCAATATGGGGTACCAGCGTACTCAGGACAAATTGGACAACCACTTTTGGTGTCCAATTTCTCCTCTTAACCTTGGAAAATAAAAAATTGGGGACTAAAACATCATTTTGTGTGAGTAAAAAAATATTTTTTTTTTCACCCTGGGCATTATAAACTTTAGTGAAACACTTGCTCAAGTTCACACACCTAGATAAGTCCTTAGGGGGTCTAGTTTCCAAAATGGGGTCACATTGGGGGGTTTCCACTGTTTAGGCACATCAGGGGCTCTGCTAACGGAACATGACGCCCGCAGACTATTCCATCAAAGTCTGCATTCCAAAACGTCACTGCTTCCCTTCCGAGCCCTGCCGTATGCCCAAACAGTGGATCCCCCCAACATATGGGGTATCGCGTACTCAGGACAAATTGGACAACCACTTTTGGGGTCCAATTTCTCCTCTTACCCTTGGAAAAATAAAAAATTGGGGACTAAAACATCACTTTTGTGGAAAAAAAAAATATTTTTTTTTCACGCCAGGGCATTATAAACGTTAGTGAAACACTTGGGGGTTCAAAGTGCTCACCACACACCTAGATAAGTTCCTTAGGGGGTCTAGTTTCCAAAATGGGGTCACATGTGGGGGGTTTCCACTGTTTAGGCACATCAGGGGCTCTCAAACGCGAACATGACGCCGTCGCCATTCCATCAAGTTTGCTTTGCAAAAGTCACGCTTCCTTCCTTCAGCCCTGCCGTAGCCCAAACAGTGGATTCCCCCCAACATATGGGGTATCAGCGTACTCAGGACAAATTGGACAACACTTTTGGGTCCAATTTCTCCTCTTACCCTTGGGAAAATAAAAAATTGGGGACTAAAACATCATTTTGTGGAAAAAAAAATATTTTTTTTTTCACGCCTGACATTATAAACTTGGTGAAACACTTGGGGTTCAAAGTGCTCACCACACACCTAGATAAGTTCCTGAGGGGGTCTAGTTTCCAAAATGGGGTCACATGTGGGGGGTTTCCACTGTTTAGGCACATCAGGGGCCCTCCAAACGCACATGGCGTCCGTTCGCAATTCCAGCCAATTTTGGTTTGGAAAAGTCAAACTGCGCTCCTTCCCTTTCAAGCCCTGCCGTGCGCCCAAACAGTGGTTTCCCCCCACATATGGGGTATCAGCGTACTCAGGACATGTTGGACAACAACTTTTGTGGTCCAATTTCTCCTCTTACCCTTGGGAAAATAAAAAATTGGGGACTAAAACATCATGCTTGTGGAAAAAATATGATTTTTTTTCTTCACGGCTCTACATTACAAACTTGCGTGAAGCACTTGAGGGTTCAAAGTGCTCACCACACATCTAGATAAGTTCCTTAGGGGGTCTAGTTTCCAAAATGGGGTCACATGTGGGGGTTTCCACTGTTTAGGCACATCAGGGGCCCTCCAAACGCGACATGGCGTCCGTTCGCAATTCCAGCCAATTTTGGTTTGGAAAAGTCAAACGGCGCTCCTTCCCTTTCAAGCCCTGCCGTGCGCCCAAACAGTGGTTCCCCCCCACATATGGGGTATCAACGTACTCAGGACATGTTGGACAACAACTTTTGTTGTCCAATTTCTCCTTTTACCCTTGGGAAAATAAAAATTTGGGGACTAAAACATCATGTTTGTGGAAAAAATGATTTTTTTTCTTCACGGCTCTACATTACAAACTTGCGTGAAGCACTTGAGGGTTCAAAGTGCTCACCACACATCTAGATAAGTTCCTTAGGGGGTCTAGTTTCCAAATGGGGTCACATGTGGGGGTTTCCACTGTTTAGGCACATCAGGGGCCCTCCAAACGCAACATGGCGTCCGTTCGCAATTCCAGCCAATTTTGGTTTGGAAAAGTCAAACGGCGCTCCTTCCCTTTCAAGCCCTGCCGTGCGCCCAAACAGTGGTTCCCCCCCCACATATGGGGTATCAGCGTACTCAGGACAAGTTGGACAACAACTTTTGTGGTTCAATTTCTCCTCTTTCCCTTGGGAAAATAAAAATTTGGGGACTAAAACATCATGCTTGTGGAAAAAATATGATTTTTTTTCTTCACGGCTCTACATTACAAACTTGCGTGAAGCACTTGAGGGTTCAAACTACTCACCACACATCTAGATAAGTTCCTTAGGGGGTCTAGTTTCCAAAATGGGGTCACATGTGGGGGGTTTCCACTGTTTAGGCACATCAGGGCCTCTCCAAACGCGACATGGCGTCCGTTCTCAATTCCAGCCAATTTTGGTTTGGAAAAGTCAAACTGCGCTCATTCCATTCCGAGCTCTGCCGTGTGCCCAAACAGTGGTTTTCCCTCACATATGGGGTATCGGCATACTCAGGAGAAATTGCACAACAACTTTATCGGTCCTTTTTCTTCTTTTTCCCTTGTGAAAATAAAAAAAATGTTTGTAAAAGATCATTTTTGTGACTAAAAAGTAAAATTTTCATTTTTTCCTTCCACGTTGCTTCAGCTCCTGTGAAGCACTTGAAGGGTTAATAAACTTCTTGAATGTGGTTTTGAGTACCTTGAGGGGTTAGTTTTTATAATGGTGTCACTTTTGGGTATTTTCTGCTATATAGACCCCTCAAAGTGACTTCAAATATGAGGTGGTCCCGAAAAAAAATGGCTTTGTAAATTTTGTTGTAAAAATGAGAAATCGCTGGTCAACTTTTAACCCTTATAATTTCCTAACAAAAAAAAATTTTGTTTCCAAAATTGTGCTGATGTAAAGTAGTCATGTGGGAAATGTTATTTTTAACTATTTTGTGTGACATATTTCTCTGTTTTAAGGGAATAAAAATTCAAAGTTTGAAAATTGCAAAATTTTCAAAATTTTTGCCATATTTGCGTTTTTTTCATAAATAAATGCAAGTTATATGGAAGAAATTTTACCACTATCATGAAGTACAATATGTCACGAGAAAACATCTCAGAATCGCGAAGATCCGTTGAAGCGTTCCAGAGTTATAACCTCATAAAGAGACAGTGGTCAGAATTGTAAAAATTGGCCCGGTCATTAACGTGCAAACCACCCTTGGGGGTGAAGGGGTTAAGCTCCATTCATGAATCTATTCCTCTCCTTTCGCTGGGAGAGTAACTTATTCATTCAGGGGAATACAGGTCTGATACAGCATTATTAGCTCTCTGCGACCTGTAACCTGTTAACCCTTTCTGATGGATTACACCGTGGGACCTGACTGTACATCGATTGGTAAGAATAATTTTGCTTTTTTATTTTATTTTTATTACAGGAAATGGTTTTAGCAGGAAAATAAAATATTGTCAAAAACTGTGTGATTATTTCATTAAACTTCTTTTTTATTAAACTGTGTGTGTTTGATTTTTCTATCATACAATAGGATTAATAATTGATAGTTGTCTAATTGACAGCTCTCAATTATTAACCTACCTTAAGGTCACCTTTCAATACTAAGGTGACATTAAGGTGAGATTATTAACCCATTCGCCACCGCTACAGGGCAATGGGAATAGACGGGCAAAGTGCCAGAAAGGGCGAATCTAATTATAGATTTGCCCTTTCTGGGGTGTCTGGGGGCAGATGTTAGTAGCCAGGGGGGGCACCAAAAAAATGTACCCTCCCTAGGCTATTATTATCTGCCCCCACTCGCTTGCTTTGTCTGTCTGGTGGAGAAAATACAGCGGGAGCCCACGCATTTTTTTTCAACGAATTTACACCTTTAATTAACCCCTACATGTCTGAATTTTTGCACAAATACACTCATGTAATTGTAAGTTCTAAACAAATATCAAAATACAGGAAATGACATGGTTAACTGTGTGGAAACAATGTATCATTTCATGTCGGCTTCTGTGATTTCACAAAAGCCGGCAATTGAATTAGCGGCTATAACAGTATGTAGAAGTCTAGGAACTATAAATATATATATATATAATATATATATGTGTTCTATGTGTATATATCTATTCATTTTTTTGTGATTGAAATACTATTCTTTTGGATCCATTATATGTCAGTTTTGCAAGCCTGCGAGAAATTCTCGCAAGTCGGATGAAAATCGGATGTTACAAGGTACACACACATGCGACTAAATCGCATCTTTGAAGGAAAATCGGATGCCAGAAGGATGTGTGATGTTTGCATTTTGATCCAACAATCGACCGTCTAAAACGGACCGATTTTTTGTCGTTGTGTGTGACGCCGGCCTTATAGCGACACTGGTCAGAAATGTAAAATTTGGCCAAGTCATGTAAAGTGAAAACAGGCTCGGGGGGTGAAAGGGTTAATGCCAAATTTCTAAAAGTTTAAAAAAAAACAGGGGTAACAAATTCTAATAAATATATACGAACAAACATAGCAAATATATATTTATATATTTTGTAAAAAAACAGGGGTAACAAATTCTAATAAATATATACGAACAAACATAACAAATATATATATATTATTTAGTAAAATAAATAATACAATTAAATATGAAAGGAAATTACTTTTGTCTTTTTCGGCTTTCAATGTTACACTTTAACAAACTTTTTTTTTCTCCAAGTTAACTGCAAAGCCTGAAATAAAACTTCAGCAAGTCCAATTTAAAAAAAAAACACAGCTTGATGTATTTGTGTTGTTTTAGCCACTGTTATGGCTACTAAAAAGGTCACAAAAGGCTTGTGGCACCACAGAGGTCATTTCTGTTATTCTTAGGAGGGAAGTTTTGACATGTGATATACTGCAAAGATAATACAGTCAGTGGCTCGGCCCTTGTCAATCAAGTGATTCCTGCTGTACCAGGAACTTGAAGAGGTTGACTTAACTTTCCTTAAGGGCCCTATTTAATTTCCCTATCAGTTTTCTTTTGATTTGACCTCACGGAGAAAAAAAAATAATTGTTAAAATCCCATTCAGAGAAAGATTTTTCACAATTGTCTCCTGTGGGAAAAAGAATTAGTGAACTTGTCTTCACTGTCGTCTCCCATTGTATTTGAGTTGTATAGGAGGGGAAGAGAGAGACGAACAAATTGAGACGACATTCTTCAGGAACGCCTGAGACGCTTGACGAAAGATATTGGGATAGGAAGGGGCTGCTTTATCTCTGGAATATGGCACGTAAATAATGTCACTTTGAGGAGTATATAAGTTGGTAGGTTGCTCTGAGTATTTATTAACAGGGTGACAGTCAATCAAATAACACGTATAAAAATTCACCTCGGTCCTTTAAAATAACAAGACGCGGCTCATGCAGTTCTTAGTTAAGTAAACATTAGTATGGAGGACTGTAAAATGTTCCTTGCTAATTTAAACAAGCAATATCCAGTATGGTCACTATTCGCTGTTCAATGTCTTTTCGCATGTCAATGTGTGCAATAGGATAGATCCACTAAGAAAAATGAAAACATTTTCTATGTCTATACTGTAAATGTAACTGGTGGGAAGTCATTTGTGGCCCTCAAAAAATTAATGCCATAATACCATTGAAATCATTTAGTCCAAAAATTTGCCAAAAATAAATTGTTGGCCTGGGTCCATGTTGCTGTGTAGCGCAAATACTTCCATGTATTTTTTTGGGTGGGTTTGTAGAAAACCTGTAGAAAAAACAAAGCGGAATAAATCAGATTCACTTCTAATTTCTAAAATTTTTGGGATAAATCAAGTTTTCAAGATTTTAATTCTTTGCAATTTGCTTTAACTGTATCCTGCAAATTAGCACCTGAATTCTGAAGGGTTGTAAAGGGAAATTAGGGGTGCATCTTATAATGCGGATATACCTTACACTGGACACCCGCAGTACCGGACCCGGCAGCGGCGCACTGCACATCCGAACACCCCCTCATCCCAGCCTGCAAACTGCAGCAACGTTCCACTCTTTCCTCCTCCAGCAGCGACTCTGGGACCCTGCTCCACCACAGCCACCACCCCCGGTAAGCAATCAGATGAATGGATTATAAGAAGCACCACCATTTTATTAAAAAAGTTTTTTCCTATTTTTCTCCTCAAAATTTGGAGCACGTCTTATAATCCGGAGCGTCTTTTAATCCGCAAAATACAGTATATACACTGCTCAAAAAATAAAGGGAACAGTTAATCAACAGAATATAACTCCAAGTAAATCAAACTTCTGTGAAATCAAACTGTCCACTTAGGAAGCAACACTGATTGACAATCAATTTCACATGCTGTTGTGCAAATAGAATAGACAACAGATGGAAATTATTGGCAATTATCAAGACACACTCAATAAAGGAGTGGTTCTGCAGGTGGGGACCACAGACCACATCTCAGTCAGTACCAATGCTTTCTGGCTGATGTTTTGGTCACTTTTGAATGTTGGTTGTGCTTTCACACTCGTGGTAGCATGAGACGGACTCTACAACCCACACAAGTGGCTCAGGTAATGCAGCTCATCCATGATGGCACAGCAATGCGAGCTGTGGCAAGAAGTTTTGCTGTGTCTGTCAGCATAGTGTCCAGGGGCTGGAGGCGCTTCCTGGAGACAGGCCAGTACACCAGGAGACGTGGAGAGGGCCGTAGGAGGGCAACAACCCAGCAGCAGACCGTTACCTTTGTGCAAGGAGGAACAGGAGGAGCACTGCCAGAGACCTGCAAAATGACCTCGAGAAGGCCACAAATATGCATATGTCTGCACAAATGGTTAGAAACTAACTCCATGAGGATGGTCTGAGTGCCCGACGTCCACAGATGGGTGTTGTGCTCACAACCCAACACCGTGCAGGACTCTTGCCATTTGCCACAGAACACCAGGATTGGCAAATTCGCCACTGGTGCCCTGTGCTCTTCACAGATGAAAGCAGGTTCACACTCAGCACATGTGACAGAGTCTGGAGACGCAGTGGAGAGCGATCTGCTGCCTGCAACATCCTTCAGCATGACCGGTTTGGTAGTGGGTCAGTAATGGTGTGGGGTGGCATTTCTTTGGAGGGCCGCACAGCCCTCCATGTGCTCGCCAGAGGTAGCCTGACTGCCATTAAGGACCAAGTTGAGATTCTCAGACCCCTTGTGAGACTATATGCTGGTGTGGTTGGCCCTGGGTTCCTCCTAATGCAGGACAATGCCAGACCTCATGTGGCTGGAGGGTGTCAGCAGTTCCTGCAAGATGAAGGCATTGAAGCTATAGACTGGCCCGCCCATTCCCCAGACCTGAATCTGATTGAGCACATCTGGGACATCATGTCTCGCTCCATCCACCACAGACTGTCCAGGAGTTGGCAGATGCTTTAGTCCAGGTCTGAGAGGAGATCCCTCAGGAGACCATCCGCCGCCTCATCAGGAGCATGCCCAGGCGTTGTAGGGAGGTCATACAGGCCAGAGTCATACGAGGAGGCCACTCACACTACTGAGCATCATTTTGACATGTTTTAAGGACTTTACATTCCACTTTATTTTTGTGGGTGACTCCAAATCCAGGCCTCCATTGGTTAATAAATTTGATTTCCATTGATGATTTTTGTGTGATTTTGTTGTCAGCACATTCAACTTTGTACAGAACAACGTATTCAATGAGAATATTTCATTCATTCAGATCTAGGATGTGTTATTTGAGTGTTCCCTTTATTTTTTTGAGCAGTGTATATATATATTAGATCGGAAGCAGCACTCCAATGGAAATTAGTGAAAAAAAGTGGACTTTATTCACACAGATTCATGTATTTAACTGTGCGAATAAAGCTCACTTTTTCACTTATTTCCATTGGAGTACTGCTTCCAAGCTATTTTTTCTACATATGAAGGCTTCTTGGCTGGTTTCTTGCAGAAGTATTGGACCCACAGTATAAGGACAGTGTTACTATTTTTCCTTGATATATATATCAGTCCTAGGCAAAAGTTTTGGCAGGTGTGAAAATAATGATGCAAAGTTAGAATGATATAAAAAGTAAAGGTATACATAGTTTTTATCAAGTAGCAAAATGCAAAGTGAATAAACAAAACACTAAATCAGTATTTGGTGTGACCATCCTTTGCTTTCAAAAAACCATCTAAGCATCAGTTCTTCTAGGTACACTTGTACTTGCAAACAGTTTTTGAAGAAATTCAGCAACAGGCTTGTTCTAAATATCTTAGAGAACTAACCACAGATCCTCGCTGTAAGATCTATGTATCCTCTTCTGTGAATGTAGGTTTGCACTAATCTTGCTATCTCTTCATATAATTATACAAATAAATATATCTCCAGGATAAGGGTATGTTTCCACGTGGCATATTTGCTGCGGATTGGACGCTGCATACAGCCGCAGTGTCCAATCCGAAGTGGCCAGAAGTTACAGCATAGTGGATGGGATTTTATGAAATCCCATTTCCACTATGCGTACAAAGACATAGGTGGCAGACCTACGTATCCGGATATGCGACGCGTCTTTATAGACCACGGCATGTCTATTTATCTTGCGAAGACGCTCAATTTCCGCAAGATAAATACCACAGTTCTATGTATAGGATGTGATGATTCCACATGTGTTCAATGAACACGTGCTTAATCACCGAGTGTGCAAAAGCGGGCAGCGCTTTGGACGAGTCGGGTGTCCGCTGAGTCCAGAGCGCTCGGATTATGCACGTGGAAACATACCCTAACGAAGAACAAGTAGTTCTGGAAAAGATGATATGGCCCTCATGGAGCCCTTATCTATGATATGAAGAGGCAGAAGGATTTTCATAAGCCTACTTACATAGAGGATTTGTGGTTAGTTCTCCAAGATGTTTGGAACAACCTCCCTGCTAAGTTATCTCAAATCTAAGTGTGCAAAGAAAAAGTGATGATTTAAAGACCAGTCACACCAAATATTGTTTTGATTTAGATTTGTCTTGAATTTATTTACTTTGCATTTCTATCTCTGAAAGCTTTCTTACTTTCCAGAAATTTTTTCCACACCTGACCAAAACTTTTGCACGGTACATGTATCTATGTATGTACAGCCCTCGCCTCTTTCTGTCTTTAGTTCAGTGTTCTCTTCTAACATTTTTGGTCACTACAGCACTGACTAGGCTTCATAACAATATCATGATGTTCCTGTGAGGTGGCCAGGGTGGTATTCATGGCAGAGGAGCTGCTGTTTTGGCACACTCTGGCACCCCCAACTGCTATGTGTTACATCAAATGAGAATTTCCCGGACAAATTCAAGCCAATTCACCAAAACTGAATTTTGAAAGATTTGATTATCTCTAATATGTACAGATTGTCTACATGCTTTCAAGAACTAAAGGCCCCCATAGACATTAGACTGATGTTGGCTGCACCCATCGATTTAGTGAGCTCAGTCAACAAAGTAAGTATATTGGAGGTCACCTGGTTCCTCCCCTGACAGATGATGTTGGAGGAGATAAGGATCCAGTATATCTGATTACGAACTTCCAATCCTTCTATTCTTGGTGAGATAATCACTGCCAAAGGAATCTGGCAGCAGCTCTCTCATAGAGAACGCAGGACAGATAATTTTCTATGTGTTAGGTTTTTGTGATATATGAAGACTTGTAAAGGCAAATACTGTAGCTCTTCTCTCCTCCCCAGGTCACATAGATCTCACTGATGACACCTACTGTAATTACAAGTGGATGAGGGGACGAGGCAAGAGCTGTTTGTCATTACAAACACCCTTCTGCATCCATTGCTGGCATAAGGAATTATTATTATTATTTATTATTATAGCACCATTTATTCCATGGCGCTTTACATGTGAAAAGGCGTATACATAATAAAAACAAGTACAGTAATCTTAAACAATACAAGTCACGACTGGTACAGGGGGAGAGAGGACCCTGCTGGTGAGGGCTCACAATCTACAAGGGATGGGTGAGGCTACAGTAGGCGAAGGTAGAGCTGGTCGTGCAGTGATTTGGTGGATAGGTGATTAGTGCAGGTTGCAGGTTTATCGCAAGAGGTAGGTCTTTATTAATTGCAGAACAATGCCCTGATAGCTGGAACAGAGACAAGACCTGTGTATGTCACATGCTGCAGCTTGCATTTAACAGAATCATCATCTCTGCTATCCTACACCCACACTGTCAGTGCCATAAGTTGAGAGTGGCAGCATGTCACATACTGGAGCTGTGCCAACAGTTAGGGCATTTTCCCTGATGTCTGCAACAGATTCAGAGAGATAAAAGAAAATTTCAACCAATAAAAGGGTGCCTGAGAACAAGGACTTAAAAAAAAGTTTTGTTTTTGTTTTTATGTGCATATCAAAAAGTCCCATAGTTTAGAATACAATTGGATAATGATGGTACATTTGTCCAAAAATAAATAGCTAAACAAAACCTATTCACAAAAAATATAAGGCCAAGATAAAGGTGTAGAAAAATTATTATTTGTTATATTAAACAGCACAAAAGGTTAAAAAGAAAAGCAGTACACAAAAAAGGAGACAACAAAAGAAAGCAGGAGGAGATGAGATGAATAAAAGTCAGTACATGATCACATTATGCAGGATATATACAGTGAGAAAAATACGTATTTGATACACTGCCAATTTTGCAAGTTTTCCCACCTACAAATAATGGACTGTGAGAGACAGAATCTAAAGATAAAAACCAGAAAATCACATTGTACATAATTAAATTGCATTTTATTACATAAAATAAAAATTTGATTACCTATCAATCAGCAAGAATTTTGGCTCTCACAGTTTGGCTCGCTTAGTTTTTCTGTAAGAAACCCACCTACTCTGCACTCATTACCTGTATTAATTGTACTGTACCTGTTTGAACTTGTTAAAAGACACCTGTTCACACACTCAATAAATCACACTCCAACCTCTCCACCATGTCTAATACCAAAGAGCTGTCTAAGGACACCAGGACAAAATTGTAGACCTGCACAAAGCTGGGATGGGCTACAGGGCATTAGGCAAGCAGCTAGCTGAGAAGGCAATAACTGTTAGCACAATTATTAAAAAATGGAAGAAACACAAGACGAATGTCAATCTTCCCCGGTCCAGGGTTCCATGTAAGGCTACTTTCACACATCAGTTTTTTTGTGTCAGGCATAATCCGTCGAATACCTGAAGGGACGGATCCGGTGCTGAAATGAAAAAACTGATGCAACGGATCAGTTTTTTTGCTGGATCCGACCTGAACTTTTGAACCCGGAAAAAGAAGTTTTGCAGCCGGAAAATGCAGGTACGCATGTCTGGACCGAGGAGAGAGCGAGAGACCTTGGTTTCCAGAATCCGGATCGGTCTTTTGACGGATTGCACAAAAGACTGGTCCGGTTCCAAACACTTGTATTATTTCCGGCCGCCTGATGAGCTGCTTCAGGCACTATCAGGCGGCTCCGGAAAAAAATAACGTTGCAGTGACCGTTTTGTCCTGCCGCCGGAATGTACATTTCCGCCGGATCCAGACAAAAACGGATGCAACGCAATGACATCAGGCGCGATCTGGCGCTAATGAAAGTCAATGCTAAAAAACGCATCCGGTACCGGATCCGTTTTTTTAACAACATGCCGGATTGCGCCTGAAGTAAAAAAACTGATGTGTGAAAGAGGCCTAAGATCTTGCTTTGTGGGGTAAGGTTGATTATGAGAAAGGTCAGGAATCAGCCCAGAACTATATGGGAGTACCTGGTCAATGACCTGAAGAGAGCTGGGACCACAGTCTCAAACATTACCAATAGTAACACACTAAACCCTCATGGATTAAAATCCTGCAGGACATGCAAGGTCCCGCTTATAAAGCCAGTGCATGTCCAGGCCCATTTGAAATTTGCCAATGACCATCTAGATGATCCAGAGGAGGCATGGGAGAGTCAAATGAGACCAAAATAAAACTTTTTGATATCAACTCTACTAGCAATGTTTAGAGGAAGAAGAATGATGAGTACAACCCCAAGAACACTGTCCCAACCATGAATAATGGTGAGGGGAAACATCATACTATGGGAGTGCTTTTCTGCAAAGGGGACAGGACAACTGTACTGTATTGAAAGGAGGATAGATGGGATCTTGTATCACAAGATTTTGACTAACAGCCTCCTTCCCTCAGTAACAGCAAGATGGGTCATAGCTTGGTCTTCCATCATGACAATATAGGAAATACACCGCTAGCACAGCCAACGGAAGAGGTGCCTCCGTTAGGTTCCCAAACTGTGAGTTATAGCACAGTAAACCGGGCACACTAATGAAATGCAATGTGAGAGAATTTATTGTGCGATACATACAGTAGTTACAACAAACGTTTCTGTCTAAAACAGAGAAATGTGCATATTCACACAATGGTAGGATAAGCCATGTGTTATATAGGTAGTCTTTAAGCTAGCATCAGTGAAGCAAGATAGCAACAAGTGGGGAGAGGAGCAGGCAGGCCAGGGACATGGAATTCACCTCAAGTCATGAAAAGACGTAGGCGTCATGAAAACCTGTGCCATTACGACCTGTGACACCTACGTAGGCGTCATGGTATAAATCGCGTTCTTGCGGGTTGGATGACCGGGTCACTGAAAGGTCACAGGAGGATTTGTGCTTCACCCCAGTTGGGGTGGCTTTGCCCCCCGTGGCTACGATTGCTCTGATTGGCTGTTGGATGTGAAACAGCCAATCAGAGCAATTTGTAATATTTCACCAATGAAACTTGGTGAAATATTACAATTCAGCCATGGCCAATGCTGCAATATCATCGACCATGGCTGGAGACAGTAATATGACACCCCACACTGACTGACGGGGCGATCTGCCCCCACCACAGACTGACGGCGGTGATCTGCCACCGCCGTCACCATCTGCTCCCCCTCTCCTTCCCTCCGCTTCCCCCTGCCTTCCGATCACCCCGCCTCACCTCCCCCTGAACCATAGGACTCCGGGTGTCCCACCTCGTTCCTGCATAGGCGCCGCCATCTTCCAAAATGGCGGGCGCATGCGCAGTGCGCCCGCCGAATCTGCTGGCCAGCAGATTCATTCATTCAGGGACATTTTGATCACTGTGATCAAAATAAAAAAAATAGTAAATAATCCCCCCTTTATCACCCCTATAGGTAGGGACAAATAATAAAATAAAGAAAATATTTTTATTTTTCTATTAGGGTTAGGGTTAGAATTAGGGTTAGGCTTAGGGTTAGAATTAGGGTTAGGGTTAGGCTTAGAATTAGGGTTAGGGATATAATTAGGGTTAGAATTAGGGTTAGGGTTAGAATTAGTTTAGGGTTGGAATTAGGGTTAAGATTAGGGTTAGGGGTGTGTTGGGGTTAGGGTTGGGATTATGGTTAGGATTGCAATTAGGGTTAGGGTTGGGATTAGGGTTAAGATTAGGGTTAGGGGTCTGTTGAGGTTAGGGTTGGGATTAGGGTTAGGCTTGTGGTTAGGGTTTTGGTTAGGGTTGGGATTAGTGTTAGGGGTGTATTGGGGTTAGGGTTATGGTTAGGATTGGGATTAGGGTTAGGGGTGTGTTGGGGATAGGGTTGGAGTTAGAATTGAGGGTTTCCACTGTTTAGGCACATCAGGGGGTTCTCCAAATGCAACATGGTGCCATCATTGATTCCAGCCAATTTTGCGTTCAAAAAGTCAAACGGTGCTCCTTCCCTTCTGAGCTCGGCCATGCGCCCAAACAGAGGTTTACCTCAACATATGGGGAATCAGCGTAAACTCAGGAAAAATTGTACAACAACTTTGGGCATCTAATTTCTCCTGTTACCCTTGAGAAAATAAAAAGTTGGGGGCTAATTAATGATTTTTTATTTCCACGGCTCTGCTTTATAAACTTCTGTGAAGCACTTGGGGGCTCAAAGTGCTCACCACACATCTAGATAAGTTGCTTGGGGGTCTAGTTTCCAAAATGGGGTCACTTGTCGGGGTTTCTACTGTTTAGGCACATCAGGGGCTCTCCAAACGAAAAACGAAACATGACGCCCGCAGACAATTCCATCAAAGTCTGCATTTCAAAACGTCACTGCTTCCATTCCGAGCACCGACGTGTGCCCAAAAAATAGTTCCCCCCAACATATGGAGTACCAGTGGACTCAGGACAAACTGGACAACACCTTTTGGGGTCCAATTTCTTCTGTTACCCTTGGGGGAAAAAAAATTACGGGCTAAAAAATCATTTTTTGAGAAAAAAATGATTTTTTATTTTCACAGCTCTGCTTGTTAGGGATCGAGTTCCTGCTGCTGCACAAGAGGAATCTCAAACCAGTCCCGCTTCGTTCCCCATCCATCTCCGGCCGCAGTGGAACCTGCTCAGCAGAGACGTCGGTTCCAGCGTCTCGCCCGGTATAGTACTGTGCAGAGACTTGCTCTGTTGTAACCAGTGTTGGAGCAGGCAGATTCGGGACTAAGTCCTCTGTTTCTCCATCTGAGCATGCCCAGGGAAGATCTTCCATTGGAGATCAGGGGGTCACATGCTCGGATACAGCTACGACTCCTATTGGTCCTCCAGGAAGGTCCTGTAGCTGTTGGTGATCTGAAGCAGCTTTCTATTGGTCCTTTCTGGAAGGTCTCGTACTCGTGGCTACTATAAAAAGGTGGCATAAGCGCACGGCCGTGCGCTAGTATCAGATTTGTTACGTGCTTGCGCCAGTGTGGTTATGCATGTGTTTAGGGACCCAGCTGAAATAAGCCCCTAGAATACTGGCACCTCCGGTGAGGAGATGTGTGTATGGGTTCAGGGCTCTGGCTGAAATAAGCCCCTAGTATACCGGCTTCTCCGGTGAGGAGTTTGCTGTGTGCATTGCTGACTACTGTATGTTGAAGCTGCGCAGTCCTGATGTAACCCGGTGGCAGCACGCGGACATCGCTATTAGTCAGCATTTAGGTTGTGACTCTGTGGAGCAACAGAGTTCTCTTATACCGCCATATAGCGCCACATCCTTTTATTTAGCGGCTCTGTGGAGTAACAGAGTTTGCCCACTTCACCATATATTGCGACGGCGACCATATCTGCGACTCTGCGGGATAACAGAGTTCGCTAATACCACCTACTGCGCCATCTTACTAGCAGTAGGTTCTGCCTGCACGGTGGACCCCAGGCTGTGAACGCACCTTCTAATTTTATTTATTTGGTGCGTTCAGCCAGCCTTAACACTGCGTTATAAACTTCTGTGAAGCACTTAGGGTTTCAAAGTGCTCACCACACATCTAGATAAGTTCCTATGGGGGTATAGTTTCCAAAATGGTGTCACTTGTGGGGGTTTCCACTGTATAGGCACATCAGGGGCTCTCCAAACGTGACATGATACCTGCAGACCATTCCATGAAAGTCTGCATTACAAAACGTCACTACTTCTCTTCCGAGCCCCGACATGTTCTCACACAGTATTTTTTCCCACATATGGGGTATCAGCATACTCAGGACAAATTGGTCAACAACTTTTGTGGTCCAATTTCTCCTGTTACTATTGAGAAAATAAAAAATTGGGAACTAAAAATCATGTTTATGGAAAAAATATGATTTTTTTTATTTTCACGCTCGGGCGGTATAAACTTTAGTGAAACACCTGGGGGTTAAAAGTTCTCACCACACATCTAGATAAGTTCCTTGAGGGGTCTAGTTTCCAAAATGGTGTCAATTGTGTGGAGTTTCCACTGTTTAGGCACATCGGGGCTCTCCAAACGCGACATCACATCCAGCCAATTCTGCATTGAAAAAGTCAAACATCGCTCCTTCTTTTCCAAGCTCTGCCATGCACCCAAACAGTGGTTTACTCCCACATATGGTGTATCAGCGTATTCAGGACAAATTGCACAATTTTGGGGTTTTGTTACCCTTGGGAAAATAAAATTGGGGTGAAAAGATCATTTTTGCGGAAAAAATATGATTTTTTAATTTTACTGCTCTGCATTATAAACTTCTGTGAAGCACTTTGGGTTCAAAGTGCTCACCACAGATCTAGATAAGTTCCATAGGGGGTCTAGTTTCTAAAATAGGGTCACTTCTAGGGGGTTTCCACTGTTTAGGCACATCAGGGGCTCTCCAAACACGACATGGCGACCAATCTTGATTCCAGACAATTTTGGTTTGAAAAAGTGAAATGGCGCTCCTTCCCTTTCGAGCTCTGCCGTGCGCCCAAACAGTGGTTCCCCCCCAAATATGGGGTATCAGTGTACTCAGGACAAATTGGAAAATAACTTTTGTGGTCCAATTTCTCCTGTTACCCTTGGGAAAATAAAAAATTGGTGACTAAAAGATCATTTTTGTGGGAAAAAAATAGGATTTTTTAATTTCATACCCAGGCATTATAAACTTGTGTGAAGCAATTGGGGGTTCAAAGTGCTCACCATAGATCTAGATAAGTTCCTTAGGGGGTCTAGTTTCCAAAATGGTCACTTGTGGGGGTTTCCACTGTTTAAGCACATCAGGGGCTCTGCAAAATGAACATGACACCCATCTAACTCTGCATTCCAAAATGTCATTACTTCCTTTCCGAGGCCTGCCGTGAGCCCAAACAGTTTTTCCTCCCACATATGGGGTATCAGCGTACTCAGGACAAATTGGACAACAACTTTTGGGGTCCAATTTCCTTGGGAAAAATCAAAAATTTGGGACTAAAAAATCGTTTTTGTGGATTTTTTTTCACACCCAGGCATTATAAACTTTAGCGAAACACTTGGGGGTTCAAAATGCTCAACACAGATCTAGATAAGTTCCTTAGGGGGTCTAGTTTCTAAAATGGTGTCACTTGTGGGGGGTTTCCACTGTTTAGGCACATCAGGGGCTCTTCAAATGCAACATGGTGTCCAATCTCAATTCCAGCCAATTTTGGTTTGAAAAAGTCAAATGAGGCTTCTTCCCTTCCGAGCCCTGCCGTGCGCCCAATCAGTAGTTTTCCCCCACATATGGGGTATCGGTGTACTCAGGAGAAATTGCAAAACAACTTTGTCCATTTTCTCCTTTTACCCTTATAAAAATAAAAAATTGTTTGTAAAAGATCATTTTTGTGACTAAAAAGTTAAATGTTCATTTTTTTCCTTCCACGTTTCTTTAGCTCCTGTGAAGCACCTGAAGGGTTAATAAACTTCTTGAATGTATTTTTGATAAGCTTGATGGGTGCAGTTTTTAGAAAATGTTATTTATTAACTATTTTTTGTCACATAATTCTCTGGTTTAACAGAATAAAAATGAAAAATTTGAAAATTGAGAAATTTTCAAAATTTTCGCCAAGTTTCCGATTTTTTCACAAATAAACGCAAAAATTATTGACCTAAATTTACCACTAACATGAAGTCCAATATGTCACAAAAAGCATTCTCAGAATTGCTAGGATCCGTTGAAGCGTTCCTGAGTTATTACCTCATAAAGTGACACTGGTCAGAATTGCAAAAAATAGCCAGGCCATTAAAGTCAAAATAGTCTTTGTCATGAAGGGCTTAATTATAGTGAAATATATCAAATTTTTACCATAAACGTTACTAGCTAAAATCTCTGCGACACAGATGAAAAAAAAACATTTTATTCAGCACTGTAGCCACTATTCTTTGATGTGGCAAGATAACATGCTAAAACTGTTATGGGTAACAATAATTAGAGCAATACATAGTCAATACGCTAATGAATGACTTTATTATTCACAACCAATAGGCAAATTTATTTAATTTCATAATTAGACCAAGTCCATCTGTCATGAGTGAAAGAAAAACCCTCTAAGAACAGGTGAACACGAGCATATTTTTGGCCCGAGTGCGGTACGACAAAACATTGTATTGCAGTTGGACCAATGTTAGTCTATGGGGCCGTGAACTCGGGCATGCAGAAAAAAATTGCTGCATGCCCAAAAGATTGATCAGATATTCAGATCTCACTCAGCCGCGCAAGTCAATGAGTTCATGGAAATCATTGGACGTCTGACTGCACTAGGATATCATCTGAGTACAGTCCGATTTCCATGGATTAACAGAATGGAGCAGATGGAGAATTTTTTTTCTCCCATCTTCTCCTCATCTGAGAAAATCGGACCACACTATGCTCACGCTCTGATAAAACTCTGATCAAAGTTGATTTTGTTAAGGGTCTGCAACTCAGGAATAGAGCAGGGGGATCTGACCATGCACTAGGACTAGACTCGATCCCTACTATGGAGCGGGCAACCTATTCCTTGCGAATAGACACACCGACGATCCTAGTCTAGACTCATGCGAAGACCTGAAGGTGGGGGAAGGGGATCCCTGAAAGATCTAGGGATGAGAACAAAACATGGTAACGTCCTAGCAGGGAAACAGAGGAAGCTGCAGAAACAAAAGGAAAAAAAAAAAAGACTAATCAAGCAGAACTAGATTTCCAGAACTGCACAAAGTATGGCACAAAGCGAACAAGGCTCTAGCCAGAACTCAAGCGGATTAACAATGATGTCCAGCAAGGGCTGGAAGGCAGGTGCAGGGTAATAAAGGGTGATACAATCACCTGACCAACGACAAGCCCAGCACCAGGGGAAGAAAGACCAGCAGCCAGAAACCACAACAAGATGGTGGAAGGTCAAACTGAATAGATTCTAACAGATTTCATAATCAGCCTGATTCTCTTGGATGAAAGAATCGACATTCGTGTGCACCTGCCCTAAGAGACACTAACATAAGCAAGAGAGGGAGGGCAGCTGGAGGATTAGTTGCAGACTACTGAATACGAATACTACCCAATACTACTAACCAGGGAATTTACTTCATATCATTCACAGATAGAGATACTCAAAACTGCCTTTGGAAGGCTAAATAGTTGATCTCCATAGGAATAAAAAAAAATAGTGAAAAGGCATTGAAAAAGTGTGGGAGGAGGGGCATAGAACCAGCCAAAAGCTGTTAATAATACCTATGGAGACTGTGTCATCATGTATCTCCTAAGCTAAACCCAATGGGTTCTCTGCCAATTGTGGTGGTGTAGTACCGAGGTTCTATTGTCTGCTAAGCTACAAATTTTAGTCATTGACTGCCAATTGGTCAATTCATTGGTCCAGATGTCATGGACACAATAGTCATTTACTGTTTTAGATTCAACGCTCAACATCCCCACATAGATATAGACATAGAGAAAAGTCCAATACCAGAGAAAAGCCAATTCCAACCTAGCAGAAAAGGGAAGTAAGGGATTGAAGGCAGGATTTAAGTAACCAATGAGATGAGCTGGGTTTGGAGTTTGATGGCATGTAAGCATCTGATTGTTAGGAACATTGGTTCCAAAAACATTGGGTAAAAGTGCAAAAAAATGGAAGCAAGATATTACGAAAATTATACCATGCCCATTATTGGTTTCTTCTTCAGCTCTGTTATACAAGCCCATGGATAGATGTACATCTGTGACATCTTCATGCACTGATACACAATATTCTACAAGTGTGTATGTAGGACACAGAAAAACTTCACTTTTCATGCATTTCGTTCACCTTATCATATTTCAACTGTAAAATCCATTTAATGTGTTTCTGTGCGTTTTAATAATTTATACGTAAAAATGTAACTTCAGGGGTGGAAGAAATTCAGTCTATGGCAAGAACAGATGTAAAAGTGTTGCCAAATTTTGTGATGATTATGTGACAACATGCAGTACTGAAATAACTATGACACCCATACAGAATGATTGACAGGGTCTTGGAATCTCCTTCTAGGAGAAAAGACTATGGAAATACAAGGACATTTTACATGACTTTTGATGAACTTACGTTTACATGTTTTTTAATGTATTTTATTGGATATTTCGATTGGAATGTGAGATTTTACTGAAGTGCAGATTGAATAAAGAATATCATCTGCAAAGTAAAATCAAACAGTCATCATTCTTCTATCTTTTTTCATATTATTGATTTCAGGGCTTTTACACCCAGGCCCTGTATCATCCTAACATGGATTTATATTCAAGCTAATCAGGCAATAGATAATTTGGTTGATCTGGCAAAATTAGAATTTCCAGATCGGGTGGATTTTCTCAGGAAATTCAATCTCTAATGTCCAACTATTTCCTTACACCCCAAACCAATACTGTATCTATTACGTTCTTCTCTGGGAAGCACGTGCTCATTCCATGATGACATTTTCACATGGGACTATGCTACTGCTTTAAATTCATGTACCTGAGTCACACCCTTTTTAGCCTCTTGCAATTTGGAGGATGAGATTCCTTCTCATGATGCGATGAATGGCAATTTTTTCTAAATCATTGCAATAACTAGGAAAGTAAACTGGAACAAAAATAAATTAATCTGAGATGCAGCAATGAGGAAAGTTTGCATTTAAGATATAGATATGTTTTTGTAAACTTAACGTGTGAGTGTACTTGGTATGGGAACGCTACCAAAATGCATGAAAAACATAAAAGCTACAATGATCTAACTAATAATTATGGTGGGAATGGCTAAGGGGGGGGGGCAATAGGTGGAAAACATATTTTTGTTCTGAGCTATTTGGCAAAGGGCGAAATGCAGTCACAGATGATACATTTCCCTCGGCCCATTGTTTATGGTTAATGAGGATATGGTTAAAGTTAAAAGTGGTGCCATTGATGGGGGCACAATGCCATTGGTTAAAGTGGCCTTCTCTACAGTTACAGCTTCCATGTTAATTTTTATTGCCTGGAAGTTAAAACAAGCGATTTGCAGTCTCATGGTGTCTCAGTCTATTTGTAAATGGGAAGAAGTCATCCAACATCCTTCTGAAATGTGTGTGTCAAGAATTGCTGCTTAAATGATCTATGTGTGTTTCGCATGTTTTCTTTGTGCATTTCCATAGGGTGGCGTTTGGAGAGTAGGACAGCTAACAATTGGACAACCCATGTTGGGGAAGGTTGAGGACACAAAAAGGAGATTTGTTCTTGCTATGAGTAGAAGCAAGTTTTGATGTTGATTCTTGTCCACAAGGCTCTGTTTTGGGCCCTGTTTGTTCAACTTCTTTATCAATGATTTAGATGAAGGAATTGAGGGTAAACTGATAAAATTTGCTGACGCACAAAGCTAGGGGGGGGTAGCTAATACTAGAGAAGAGAGAGAGAGGATTAAAAAGTATAAATAAACTGGAGCAGTGGGCAGCAACAAAAAGAATGGTTTTTAAACAGGGAAAAATGACAAAGTACTACTTGGGCAATAAAAAAGAAAAAAGCGTATACAAAAAGGGGAGAATAGGGCTAAGTAACAGCACATGTGAAAAGACTTGGGTATATAATTGATCACAGACTGAAACATGGTCAACAGTGTGTGCGCAGCAAAAAAGGCAAATACAATTTAGGATGTACAACGAAGCATCGTTGATCACGTTTAGGTCATTATTGCCCTCTTCTCCTCTTTGGGTAGACCTATCTGGAATATGTGTCCAGTTTTGGGAAACCACCATTTTAAAAAAACATCAACAAACTTGAGCAAGTTCAAAGGAGAGCCACCAGATGGTGACGGCTGCAAACCATGCCTATGGGAAGGTTGCAGGTTTGGGAATGTTTTGCTTGCAAAAAAGAAGACTGGAGGGACTTATAAACTGTCTACAAATATCTAAGGGGTGACATTGTAGAGGATATCTTTATTTCATTTGCACAAGGGAAGACAGAAGCAATGGATGAAACTGAAGGGAGGAGAACGGTTAGATAATAGAAAAACTTCTTTACGTTAGGGATCAAGGAGTTTAACAGGCGCCAGAGAGGTGGTAAGTTTCCCCTTTAAAGGAAGTCTTCAAACGAGGTGGGGCCCGAAACTGTCTGGGATGATTTAGGAATCCGTTTGAGCAGGGAGTTGGACCGATGGCCAGGGGTCCCTTCCAACTCTAATCTTGATTCTATGATTCTACTGTCCACTAAGCGGATCGCTAACGAATCGCTAATGCATCACCGATTTTATGACGCAGTAGCGATCTCGTTAGCAACTTAGCTGTGTGTGACATGTTTGAAGGTGTGGCCCTTTTTGAGTGTCGCTGATCGCTCA
>JARQOD010000001.1:948686078-948722450 GCA_033576555.1 Oophaga sylvatica | reverse complement strand
TAGACATTTAAACAGACGGAGAAAACACAGACTGCATACACACTCAAACACAGAAGGAAAATAATGATCGGGATATTAAACTCTAAGCAAGGTGAGCTTAAAACAACAAGGAGCTCTTTAACTAAGTCTATACAGATACAAATCCTATCGTGGTCTGCATGAAGAATTTCACTGGCAACACCCAACACAGACAACCAGAGATTTAAAGGAAACCAATCAACAAATAATTAATTGCAGCCGGGAGAAAACTGCACCCAGTCCCAGAACTGAGCACAGACAGAAATTAACTCCCTAACTGCCAAACCAAAGAACAGCAACTCAGCTGTGAGAAGTCCAGAATGTGCAACCGCGACGATCTTCGTGCGATGCACACATGACAGTCCCCCCCCCCTTCTACGAGGGGCCTTCGACCCTCAGGGCCAGGTTTGCCCGGGTGAGTTCTGTGGAAGGTCCGCACCAAACATCTGCGTTAAGTCAGACGCAGGAACCCACGTCCTCTCCTCGGACCATACCCCTTCCAAGCACCAAGTACTGAAGGGACCGGCGATTCAGACGTGATCAATGATCTTTGACACTTGAAACTCCAAGTTACATTGACCACCACTGGAGGAGAGGTAGAGGTGACGGTATGACTGGTGCCACGTACCTCTTAAGTAATGACTTGTGGAACACATTATGAATTTTAAACGTAGGGGAGGTCCCAGACGAAATGCCACAGGATTAATTATGGAACTGATCCTGTACGGCCCGATGAATCTGGGGCCCAGCTTCCAGGAGGGGAACTTTTAAGTTTTATAATCCTGGTAGACAACCATACCAATCGTTCACATAAGATCTGGACCAAAACTCTCCTCCTATCAGCCATACGTTTATAACGGTTCCCCATAGCACTCAATTATTCAATACACCTCTCCACACTGAAGCAAGTGACGACGAGAAACGCTCCTCCTCAGGAACCCCAGAAGGGCCCCCCCCCATTGAATGTACAAAACTGGGGATGAAAACCATATGCCCCAAAAAACGGGGACTTACCAGTGGACTCGCTCCGCCTGTTGTTAAGAGCGAACTCTGCCAGAGGCAAGAAAGAAGACCAGTCCCTGGTTCTCTGAGACAAAACACCGAAGATAAGTCTCTAGGCTTTGATTCAGACCTCTGTCTGACCATTGGTCTGCGGATGAAAAGCCGAGGAAAATGACAATTGCATCCCCCGACGTAAACAAAATGCCCTCCAAAACTTGGACACAAACTGAGACCCCCTATCTGACACCACATCAGAAGGCAACCCATGAAGTCTCACAATCTCCCCAATGAACACCTGCGCCAGAGTTTTAGCATTAGGGAGGGCAGGAAGAGCAATGAAATGTGCCATCTTACTGAACCTGTCAACAACCACCAGTATGACAGTCTTCCCCTGACGACTGAGGAAGTCCGTGAATGAAGTCCATAGACAAATGAGTCCATGGACGCTCCGGAGTTTCAAGGGTAAGAGGGTCCAGACGGACGGGTATGAGGGGTCTTAGAGCGAGCACAAACCCACAGGACGCGACAAAAGTTAAAACATCTTTATTAACGTTAGGCCACCAAAACCCGGCGAGAAGGAGATCTAAAGTAGCCTTACTCCCTGGATGTCCTGCTAGAGCAGAATTATGATGTGCCTCAATAACCTTTTGTCTCAACTGATTTGGGACAAACAGTCTCCCTGGAGGTCCTGCAGGGCGTCCCCCTGAGCCTCTAACACCTCCTCCTCAAGCTAGAACATACAGCCGACACTACCACCCCCTCCGAAGGATAGGAATGGGTCATCCATTTTCCCGGCCCCTGGAAACTGCGAGACAAGGCATCCGCCTTAACATTCTTAGATCCAGGGCGATAAGTGACAACAAAATTAAACCTGGTAAAAAAACAACGACCATCGAGTTGTCTGGAATTCAGACGCTTAGCAGATTCCAAATACAGCAGTTTCTTGTGATCAGTAATGACGGTGACCGGGTGGACTGCCCCCCTTCCAAAAAGTGACCCATTCTTCAAAAGCCAACTTAATGGGCCAAAAGTTCCCTATTGCCGATATCATAATTCCTTTGGGCGGACACAATTTTTTAGAAAAGAAAGCGCACGGATGCCATTTACCAGGGGACGGACCCTGGGACAATATTGCACCCACCCCTACGTCAGACGCGTCCACCTCCACAACGAACGGCTGTGATGCATCTGGGTTTGGGTGAGAACGGGGCCGAAGCAAAACATTTTTCAAAGAGGAAAAAGCTTGGCAAGCTTGTCCGACCATTTTTGAAAAATCCGTCCCTTTTCTTGTCATGTCAGTGAGAGGTTTGACAACAGATGAGAAATTACAAATAAATTCCGGTAGTAGTTAGCAAACCCCAGAAAACGCTGCAGAGTCTTAAGATCCTCTGGCTGATCCCATTCAAGCACTGCTCTCACCTTTTCAGGTCCATACGGAAACCGGAGGGTGACACCAAGAAACCCAAAAACCCGAAGTTCCTGTACGGCGAATACACACTTTTCCAGTTTGGCGTATAGTTTATTGTCTCGCAAGATCTGCAACACCTGTCTCACATGCTCCCGGTGAACACAAGATCTGGTGAGTAAATTAAAATGTCATCCAAATATACGACCACAAACAGCCCCACCAGATGACGAAAAATGTCATTAACAAAATGTTGGAATACTGAAGGGTGCAGTAGTCAGACCAAAGGCATGACAAAGGTTCTTAATGTCCCTCCGGCGGTTAAACGCCGTTTTCCACTCATCCCCCTCTTTTATCCTATATCAGATTATACGCCCCCCTGAGATCCAATTTAGAGAACCATTTGGCGCCAACAATTTGATTGAAGAATCAGATCAGAGGGAGTGGATACGGATCTCGAACAGTAATCCGATTAAGTTCGCGGAAACCAAGCAAGGGCGTAGGCCTCCATCTTTTTTCTTCACAAAGAAGAACCCCGCGGCCACTGGGGAAGATGAAGGTCAATATGCCCTTTGGCCAGACTTTCCGAAATATAATCTTTCATAGCCTGCCTCTCAGGACCAAAAGGTTATATAACCTAGCTTTAGGTAACTTAGCATCAGGAAGTAAATAATAGAGCAGTCATACACGCGATGAGGAGGCAACTCCTGACACCCCTCCTCAGAGAAACACATCCCCAAAGTCCTCCAAAAAAGGAGGCAAAGTACTAGGCACGACCGCACTGATGACTGTGTTCATGCAGTTACTTTTGCAAAACTCCCCCCATTGGCTTATATCTCTGGACTGCCAATTAATCACAGGGTTATGTTTAACCAACCAAGGAAGCCCAACACAATAGGAGTAGGTAGACCCTCCAACAACATAACAAGATAATAGTTCCCTATGTAATTGCCCCAACCGAAGGTCAATGTTATGAACCTCATGAACAAAGCTACCTTGGCCGAGAGGCCTGGCGTCAATGGAGAATAAGGATCGGTTTGACCAATACACTCAGATGCATACCTTGAGCCTGAGCAAACTGAGCGTCAACCAGATTAGCCCCGACCCACTACAAGAAGAACAGAAAATCTCTCCACTCTCGTACCAACCACCACCCCACTGGTAAAAGGAACTGAGAAGAACTAGCGGACGAAATACATACTCCCAGGTTGTCGTCCACCACACAACCTGGGATTAACAGTTTTTCCGGCGACTTTTTGCTCAACAAGGCACGGATGGACATCCCCCAACAAATGTCCCTCTTTCCCGCAGAAGAAACACCTTCTAGTCCTGCGGCGTACCGCCAATCCCCCTCCTACGAAATGATGTCCCTCCCAACTGCATAGGCTCCTCCGAACAGACAAGGGGAACCTCAACATAAGGGACTTTAGTAGTAGGTGGAGTAACAACAGGGAGCGAGTTACCTCGCACCTCTCCCGAGCCGTCTATCAGTACGGATAGCTAGGGCCATAGCACCCCAGTGATGGAGGAGAATCATACTGAGCCAAAACGTCCTTTAATTTGTCAGAAAGCCCATGACAAAACTGGCTCCTAAGAGCTGGGTCATTCCACTGAGTATCTGTGGCCCATCTACGGAACTCAGAAGCAAATTCCTCCGCCGGACGATCTCCCTCTGTATCTTACGTAATTTGTCTCAGCAAGGAAGACCCGATCTGGGTCATCATATACCAACCCAGGGCAGTAAAAAATCGATCTACTGACTGTAGAGCCGGGGATCCCGGAGGAAGGGAGAAGGCCCAGGATTGAGGGTCCCCTTGTAGGAGCGAGATAACAATCCCACTCTCTGCTCTTCACTCCTGATGATCGAGGCCGAAGCCGAAAATACAATTTACATGCTTCCCTGAAGGTAAAAAATTTGTCTCGCCCACCAGTGAACCTGTCCGGGAGGCTACTTTAGGTTCAAATCTGGTTTGCTCCGAGGGAGACAAAACTTTGGACTTAATGTCCGTCAGCTCCATGATAATCCTGCAACTGCAGAGCCAGCTGGGCTACTGGATCCATGGCAACTGGGAATAATTTTTATGGGCCAGTGAAAATGTCACGCGGTCTTATGATATGTGTACGATGTCAGTAAACTATTCTTAAAAGAACAACACTCTATACAACATATAGATTAGCAACATCAGCATGTAAATATAGAATAGATTTACCTGACACGATATCCGTTGAACTCAGGGTTAATCTTGAGGACTTGATACACTGTCACAGGAAAGGAGGACCGGGGTCTAACCTGACCCTAAAGGGTCCTAACTAATCCCTCACCTTGGAGGTACTGATAATGGTTCAGAGGTCCAAATCTCCAGCCTAACCCTGTCTCCTATCAGTCCCTGAACCCTGTAAATCAGTCCTAAGAAGGATACTGATTACCACCAAAGGGATATGAGCTGATCTCTGCTAAATACACAGATTTAGACATTTAAGACAGACGGAGAAAACACAGACTTGCATACACACTCAAACACAGAAGGAAAATAAATGATCTGGGATATTAACTCTAAGCAAGGTGAGCTTAAAACAACTAAGGAGCTCTTTAACTTAAGTCTATACAGATACAATCCTATCTGTGGTCTGTATGAAGAATTTCACTGGCAACTCCCAACACAGACAACCAGAGATTTAAAGGAAACCAATCAACAAATAATTAATTGCAGCCGGGAGAAAACTGCACCCAGTCCCAGAACTGAGCACAGACAGAATTAACTCCCTAACTGCCAAACACAAAGAAACGCAACTCAGCTGTGAGAAGTCAGAATGTGCAACCGCAACGACTCTTCGTGGCGATGCACACATGACAGTAGGTGGCAGATAAAACAGCGGAGATACTGCTCCAGGGTCTGATTGGTTCGTTCTGTCTGTCCATTAGTCTGGGGATGAAAAGCAGAAGAAAGGTTTACTTTAATGTCCAATGCTGCACAGAAATTTTGCCAAAACCTTGTAGTGAATTGCACCCCTCGATCCGAAATGACCTCATCCGGTACTCCATGTAAGCGAAAACACATTCTTAATCATCAAGTCTGATGTCTGTTTTGCAGTGGGTAAGCCGACACAAGGGATAAAATGAGCTGCCTTTGTTAGACGGTCCAACCACCACTAGAATGGTGTTCTTCCCTTGAGAGGTTGGTAACTCCACAATGAAGTCCATAGAAATGGATCCCCACGGCGGGACGGGGTGGGAAGAGGTTGCAACAGACCAGTTGGTGAGGAGCGAGGGTTTTGCATCTTGCACAGACTTCACATGAAGTGACATAGTTTAAGACATCTTTCCTGTAAGTGGGCCACCAAAAGAAACAAGAAAGAAATTCTTGTGTCTTTAGAATTCCCCTATGCCGGCTATCTTGGAATCGTGGATGAGTTGCAATACCTCAATTGACTGTTTCAGGTATATACAGACGTTGTCCCTGAATCCACACACCATTCTTAAGACAAGACTTACGTCCCTTGGGGTTGAGCCAACAAAGAATCCGCATGGTATGCTTCCTTGATGTCCTTAAGTAGGTCTTGATTATGAATCACTCCCAGGAATCTAGAGTCAGGAAGAATAGTCTTAGGAGGAGTAAGTGGACGTGTCTCTGCTGAAATGAATCCTAGAGAGTGCATCAGCCTTTCCATTGCGCGATCCTGGTCTATAAAAATGACAAAATTAAATTGGTTTAGGAAAAGATTCCAGCGAGCCTGGCGAGGAGTCAGGCACTTAGCCGACCTGATAAATTCAAGGTTACGATGGTCTGTCAGGACGACTATTTGCTGTGCAGCACCCTGAAGAAGGTGTCTCCATTCCTTGAAGGCGGCAATAATGGCCAACAATTCTCTATTGCCCACATCGTAGTTCCTCTCAGCCGAAGACAACTGCTGGGAAAAGAAGGCACAGGATGCAAGACATTCTTCTCACCTGTTCTCTGAGAGAGTATAGCTCCAACGGCACAAGTCTGAAGCATCCACCTCTATTATGAAGGCAAGCTCAGGTTGGGATGTACTAAGATAGGTGCGGTGGTAATTTATCCTTTAAAACGGAAAAATGCTTCCTGAGCTTGCGGGGTCCAGGAGAACCTAGACTGTTTCCGGGTAAGTTGGGTGATAGGTGACACTACCTCAGAAAATTCTTAATGAAACGTCTATAGAAGTTGGCAAACCCGATGAAACGCTGCACCTCCTTCACATTTCTAGGAATTGGCCAATCTTGATGGCTTGGGTCTTGCTTCATCCATACTAATCCCTTGCGTAGATAGTACATACCCCAGAAATTGAATTTCGGTCCTATGGAATTCACATTTTTCAAGTTTGATGTAGAGATGGTTTTGTCTTAGGCGTTCTAAGACCATTCTCACATGTCCATGATGTTCCTCTGTGGAGTTAGAAAAAATTAGAATATCATCCAGATAAATCACCACAAATGTATCTAGGAGATCCCTGAAGATATCATTCACGAAGTGTTGGAAAGTGGCTGGGGCGGTACTCAGACCAAAAGGCATAACTAGATATTCAAAGTGTCCATAGCGTGACCTGAAAGCAGTCTTCCATTCATCCCCAGGTCTGATACGGACCAAGTTATAGGCCCCACGGAGATCCAGTTTAGAGAAAATTTTGGCATGCCGCACTCTCTCCAACAACTCAGGGATTAAAGGCAATGGATAACGGTTTCTAATAGTAACCTTATTGAGTTCCCTATAGTCTATGCAGGGTCTCAGAGATCCATCTTTCTTCTTCACAAAGAAGATGGGTGCACCTGCGGGAGATGAAGAGGGGCGTATGAAGCCCTTGGCTAAATTTTCGTCTATATAATCCTTCAAAGCTTTTAGCTCGGGCCCCGCTAGGGGGTAGATCTTACCAAAAGGTATCTCGGCTCCGGGTAATAATTCAATTGGACAATCATATGGACGGTGAGGAGGAAGCTGATCAGCGTTCTTCTTGTCACATAAATCGTCATAGTCCTGGTATACAGCTGGTAGTTCAGGGACTGACATGGTTCCTTTAGGAACAGAGCAAGCTGAAACTCCTTGACTCATCTGTTTCTCCGTAAAGTGTAATTCCTTGGTCTCC
This sequence comes from Oophaga sylvatica, assembly GCA_033576555.1. Lineage (NCBI taxonomy): Eukaryota > Metazoa > Chordata > Amphibia > Anura > Dendrobatidae > Oophaga > Oophaga sylvatica. Next base: position 948,714,928 of record JARQOD010000001.1, on the reverse strand, counting down.
CAGTTAATCGTAGGATTCTGCGCCTGCAGCCATGGTAGCCCTAGAATGATGGGAAAGTGGGGAGAAGAGATAAGCAAAAAAGACATTTTCTCCTGATGATCTTTACCCATAAGGACCCTCAAAGGCTCTGTTTCTTGATCCACTGGTCCAGAAGTCAGTAGAGAGCCATCCACAGTCTCCATCTGTACTGGAGTAGACTTCTTCACTGAACGTATCCCCTGTTTCAGAGCAAAGGAGATATCCATAAAATTTCCACTTGCTCCTGAGTCGATCATAGCAGAGCTAGACACCCAGACTGAGTCAACCCAGAGTTTGATGGAAAGGAAGCAATGAGAATTGTTTCTTTTACAACTCAGCTGGGACACCGCTGAGGAAACTTGAAAAATTGCAGCGTTTATATCGTCATCGTCCCCAGAACTAACAGAGTTTAAGTCCGAGAAATCAAGATCTCTTGCAGCAGATCTCTCTGGAGCCTGAGGCTCGGACATGACAGAGCTCCTCTCGCAACACTCACAGTGAATGACTGCTGCAGTAGTCTTACGAGAACGGCTGGGGCAGTTTATAATGAAGTGCCCTGACTTACCACAGTAGAAACATAGATTTTCCTTTATACGATGTTCTTTGTGTGCATCACTAACCCGTCTTTGTAAAGAGTCCACCTGCATGGGTTCAGGTTCTGGTTCCCTTGTGATCCTACTCAAAGGTTCCTTAGCTGAGGAGGGAGGTAGTAAAAGGTTAGTGCGATTATTTTCGAACCATCTCTCTTGTCTGCGTTCAGTCAGACGAGCATCAATACGGATACAATAGTTAATAAAGTCACCTAATGCAGTGGGAGGGTCGGCACGAGCAAGTTCATCCTTAATCAGTGGAGACAACCCTTTCCGAAAAATAGATTTTTTAGCGGAAGTGTCCCAAGTGGTATCAAGAGCCCATCTCCTGAAATCCAGGGCATATTCGGCTACTGAACGCTTACCTTGGCGCAAAGTTAACATGGCTGCTTCAGCTGTTGCACCTCGATTGGGTCATCAAACACCTGCCCCATGGCTGAAATAAAAGCATCAAGGTGATTCAAACAATCATCCTCAGTCTCAATCAGAGGGTTTGCCCACATCAAAGCCTTATTGGTAAGCAACATGATTATAGTAAGCACTTTGGATCGTTCAGTGGGAAATTGTGAAGCATGTGCAGAGAAAAATAAATTGCATTGATTAATAAATCCCCTGAATTTCTCACGTTCACCGCCCAAAACGAAAAGGAGGTAATTTGGGGATCCCAGAACTTGGGGTTATGGCAGGAGCCTGGGCTCGTTCCTCTAGAGCCTCAATCCTGGCTCGCAATTCCTGGGTAGTCTGTCCAAACACTTGCAAATTATGATTAGTGAGGTCCTGTAGGCTTGCAAAACGGGTTTTTAAAGTCTGTACATCTGAAAGGATTGTATCAGTCACTCTGCAAAGTTCCTTTATGCGGGCCTCCATCTTCCATATCTTTTAAGGCAAAGGTGCTGGAAGGAGAAGAGGAAAGGAAAAAAAAAAAAAAAACAATAGTGTTTACCTGTGGTAACACTCCAGAGTAAAATTTTAAGGGAATGCGCTCACCTGGAATGGTTGTGAGAAGTCACAACCACTGTCATCACATAAGGTATTAAACGGACATCTGATATCCACAGTCACAGCAGACACGGCTTTCCCAGACCCAGCAGACACTAAACATTGGCTCCTGAATCTTGTCATGTATAGTGTACAGTTCCTATAGCGTCTTGTGCTTGGGTGCGAGGAAAACACAGGAGACATAGGTTGAAATGAAATGACTTGTATTACTTCATACAAGCATGCAGAAAAGGTCACACAGTTTGCAGGAACAGCAACAGGAGACACAGCAGGCCAGAGTAACTTCAAGCACTACAATAAATCTCCAAAGCAGGTTCAGGATCTCTTCTCTGTACCGTAATTCCTCTGCAAACATGGATTCACCAAACAGCAGGTTTCCAGAGTCCAAAAGTGTTCCAAAGTTCCTCAGTAGGGAATAGCTGGAGTACAAGTCCAAGGCTTCCAGGAGTCAGGTCACAGACTGACTGAGGCTTGATTCAGGAGCACTGATTGTTCAGCTGAGGCTGCTTAAGAAGCAAGAGGGAAGAATCAGGGCGGGAACATGAAAACTGGAAACTCCATATTAACTGAGGGCAAGAGCTGCAGAAAGACAGAAAGCAAAATGGCCGACGGAAAACTGAGTTTCAAGGAACATGTCAACAGAGACAAAGAACCTTACATCTGCTTAGCTTGGCTGGTTAACAAAAATAGGGGATCCCCTCGAAAAAAAAATGGCATGGGGTCCCCCTATTTTTGTTAACCAGCCAAGTAAAAAGCAGACTGCTGCGGCCTGGTATTGAAAGACTGTCAAGGCCCATGGATTTTGGTCCTCAACAGCCTAAAAATACCAGGCTGCAGCAGCCCCACAATTGGCGCATACAAAGATGTGCCAATTGTGGCACTTTAACCGGCTCTTCCCACTTGCCCTGTAGCGGTGGCAAGTAGGGTAATAAGGGGTTAATGTCACCTTTGATTGAACGGTGACAATAAGCCCGGTTAATAATGGAGAGGCGTCAATAAGACACCGATCCATTATTAATCATAAAGTTTGTACATGTTTAAAAAACTACACAGCCAGAATAAAGTCTTTTAATGAAATAAAACACAACACAGTTTTCATTTTTTTTATTGCACGCTCATCCTGCAACGCCATCGATCTCCTGTAAAAAAAAACAAAAATAACAAACCAACACAAATACTCCCTGTCCGACGCAGTCCAAAATCACGAGTGTCCCACGACGAGTCCAGCTCTGCTACATCTGGATGCCAGGCTGAGCCTGACATCCAGACACAGCAGAGCTGCTTACCGGTGGAGATTCCCCGGGGTGACGTCATCCAGACTGCTTTACGGCCAGCTGTCGCGAGAGTACAGCTGGCCGAGATTACCCAGTACCGGCAGTCACGTGCAGTTATCGCGAGAAGCTGCACGTGACTAACAGGGAGAGGGTAATGGCGGCCATCCAGGAGGACGTGACCACCGGGGATCTTCTGGCAGGTAAATGCTGAGTCCTGACTCCTGACAGACCCGACCGACACTGACAGTGACTCTTTCGGGAAGTTCCTGTGTCACGTACTTCGTTCTGCGACACAGGAACTCCCCATAGACTTTACAGGAAAACTCCGATTCCGGTATCCGATATGCAAAAAATATCAGATCTCAGAATCGGAATTCCGATACAGCGAATATCGGCCTATACCCGATATTTGCGGTATCGGAATGCTCAACACTATACTGCAGTAATAAAGTAAATGTGTAAAATAAATTTATATCATATCACATCAAGTGCATATAGTAGTGGATAGTAAATAGCTACCCGGACCAAACTCCAAGTACCCGCTCCCCAGCAAGTGTTTCGAACACTGCTTCCTCAAGGGGGGAACCAAAACTCCACATACTGAGATGGCCCGTTGGCTGCTTGATGTTGTTTCACAATCATGTGCCATTGGTCTGCAATGTGTGTGGGCAGAGCTTTGGCCGCTATGCCGTGGCACTGCTGTTGTGCCATCTGGCCATACCTTGTTGCATTCAAGCCATATGGATCTATATTAAAAGATTTTTAAACTTTCATTGAAATCATAGCAAAATATGAATGTAAAAGAGTTAAAGGGAATCTGTCACCCCATTTTTGCGATATCGGATAAAGATATCACTGAATTGTGCGTGCCATAAATAATCTATAGGTACCTATCATATTTCCTGACACCCCAGTTTACATGTAAAAATACCTTTGTAAAGTTTGTTTTTCAGTATGCAAATACATGTGGTCGGTCCGATGGGCGGCATTTATTCCGATTCTCCCCCCCCCGATCCTCGGTTTGCTGGAAATATCTTCGTCTGTGAATATCACAGACAGCGTACTGTTGCCGCGCTAGCACGTTCAAAAGTTCCCTCTATTTTGCATCCCTTTCTATGCCCCGAAAGTCATCCACTGGCGCATGCGCAGTACTGATTTTATGCTTTGGCCACTGTTGGGGCATTTTGAAAGCAAAAGCGCGGAAACCGTACTGGAATGCACTGACAAGAAGAGAAGAAGTGCGTAGGGCAAGAATGGAGGCGGTGGGGGAATGAGAATAAACGCCGCCCATTGGACTGGACCGCAAGTATTTGCATACTGAAAAACGGACTTTACAAAGGTATTTTTACATGAAAACTGGGATGTCAGGAGATATGATAGGTACCTATAGATTACTTATGGGACGCACAATCCAGTGATATCTTTATCTGATATCGCAAAAATGGGGTGCCAGATTCCCTTTAATGTCTGGACAAAATATTATCATCTGTAGCCCGACATCACTTAATGGAGTTTTCTATGCAAGACACCCTATTTTCAAATTGAAGAGTACCTTTGGGTCAGTTGATAACTTTAGACCCAGATCCAGAATCAAACATCTTTTAAGTGAAAGTGCGGAAAAAATTTACTATTTAATATGGGACATTTAAATGAATGGACAACCGTGTAGTATATGAATGAGCAAAGTTCACCAGAGGGAGAACTGCTTTTGTTTTGTTGGCTCTTTAATTAAACAAGTAAAGTGTCCCATCTATAGGATCCATAGTCCCTTACTGGAGATATAGCAATAAGAGTCCTTGGAGAGACAACTCCATTAACAGGAGCAAATTATATTGCTTGATATGCATGTGGGGGACTGGAATCTGAAAGCAGAGGACAATCCTGATTGGCCTAATAAACATATAATTAACAATTATTTTTGGTAAATCTTTACTCATTGGAGATAAAAAAGTTAAACATGCAGGTGCCCCGTAATTCACAGATTGTAGACAAACATGGAAACATCGGAGGTATATACAGAACTTCTTGAACGCGCAGTAAACTTTTTTATTTTCCTCTGTTGGTTTATAAAATGTTCCAGTTTCTTGGATTTCATAGACTGCTTAAGAACATATCACCTCTTCACATCTGTCTCCTTGTACGCAGCTCTGTGTAGAAACTGAAACTTAAAGATGAAGTTGCAAATCACATTGCAGACCAGTGTATATCTATGTGTACGGCCGCATTCAAACGTCTGCGATTTTTCTCATATGCAAAAATAGGGAAAATTGTTTATCAGTGTTTTGGATCTGATTTTCAGCAGTGTTTGTTCAGTGTCAGTTTTAAACATCAGCGATCTTCATGTTTAACCCTTCATGGCATGCCGATTTTCCATTTTTTTCCGTTTTCGTTTTTTCCGCCTTTTCTCCCAAGAGCCACAGATTATTTATTTTTCTATCAGAATAACCATATGAGAGCTCATTTTTTTGCGGAACGAGTTATACTTTTAAATTACACCATTATCTTTCCAACATAGCGTATTGGAAAATGGGAAAAAAAAATTCTAAATGCAGTGAATTTGCAAACAAAAGTGCAATTTCACAATTATTTTGGGATTTTCTTATTTACCATTTTCATTATATGGTAAAACTGACCTTGCAATATGATTCTTCAGGTCAGTATGAGTACACATATCCCAAACATGTGTCTGTTTTTTTTGTTTAAGTGGTGAAAAATAATATGGAAATTTCTAAAAAAAGAAGAAAATTGCTTTTGTCGCCATTTTTCAATACCCATAACGTTTTCCTTTTTTCAGGATATGGGGCTGGGCAAGTGCTTATTTTTTGCACCCTGAGCTGAAGTTTTTAATGATTCCATTTTAGGGTACATTGTAGGTTTGATCGCCAATTATTGCATTTTATTTTAATGTTGCAGTGGCCAAAAAAATACAATTCTGGGGTTTTGATTTTATTTCTTGTTATGCCATTTACCAATTGGATTCATTTATTTTATATTTTGATTGATCAGAGTTTTATGAATAGAGCGATACTAACTATGTGTATCTTTTACTATTGTTTTATTTTTAATGGGGCAAAGAATTAGAATTTAAAAAAAAATCATATTTTTAAAAAAGTTTTTTTCCCACTTTTTACTTTATTTAATAGTCCCCCAAGGGGACTTGAAGTTGCAATCGTCTGATCACTTGTGCTATGCATAGTAGTGTCTCAGCACTGCTATGTATAGCTAACATCTCAACCTCCTGTGAACGTCACAGAAGGATCGTAATGCTAAGCACAGGGGTCACATATAGACCCCTGGCTGTCAAGACAACCCATCGGTGCTCCGCTCCACCTGCGGTAACGATGTGGGCTCAGTGTGTGAGCCCTCACCAAAGGCATGGACATGACATATCACTTAAGTTTACATCATATGTCATCATGAGGGATTATAAAAATAAACTATGACACTTCTCCTATACACTACAGTGTTGATCACAATAGCACACTGTTAACATCCTATGGTGGCCTTGATTTTCATGGACCCAAAGTCTAATTTCTTAGGCTAATTTTGATCTGCGACTTGTATCAAAGCAGACATGTCACCATGATTTTACAGAACACTCGGTCCTCAAAAAGTCATGGACATGAGAACAGCACTATAGACAATAATTGATATATGTTCCATCTATGAAAAATAAAAACAGAAGGTTTATGTGACTCATCAACCTCTGAATAAAGCCTGAAATTTAGAATAAAATGTGTTAATGGGGATTGTCATTGGCAATGTTTATATTATCCCCCATACCCTAACATGGGCATTGTAACATATGCAAAAGTATTGAGAACTTTATACAATATTATATGTGGTCATCTCAGAATGCCCACAAAACTAACATGGTCTGACCACTAAAACATGTTGCTAAGATTTGGAAAGCTATGAGTTGGAAACTGTGTGACTGATGTATTACTCTAGTTTTTATTTCCTTTTATTAGAAAGTGATGGCATATCTGGGTCAGGGTCTAAGTGATAGAGGTCCGACTTTCTTCCCGCGAAAAGCCACTCTCAGCCATCTTCTATACAGGGAATTATAACCATCCTATTAAATCAAAGAGGTGGGAAATCCAGTAATCCAAATGTTATGTCATATCCAAGTAATATGCCAATAGAAAAGACAGGAATGCCACTTTAAATAATGACTACAATACAAAGCATAACTCTAACCATAAAGTATTTCCAAATTTACAAAAAAAAAGTGTATAATAAAGTATGAATACAGTAAAGAATCCTCATTCCATTACAACATGATTAAGGGCAGGTCTATGTCCAAAACGCGTTAGTTTTTGATGCAATATTTTTAATGCACTTGGAACATTTTAATCTCTACTAATAAATCGGTGTCATTTTATATCCAAACAGCTAGACAGCTTTGTTTTCTTTGTCTGCGTCTCAAGCCAAGCAGGGGGTTCTACTTTTCATGACGAGGATCTTCACAGTGAATCTATAGAAGTTGGGGAACTTTGTGATAACCCCCATTCCATGCCCTCATTCCTATGTTAGAGAGAAGAGTAGGTGAAAAGAATGTTGCTCTGGGGGACCCTATATATGCTCATGGTTGACATGGATAACCTGTTACTTTTAATTGTATAGTGTAATACCTACATTTTTCTGTGGGGGGCATTAGGTTAAATTGAGCACTTGCTACATTTTTTCACCAAATTGTAGGTAATCAATAAAGATTCTGCAGCTGGACAACCTATTATTACCTTATTGTTCGGAGAGTTTCCTTAAAAAATAAATAAATAGATTGCCCATCGAGAATGAGCTCTGGCCCCAGGAGCGTTTTCCTAACTGTGGGAAATTCTCAACATATCAGTATTTAAAATTTTTACCTATATTCTTTTTCTAACAATTGTAAGAATAACAGGCTGGCTATAACATAAAATATAAAAGTAGTTCAACTATCTTTAGTGCCAAATATACCTTTTAAGTCAATGTCCAATGCATAAAAAAAGTCTTGATACATGGCTAAGCATAAGCATGTTAAACCTAACCAGACACCCATCTGTAGACTTCAATTTTGAAGAAATTGGTCATCACTAGCACAGAGAAGAGTACTGGTTAGATAGATGAGATGCACCGGTTATATACTTGTTCTCCCGTAGGAGATCCAGCTGGTGTATGCTAGGCAAAAATGGTGTATAGTAGGCAATGCTCATAGAGATAGGACCATCAATGTAAATTATATAATCTTGAGTTTTAAGGGCACTGTATTGCTACTGAATAACAAATTATATGCATTGTACAATGCTATAGGTCTTTTGGAACAGGTATTTGCAAGACGTCTTTTTGTCCTATTGTGCTGTAAAATCTTTCAGAAGCCATTACACCAAAAAGGTTACCTAAAAAAAAGTCTTAGCTCAAGTCTTGGAATATGTTTGGTGCAACAACTCCATTCCTGTCTATAATTGTTTAGTTGCTAGATTTGTATGCTTTATATAAAGTTAAAAAAAAAACTCCCAGAGGCTCACACAGCCACAGTTCATGTGTGGACGCCTCTGAATCTGGGCTCCACGTGCTCTCTAATTTTGCTCTCCGGGACCTGCCGATGCCAGAGATATCTCGGCTTATTAGCACAGGTCCTTCAGGCAGGTTAGTTGATGCTAGGCAGGTAATCAATGTGGCGCAGTCTAGCTCCGACAGAGGGTAGCTGTACACCCTGAGCAGACTGTGGGGCGCGTAACCTGGGCATCGCCTGCCAGCTGAACAGAGAGTTGCTCAGTCCGGTCGCACACCGGCTGGCAGCACGTATGCATGGCGTGAGTCGCATGCACTTCCTAAACAGCTGGCAAGTGGCTTCTGTGCAGTTAACAGGGCCACGTCTACGACAGCCTGCAGCACATCTCCCGTGACATTAACGGAGATAGTGCAAATCCAATATCTTGCTTAGTGTGAAGTAACACAGGCAAGCCCTTATATTTCTGTTGCCAGTTTTCACCCTCATACCCGAGGGGTGTTCGGCCGCAGCATCTCTAGCTGCACCGCGGACCCCAGGGTTCGGTTGCTCCCTATTATTTAATAAAGTTGTTGCAACCGTCCCCTTAACACAGTGTTTGCCAACCTTGTGAAGACTTACAGAAAATGTTTGCCAACAAAGGATATATAACAAAATTTGAGATGAACTTTTGTAATGACCAAATAGTTATTTCACCATAAATTGAAAAAAATCTTGCAAATAAACAAGGTGATTTTCTGGATTTGTTTTCTCATTTGACTCTCAACGTTGTGTTACCTATGATGTCAATTACAGGCCTCTCTCATCTTTTTAAGTGGAGAAATTGACAACTGGTGGCTGACTAAGAAACTTTTCAAATAACAAGGATTTCTTCACTGACCTTAATGAAAGCAAGTCAGAAAAGGTCATCTTAGCTAATGGTCACTATATGACTTCAGAAGGAGTAGGAGACAGCTACCTCCACTGACCAGTTTCCGCAGCACAAAGCAGAAAGATCCCAGGATGTTCTCTATGTTCCCAGCCTTAAAAGCAATCTTCTGTCAGTAAAGAAGCTCATGCAAAAGGGGAATGTAGTTACTTTTAAAGATAACAGCTGCATCATCTCAAAGAAGGGTCACACTCTTGCAGAAGGAAAAATCCAAGATAAACTTTATCAGCTAAAATGCAAAGAAAGAGTGTACAGTGCTAGACAAGATCTGCATAAGAACTGTATCCATGTATGGCACAGATGTCTTGGGCACAGAGACCCAGAAGCAGTAAAGAAGCTAGCTCAACTTGCAAATGGTATTGAAATCAACCAGTGTGGTCAAATGATGAACTGCACTAGCTGTCTTAAAGGGAAAATGTCCAGAAAATCCTTTCCTAAAATAAGCACTAGATCTGCACAGCCTCTGGATCTGATACATACAGATGTATGTGGTCCAATGGGTGTCCAAACTTCTAGCAAGAAGAGATATGTTCTCACATTTATTGATGACTACTCCAGATATACAGTCGCCTACCTGCTTCACAGTAAGGATGAAGTTCCACAGAAACTTGAAGAATATCTTGCTTTAGTGCTTAACAAATTTGGAAGAATGCCAAAAGCCCTGCATGCAGATAATGGAACCAAATATACAAGTGGTAAGGTCGGTGCAAACCATTTTGAAAAAGAATGGAATGGTGTTCCAGACTACCATTCCATACAACCCAGAACAAAATGGCATTGCAGAGAGAAAGAACCATACTCTCTGTGAAAGTGGAAGAAGTATGTTGTTTCATGCGAATCTACCTACAACGTATTGGGGAGAAGCCATCATGACAGCTTGCTATCTTCAAAACAGAGTGCCAGGTAAAGCCACAAATGAAACTCCATATGAGCTATGGAACTGCGAAAAGCCTAACCTGAAGCACCTCAGGATATTTGGAAGCAAAATGTTTGTGTATGTTTCCAAAGAAAAACGTTCCAAGTGGGAATCACATGCAAAGCAAGGAGTCCTGGTGGGCTACAGCAAAACTAAAAAGGTTATACAGAAACTTGCACCCAGAGACCAACACAGTAACAATCAGCAGAGATGTAGTGATTGATGAAAACACCAATGGATCCATCCTACTTAAAGTTGGAAGTAGAAGATCTGCTACCCAGCAATGAGAGTTACAGATAAGAAGTGGGGGCGCTTCTGTACATAGCAACCACAACTCGTCCAGATATCACAGCCACAGTTGGAATTTTCTGTCGACGTGTAAGCAAGCCACGCCAAAGAGACTGGAATGCAATTAAGAGAATTCTTCAATATCTTAAAGAAACTCAAAGGCTAAATCTTAAGATATCTGTATCAGGAGATCTCACTCTCAGAGGTTATGTGGATGCAGATTGGGCAGGAGATTCAAGTCATCAGAAATCAAAAAGTGGTTACTTGTTCAAGTTAGGAGAAAATTCAAATTCTGGCTCCAGCAGAAAACAATTGTCAGTTGCATTATCTTCTACAGAAGCAGAATATATGTCTGCTGCTTATGCAAGTTAAGAAGTAATTTGGTTGAAACAACTTTTGGAAGATTTCGGCAAGCCATTAGCTCAACCAACAGTTATCTATGAGGACAACCAATGATGCATTAAACTTGCCAGCAGTGAGAAGATTAGTGCAAGGACTAAGCACATTGATGTAAAACATCACCACTTACGTGACTTAGTGGAACGTGGTGTACTCGAGTTTGTTTATTGCGAGTCTGACAAGACGATAGCTGATGTTATGACAAAGCCATTATCAAGAGTCAAGTTTGTGGACTTCAGAACCGCAATTGGACTAACCGGATAAGTAGTTGTTGAGTGGGCGTGTTGGAATATGTTTGGTGTAACAACTTCATTCCTGTCTATGAGTGTTTAGTTGCTAGATTTGTATGCTGTTTATAAAGTTAGAACAAAAAAACCTCCCAGAGGCTCACACAGTGAGAGCATGTGATTGTATTTCCTGGTTTCCTGTGTCTGTATATGAGAGAAGCAGCCTGCTGTAGATGCTGCACAGATAGAGACACAAAAATGATTTATTCCTTATCTTTTAAGCTTATCATATATTGTTCTTGTTTGTTACTGAATAAAGAAGCTCTGTTGTCACACACTTGGAGAGTATCCTGAATAATCTGCTGCCAATATCAAGTGACTCTATGTAGCAGATCCCATAGGAACACCAGCATTCTCCCTTCAATCACTAATACTGTGTGGTCCACTGGGTTGTGTCCATGGAGTGGTGGAGGAGGATGAGCAAGCCTGAGGTAAGGAAGGTCAAACTAGTCAGGTCAATAACAAGAGAGACTGAATTAGGGACAAAATCGGAAGACACAACTCTATTTAGGGAATTACAGCTGAGATTAGATACAAGATGGTAAATTATAACAAAGTCGGTAAGCCATTGTCAGAGGGATTCAGAACAAACTCAGGGTCACAAACCAGGTTTATGTCAAGATCAAGCTAACAGGAAAAACAGCATGGCACCAGTAGTAAACCAAGTAATAACTGGCAACTCACAGCAGGGATCTCTGATTACACCTGCTGAACTATTGAGCAGCACACGCCCATTCTGCCTGTCTGGGCAGCACTACAGTTCCTATTCACATCAATACACCTGACTGGACAAAGTCTGTGCTACCCAGCATCATTGGCCTTAATATCCCCTATATCATCAGCATCTCCTGCAATATAAATATGGTAGCACTGATCAACAGAGATCAATGGAGCAGGTGTTGGCTGAGATTCAATAGGTACTTGGGAATTTATATACCATTAATGAAAACAATTTAAAAAAAATTTGGCTTTAGAGCCACATGTCCTTATGTACAACTGTATCTACTCAAACTACTGTCACTCACATTCACAACTTTGTTGAAGTTGATGGATATACAGGTGCTTCCCACAAAATTAGAATATCATCAAAAAGTTAATTTATTTCAGTTCTTCAATACAAAATGTGAAATTCATATATTATATAGAGTCATTACAGAGTGACCTATTTCAAGTGTTTATTTCTGTAATATTGATGAATGTGGCTTACAGCCAATGAAAACCCAAAAGTCATTATCTCAGCAAATTTGAATACTTTATAACACCAGCTTGAAAAATTATTATAAAATCCGAAATGTTGGCCTACTGAAATGTATAATTGGTCAGGGCTCCTTTTGCATCAATTACTGCATCAATGCGGCGTGGCATGGAGGCGATCAGCCTGTGGCAGTGCTTAGGTCTTATGGAAGCCCAGGTTGGTTTGATAGCAGACTTCAGCTCGTCTGCATTGTTGGGTCTGGTGTCTCTCATCTTCCTCTTGACAATACCCCATAGATTCTCTATGGGGTTAAGGTCAGGCGAGTTTGTTGGCCAATCAAGCACAATGGTACTGCTGTTTTTAAACCAGGTATTGGTACTTTTGGCAGTGTGGACAGGTGCCAAGTCCTGCTGGAGCATGAGATTTTCATCTCTAAAAAGCTTGTCAGCAGAGAGAAGCATGAAGTGCTCTAAAATTTCCTGGTAGATGACTGCGCTGACTTTGGTCTTGATAAAACACAGTGGACCTACACCAGCAGATGATATGGCTCCCCAAACCATCACTGATTGTGGAAACTTCACACTAGACCTCAAGCAGCTTGGATTGTGATCTCTCCACTCTTCCTCCAGACTCTGGGACCTTGATTTTCAAATGAAATGCAAAATTCACTTTCATCTGAAAACAGCACCATGGACCACTGAGCAACAGTCCAGTTCTTTTTCTCCTTGGCCCAGGTAAGACGCTTATGTCGTTGTTTATTGGTGAGGGGCTTGACATAAGGAATGCAACACTTGTAGCCCATGTCCTGGATATGTCTGTGTGTGGTGGCTCTTGAAGCAATGATTTCAGCAGCAGTCCACTCCTTCTGAATCTCCCTCAAATTGTTGAATGTCCTTTTCGTAACAATCCTAATTCTGGCTGCTTGTGCACCTTTTTCTACCACACTTTTTCCTTCCACTCAACTTTCCATTAATATGCTTGGATAAAGCACTCTGTGAACAGCCAACTTCTTTAGCAATGACCTTTTGTGGCTTACCCTCCTTGTGAAGTGTGTAAATGACTGCCTTCTGGACATCTGTCAAGTCAGCAGTCTTCCCTGTGATTGTGGAGCCTACTGAAACAGAGGGGAGCGCAGCTGTCCTATATACTTACCCTTCCGCCGGCGCGGTCTCTGCAGCCCCTGCTCTTCTCCCACGGTCCCGGCGCCTGTGTTCAGCGGTCAGCTGGTACCGCTCATTAAAGTCATGAATATGCACATATTCATGACTTTAATGAGCGGTAACACGTGACCGCTGAACACTGGTGCCGGGACCGTGGGAGAAGAACAGGGCAGAGACGCGCCGGTGGGAGGGTGAGTATAAGGGATATTTACCTGTCCCGTTCTGCTGTGTCCTCGGGTCCTCTTGCTGCGATGTTCAGGCAGTAGAGTTGAGCGATACTTTCCGATATCCTAAAGTATCGGAATCGGAATGGTATCGCCGATATCACTAAAATATCGGCGATACCCGATACCGATACCGGAAGTCCCATGTAAGTCTATGGGAACAAAATATCGAAATTAAAAAAAACCCATTCTTGCCTTGTTGGTTAATTGTACATGAAGGAAAACAAGAAAGAGTAATGTAGAATGTATTGGGGAAGGTTGAGGAGACATTAAAGGCATAGATGTTTAACCCAATCAAATGGAATAGCATAAATATTTTTTTTTTTAAAGATGTTCGGATTGACGAAGAAATTGACAATGTTAACGTTTTTTATATTTTGGCAAATATGTATATTACACAACTTCCATGCTCTTCATCTTCACCTTTTTAACTTTTCACACACTTTCTCCTTCATAATCTTCTGCAGCATCATCTTTTTCATCAAATTATTCTTCATCTTCACCTTCTTTATCTTCTTCTTAAACTTCTTGCTATTCATCTTTGTTAACATTACTCATATTCTTCTTATTAAACTATTATTCTTATTCATATTCTGCTTCATCTTCTTCATCATATTCTTATTTGTGACAGAGAATCCTGTACTTGTAATCTGTCAAAGTATGAATTTTTCATCCTTCCGTTCTTGCTGTCACAAAAGATTTAAATTACAACAGTATTTGTCCGTGTTCAGTTTAGCCTGCAGCAGCAGGCATTTTCCAGGGGCACCACGAGGAGGAACGGACTCACCCCCATACACTGCTTAGTCTTCTTCTGCTTAGAATTTAGAGCATATATTTTGCTCTTCATTTTGGTCTTATACTTCATGTTCTTCTGCTTTTAGATCTTCTGCTTATTGTTCTTGTGTCTCTTGTTCCGTATCTTGTATTTGTAGCACAATCTTGTACCAGCTGATGTTACTGGGACACGGTTACTAAGCAGGAGGTACCTGTGCTCCAAAGCACTACCAAGGACCAGCAGACGTTGCTGGAACTCGGATACCGAGATGGAGGCACCTAGGCCAAAGGCACTGTGGAGAACCAGCTGACGGTACTGGAACCCGGAGGGCAGCAGAAGGAAAAGAGCCAATGGCACAACCGAGGACCAGCTGACGTTACTGGGACACGGTTACTAAGCAGGAGGTACCTGTGCTCCAAAGCACTACCAAGGACCAGCAGACGTTGCTGGAACTCGGATACCGACATGGAGGCACCTAGGCCAAAGGCACTGCGGAGAACCAGCTGACGGTACTGGAACCCGGAGGGGCAGCAGAAGGAAAAGAGCCAATGGCACAACCGAGGACCAGCTGACGTTACTGAACCCCAGTAACACAGGAGCAAGTGTTGACTGTGCTAACAGCACTTCCGAGCAACAACTGGCGGTGTTGGAGCCCAGGGTCAAGGAGGATGTTTAAATACTAGATCAAGTAATTTCCTTGTTACCTGTCAATTTTAAATGTCTATACTTCAAACAAGAGAAAGATAACCTTTACTACCATAAGATGATGATTTCATTTAAACTAATATCTAGATAAATAAAGAATTGACAAACATAAACACATACATTAACATGTTGAACAGCAATGCAAACCACAAAATAAATTAGTTAAGGAATCTGCTATACGGTTGTACATAAAAGCATACAAGTACATATCTGAATCCATTAATGATGGATAAGTAACAGTATGTACACCATTTTTATTGTATAGACAATGAATGTCTGACTTCAAAACATCATCAGCATTACAAGTTATCTGTGATATTACTAAAATGTTCCATTTGCTGAATAATGTCCCTAAATATTTTATACAAAATTATACAATTTCCATCATGTAATACTCATAATATGTGGCAATAATCATTTTTATTAACAAACATAACCTTTAAAAAGTGCATAGTGCATAGTGAAAATTGCTATTTATGGCTGACTGTCGACTTGGAAGCATGACAACAGATAGATAAGGTATATATAGATGACACTGCATAGCCACAGATGGTGAATGGCAATGTAATACTGTACCTCAATAAAGTGTGCGTCACTACTACATATTTTTTTTTATATAGCTGTATAAACAGGGTACATGGATGTATGCTTGTGCCTTTGTTTTGACGCACAGACTGCCTTCCTGCTGAGACGCATTGGGTAGTGAACAGTTGTGTGCAGTGTTCACTGCAGTCTCTGCGGAATAACCACACTTAGACCTTATAACTTTTCAGACTTTCTTTATCAATCTACCAAGATGAAGAAGGCAGGGAGTAAGGCACGTGGTCGTGGAGTTTCTTCAGGGAGAGGACGTGGGGATTCTGTGGCTGCTGCGGCCCCCAGTGACACAGCATCCACCAGTTTTCCCCGGGCCGTGAGCGTTCCTTTATGCGCACTTTTGTAGGAGCTCGGAGTACCCCCCTGCTGCGGGAAGAACAAATTGAAGCCGTTGTTGTTTGGATCTCAGCCAATGCATCGACTTCAATTGCTTCCACCTCCTCTCAGGACCACAGCACTGTTGGGCAACCATCTGTCTCTTCACCGCCTGGCAAATTGCCCAGGCAGTCAGAGAGTTCTGTACAGGAGCCAGCTGAGTGTCTGCTTCTGTTCTCAGAATCTATTGGCTTGCAAACAGGGGCCCAGCCAAGCAGCATTCTGTAATGTGAAGAAGAGGGAGTATGCAGTGATGCGCAACAGCTGTGTCTCTCTGAATCTGAAGAGGCGGGTGAGACAGTGCCGATGGTCAGCACACCGCAGAACGCATCTGATGATGATGATGAGACCCAGGTGCCAGTTTCTGTTGAGCATGGTGCTGGCCAGACCACCCAACAGCAGGTGTTGGAAGAGGGTAGTGGAGATGATGAGGTCCAAGACCCAACATGGCATGAAGAACAGGAAGGTGGTGGGAGCAGCTCAGAGGAATAATAATAATATTTATTTATATAGCGCCATCATATTCCGCAGCGCTTTACAGTTTAGCAGTTTCAGAACACAAGTCATAAGTAACAACGTTAACAATACAATAATTTAAGCTAAATAAGTCGCCCCTGCTCGTGACAGCTTACAATGTACAATGAGATGGGGGAGATACAAAGTATAGGTGTTTATATACAATGGTGCATTTACAATGATGTTCCAGCCATCTTAAGGGACTGAGGGATGGAGATAGTGAATGGGCTAGAGACACACACACACTTACACAGAATACATAGAATGACTTTGATTAGTGAATGTGATAGGCCGCTCTGAACAAATGTGTTTTGAGGGAGCGCCTGAAACCATGCAAATTGTGGATAGTCCTAATTTCTTGGGGTACAGCATTCCAGAGGATTGGCGTAGAGCAGGAGAAGTCTTGGAGTCGGGAGTGGGAGGTACGTATTAGTGCAGAGGTTAGTCGAAAGTCGTTTGCAGAGCGCAGCAGTCGGTTAGGCCGATAGATAGAAATGAGGGAGGAGATGTAGGAGGGGTGCTGCACTGTGGAGAGCTTTGTGGGTGAGAACCAGTACTTTGGTTGAAAGCTGGGAGAGGCCTAGAGAAATGGTTAGTGATAGAAGGAAGATAGAGGAAGACATTGCCCCAACGGTACAAACAGGAGGGAGAGTTAGGCTGCAGACTCGGTTGCCTGTAGCCTCCAGTTTGGCACCTGTTCGGAGCAGTTGTCTTCCAAAAGTCAAAACGTGCGCTCCCAGGACTTGCACTGCGTGGTCCTTTTTTCACACACTTGCACATGATATTTGCTATGTGAAATGCAAGCTGTGTAATTAAAAATTAAAAATAGCTAAAAGTGTCAGTCACCTCAATACCACAAATATGTGGAAACATGTGCGGACAAAGCACATAGTTGAGTTACAAAGACACACTAGAGATGTAGGCCAACCTACAGCAGCACCTACATCTTCAGGTTGTGTTGAAGCCTCTTCATCGAGCTCACACACAGCTGGTTATGCTTCCTCACAGGATCGCCATGGAAGAACCTCGGCCACTGTTGTCCAGAGACAAACTGTTATTCCACACACAGCAGCAAGTTCCCTGTCATCCTCACACTCCCAGGCCACAAAACAGCCATCGGTAGCACAGGCATGGGATAAAAGACGGCCATACTCCGCAAACCATGCACGAGCACAGGCTCTGAATGCTGGCATTGCAAAACTCCTGTCCCTTGAAATGCTGTGATTCAGGCTGGTGGAGACAGACAGTTTCCGTAACTGAATATCATTGTCAATCCCACAATACAATGTGCCAAGCCGATTTCATTTCAGCAGGCAAGCCGTCCCTGGTCTGCAAAAGCATGTTGAGGGAAAAATTAAACATGCGCTACTAAAAGCCCTCAGTAGCAAGGTCCACCTGACCACCGATGCGTGGACCAGTACCCATTGTTATGATCTGCTACAACCAGTAAGGAAAGAAGGGAATTCTGTCCCTACAATACAACTAAGCTGAATCCCTACGATGTAACGGGGAACCTGATCCTGCGACCAGACCCGCTAAAGTCCTCATCTAGTGTGAACGAAGACCTATAGTTGCGAGGGAGTAATCCCTACAAGATCTAGGGACTGTGAGAAAAGGTGGACACCTCCTAACATAAATTGTAGCATGGATAATTAAACAGAAAAATAAATACTTTGTGATCCTAACATCAAGCAAAACTGACAGATTAAGGCACCTAAGCACCCGGCTAGCTTAACAGTAGATAATACAATGAAGTCAAGCAAAGCCAGAAGGGCGGAGCCAGACTAAATAGGGAAAAAAGGTCATGTGACCAGCAAACTGAAACAAAACCTAACAAGAGGGTTCTAACACCCATGGCCAGGGACAATACCTTTCCCTCACTGCCCATTGGGTCAATGTTGTGCAGCCGGGTACTGATCTTGCGAGTGGCGCTGTACGTGTTCTGCCAACTCCAAGGATTGCAGGAATCAAGTCTGTACACATTGATTCCTCCTCCTATTCCAGTTCCTCAGAATCATCGCTGCAGGAGCCGTCACGGTCTACCTCCACATGGACCCGTGAACGTTTACCTGTTGCGACCGATATGAGCACAGCCGTGTCCAAATGTCAACAGGCCATCCTGAAATTAATTTCCATGGGGAATCTTAGCCACACAGCGCAGGAGCTCTGTAATGCCATAAAGCAGGAGAGCGACGTGTGGTTTTTGGAAGAGAATCTACAGGCAGGCTTGGTAGTGTGTGACAATGGCCGAAATCTGGTGTCAGCTCTGGGCCTTGGCAACCTCACTCACATACCATGTCTGTCATATGTGCTCAACTTGGTCATGCAGAGTTTTTTGAGGGACTATCCGGATCTTGATGCACTGCTGCACAAGGTCCGCCTAGAGTGCGCTCACTTGCGACGTTCCAGCATGGCCAGATCGCTGATTGCAGCTCTGCAACGCAGATTTCACCTTCATGAACATCGCATCATATGTGACGTACCCACCAGGTGGAATTCCTCGTTACATATGTTGGAGCGGTTGTGTGAGCAGCAGCCAACAGTAATGGAGTATCAGCTGCATCAGGCGCAGTCAACTCGCAATTTGCGGCGTTCACACTTCACCACTACTGAGTGGGCCTCTATAATAAGAATAATAATATTATTTATTTATATAGCGCCATAATATTCCGCAGTGCTTTACAGTTTAACAGTTTCAAACAACGAGTCATAAGTAACAACGTTAACAATACAATAATTAAAGCAAAATCAGCCGCCCCTGCTGGTGAAAGCTTACAATCTACAATGAGGTGTGGGAGATACAAAGTACAGGTGTTTATATACAATGGTGTTTTTACAATGATGGTCCAGCCATTTTAAGGAAGTGAGGGATGCATGGAGATAGTGAATGGGCTACACACACAGAATTACACATAGAATGACTTTGATTAGTGAATGTGATAGGCCACTGTGAACAAATGTGTTTTGAGGGAGCGCCTGAAACCATCCAAATTGCGGATAGTCCTAATTTCTTGGGGTAGAGCATTCCAGAGGATTGGCGCAGCGCGGGTGAAGTCTTGGAGTTGGGAGTGGGAGGTACGGATTAGTGCAGAGGTTAGTCGAAGGTCGTTTGCAGAGTGCAGCAGTCGGTTAGGCCGATAAATATAAATAAGGGAGGAGATGTAGGGGGGTGCTGCGCTGTGGAGAGCTTTGTTGGTGAGAACCAGTAATTAGAATTGGATCCTATAATGAATGGGCAGCCACTGCCAGTGTAATGAGTGGCGAATAATTCTATGAAGGATATCTGCCACGTTTTGCGTGCGTTTGATGAGTCAACGCGGATGGCGAGTGCAGATGATGCACTAGTCAGCCTGACTGTCCCCCTTATCTGCCTGCTTCAAAAAACACTGCAAGCACTAAGGCATGAGGTTTTGGAAGAGGTGGAGGATGAGGAGTCACAAATTCCATCACCTTCTGGACAGTCAGCGCAACGTGGTTCCTCACAAAGGGCTGGAGGACTTTCAAAGTACCATGCTGTATCAACAATTGAACCTCCAGAGTCGCTGTCTATATTTTCATAACCATTACAAACTTTTAATGTATTTACAAAGCACATAATGTACAGTTTTTGTCTATCCTTTTGTAATGCTATTGTGTTTCCATAAACTGATGTTACAGAATTATGATACAAAGTTTTTAAATTTTGAGTTTTAAATTTTGTAAATTTATATGTATTTGAAGGACTTTGTGAGGAGGATGAGGAGGAGTCAATGGAGGAGGAAGACATCGCTCCAGAGGGAGGTAGACAATGCTCTAGTCAGTATGTAGACCAAGGGTGGGGTGATGCACAGCAGGCGGAGATGACGCCTCTTGCAGGGGACAACGTTTCTTGGCCAGTTGGGAGTCTGCAGCACATGGTTGATTTCATGCTGCAGTGGCTGAGAAACGACCGCCGCATCGAACACATTCACACCACGTCTGATTATTGGGTGTACACCCTCCTAGACCCTCGCTACCGGGACAACTTACAAAGCCTCATCACACCGTTGAACCGGGAGCGTAAAATGCGGAAGTACCAAGACACACTGGTGCAATCCATAATGTTCTCCATTCCAGCCGAGAGCACTGCTGCTGCTACTGATTTACAAAGCAGCTCTGTGCGTCGAGGCAGTGGAGACAGCTCTGCAACAAGAGGGAGCACAAGCAGCGCCTCTGCACAGGGCAAGAACAGTATGTTCCAAATGTGTCGAAGTTTTGTGGCAGCGCCACCAATGTCTACACCATCCGAGACGGCTCCAGTCAGCAGGAGGCAACATTTCCGTAAGATGGTGACAGACTACATGTCTTGCCCTCTCAGTGTACTCCCAGATGGCTCTTCCCCATTCAAGTTTTGTGTCTCTAAGCTGGATACATGGCCAGAGCTTAGCCAGTATGCATTGGAGGTGCTGGCTTGATCTGCTGCCAGTGTATATACGGAGCGCGTCTTTACTGCTGCAGGTGGTGTACTAACAGACCGTTGCATGCGACTATCCTACGATAATGTAGAACGGCTTACTTTTCTGAAAATGAACTAGGCATGGATCTCGCCTGAATTTGCCTGTCCGGTTTCAGATTAACTAACTGGTTGGCAACGTTTTCCATGGCTCCTGTTATGTTCATCTTTCTACCACCTGAGCTATACTCCCTGGGCTACAACACTGCCAGTTGCTGCTCAGAAGTGTCGTGTCCACAGACCAATACACAAGCTATAGTGATAGTGGGGTTCAGTAACGCCTGCTGTTCCCCTGCTGTGTGTCCGGCAAAAATTACTGCTACCTAGCTACACATGTTTAAAAAAACATGACATGTTAAAGTGGCTAGTGCTACACATAGATATCAGGCTACACCCTTATTTCTAAGCTGTAAACAAGTGAAACGTCAAATTTAAAACCATTCAATGATTAGTGTTGGTAACAAATCTGTAACTAAATAATTGTGACATATTATGGCAGATATCCACATGTCTAACACAAATGCTAACACAAAGCATACTTATGCTATAGGGTACTGATGGTGAACCTTCTCACTCCATAACTTTGACCAATCCAACTCACATCATGCCTCAAATGCTGCAATGTTGGAAGTGCATAATGTGGGTTGAACTTTGACAACAGCTGCAGTGCGAAGGTTATCCTTCTGTGTTCTTGGCTTTTAAATAAAAGCATACAAGTAAATATAATAATACATTGTTGATTAAGGGACATGATGTACACCTGTAATATTGTGCAAACAATGGATGTAGGACTATTCCTCTTCAACATTACTTATATTTGTGTCATTTGAAAAAATACATATTTTAGTTAAAAATTAAAAACCCATGTTCAGTAGCTGTGAAAGGCCCGTTTGTGTACTTCTATATTGTTTGCAACCAATGTATTGTATACGGATGGAAGCGCGTCACACTAATAGATTAGATTTATTTTAAATGGAATGTAGCAGAACCAATTGGAGATAAATGAAAAGGATGAGCCACTGAGACACGCTCAGCAGAGTACAAGCAGCAGTGCTTGAACATGTAACTGGAGCGTGATCTGCACTCAAAAAAGTAAAAAACACAGACTGAAGTGAACACTGAAACACAACTGTCCACAATCTGTGAAAAGCTCCTTTCTGTACTTCTATAGTGTTTGCAACCAATGTATTGTATACGGATGGAAGCGCGTCACACTAATAGATTAGATTTATTTTAAATGGAATGTAGCAGAACCAATTGGAGATAAATGAAAAGGATGAGCCACTGAGACACGCTCAGCAGAGTACAAGCAGCAGTGCTTGAACATGTAACTGGAGCGTGATCTGCACTCAAAAAAGTAAAAAACACAGACTGAAGTGAACACTGAAACACAACTGTCCACAATCTGTGAAAAGCTCCTTTCTGTACTTCTATAGTGTTTGCAACCAATGTATTGTATACGGATGGAAGCGCGTCACACTAATAGATTAGATTTATTTTAAATGGAATGTAGCAGAACCAATTGGAGATAAATGAAAAGGATGAGCCACTGAGACACGCTCAGCAGAGTACAAGCAGCAGTGCTTGAACATGTAACTGGAGCGTGATCTGCACTCAAAAAAGTAAAAAACACAGACTGAAGTGAACACTGAAACACAACTGTCCACAATCTGTGAAAAGCTCCTTTCTGTACTTCTATAGTGTTTGCAACCAATGTATTGTATACGGATGGAAGCACGTCACACTAATAGATTTGATTTTTTTCTAATATAATGGAGCTGCACCAATTCCACTAAATAAAATAAAAAAAATAAAAAAAAAGTGACACGTGCAGATGCCTACAAACAGCGGTGGATGCAGAGCAAACTGCAGCGTCACCTGCACTGTCACACACACACCTTGCACAGAGCTGTTAAAACAACACTGGCAAAATGAAGCTTTACACAGCGGTTGGTAAACTAGCCTGCCTCAAGCACAGTAGTACACAAAATCGCAATATCTAACTGTCCCTCAGAGTCAGCACAGCAGCGTTCTGTCCCTAACTGAGTTCACAGCACAGTGACGCTAAAATGGCTGCGGCGCCTTTTATAGTGCATTCTGACATCATTTCAGCAGCCAATCACAGCCATGCCATTAGTTAAGATGACCGCATCATTACAGGATGTGCCCACACTTCGTAGGATTCCTCATTGGCTGACTAAAATCACATTGCCTCTCAAAGAATTATGGGAACTTCCGATTCCGGTATACGATATGGAAAAAGTATCGGAATTAAGTATCGGAATTCCGATAACGCGAATATCGGCCGATACCCGATACTTGCGGTATCGGAATGCTCAACACTATCAGGCAGAGGTCACGATGATGATCATTCACTGCTGGAGGACCCGGAAGACAGCGGCAGAACGGGTGTCAGGTAAATATCGCAGGTGCCGAGGCCCTGAGCGAGCGGTGACACTGGCACCTGTCCCCCATAGCTCGCCGGTGTCCCCGCCTGCTCAGGACACCGGCACCTGGTCCCCAGCAACGAGAGGTGAGTATGTATTTTTTTTTTTTGGTTGCAGCCTCAGCAATTGAGGCCTATACAATTGAGCATAATCTATGGGGGCACAATCTATGGAGTATCTATGGGGGCACAATCTATGGAGCATCTATGGGGGCACAATCTGTGGAGCATCTATGGGGGCACAATATATGGAGCATCTATGGGGGCACAATCTATGGATCATCTATGGGGCACAATCTATGGAGCATCTATGCGGGCATAATACATGGGCAGCATATAGGGCATAATCTCATTTTCCACCCTAGGCTTATACTCGAGTCAGTAAGTTTTCCCAGTTTATTGTGGCAAAATTAGGGGGGTCGGCTTATACTCAGGTCGGCTTATACTCGAGTATATACGGTAATCAATTTCCTTTGGTGGTTCTTCTAACCCAAGGAAATTCAGAGGATGCTCCCTTCGTTGCTTCTGTTGCAAGCTAGAACGAGCAACAAATTTCTTAGGAGGCTGTTCTATAGAAAGTGGCATTACATGATTGCCATTGAAATAGAACTTCTGCCAAAGTGACTCCTCAATATGACATACAATGAGGGAACCATTGAGCAAATGGACAGTGGCTGTATTGGTGAGATATCAGTTAAATATTTGTGGTATAATAATATTCTGTTTTATCTAAAAATTAAAAGAATCTAGCTCCTATAAGTATTTATCCCACATACTACTGAAAAGAAATGTATTTTCAGAAAGTAATGTGACAATCTATATTAAAAACATGAAATCTTTGAATTTTCAGTTTTCATCAGTCTCCTTATCATCACAGGCAGGGTTTCAATGACAGTTAAAACCTATATACACAGCTGATAAGACAGGATTCACCATTTACAATAGGTGATGTCATAGTTCATCTTTTCCATCTCTCTTCCAAATGACCTTAGCACACGCTTATTAGATTTTTTGATATAAAAGATTAAGTCTGAGTCAGTTGCTGCTAATGTTCATATGAATTTCCTGAATGAACATGAAGCATAAGTCTAGAATAGCCCTAGTGACCAGTGTGAAATTATGAGATTTCTCCTTTTTAAAAAAAACATCATTATACATAAAAAAAAATAATTTAAAAAAGTACAATTAACTTTAAAACTTGATTTAAACAGTAGGTTATCTTCTGATGATACATTGCCTTAAAAAATAGGTTGAATATTTTTTGCAAGACAATTTATACGTAGTGCAAGCTTCAGGAAAGGGTGGCACTCTGCCTTACATGGGTATCTTGTATAAACTTTTATTCTTACAGCACTTTGTACAACATGGAGCCGGGGACGGTATTCCTTCAGGACAATGGCCGTTTCGCGCTGCACTAGAGCTTCAATGGGTCCAGGTACATCCAAGATAGCCACTTGAGTCTGAGAGCCACCCTTTCCTCTTCCTGAAGCTTGCACCAAAGACATGTTTTCTTTGGGTGGAGCAACTGTATACCACGATATTAGCAAGGTGCCATCATTGCCATCAAGTCTCTCCTGAATACTACTCAAGGTAAGCATCAGAATAGTGCAGTTTTTTAGCTTTTGTTTGTGTGCATTCAATTTATATTGTATTTCAGTTTCATTTTATATTTTTACTTTTATTTATTATTTGTAAATCCTGCTGTTGCTGGAATGAAAGAATCCTGAGGATATGTAAAAATAATGACACAATAATAAAAATTTTTTTTGGCTATTTAATCAATAAATTATGACTTAATTTTGTCAGAAATCTGACTTTTTATGGCCCTAAGACTCTACTGTATGTACCGTATTATTCCTTATAGTAGCACATATTAAAAAAATTACACAAATTTGTTCCATATTAATGATAAAATAATTCTGAAAAGAAAACTAATTGTGAGTTTTCCTAATAACATTTTTTTTATTATTTATACAGTAATCCTGAGCCAGTAAATGCAATCTTGCCTAACCAGAATGTGGCACAATTTTATTAGGCCATTACTGTACAATCGATAGTCACATTAAATCCTGCTTCTGGGGTCTGCTGCTAACAAGAACAAGGATGTTAAAACTCACTTTTTCCACTTTTTTACATTCAAACTCTTTCAACAAGCAATGAAAATATGGTAAAAGGTTTTTTTTTTCTAAACAGCGGGCTTGCAGTTCCTCATTTTGTGTCGAGCTATACTTTATGAATAAAGTCTGCAAAACATCCACATAAACAGAATGTAACTTTTTATGAACAGATTCCTAATACAGAAAGCTATTGACATTTAAAGATTTGTGTGCTACAGGATTAAACCCCAGTTCCTCCGTCATATATTACATTTTTATGGTTTTATGACCATTCCATGAAAAAAAATAAAAAAATAAGTAAAATAAAGTCTGATTTATTTTATATATGTATATATATATATATATATATATATATATATATATGTTTGTAGCTTTGTTTGTAGCCACAGAAGCCTTGTTAGAATGTTTATGTCTATTACAGCCTTGCAGGCTTTCTGAAATTGCTAATTTTTATTGTTTTGTTTTTCTATTTTGTTCTGTTAGAAAAAATTGCAAACTAAAATTAGCTTTTTGGGTTGATATTTAAAACTGGAGTAGAACAAATGTTCTCTTTTAGTGTGAAAAAAAACTTTATTTTAAAGAAAGGTAAATAAAAATCCTATTTATTTTTTTTTAAAGTTGTTCTGTAAAATTTCATTGCTTTCAAAACTTGCACTACTGGCTTTCTTGTTCTGATCAAAGCTTTTATTTCAAGGCAGCCAAGGAATCTTGGCATTTTCTTTATGTCTTCTCACATAAGATGTCATCTTTCTTGCTCCTTTTGACTCTAAGTATCACTTAAACCTGAATCAGGGACGGCTCCAGGTTTTTTGTGTGCCACGGGAGAAAGAGTCTTAGTGGGCCCCTTTAACACATACCACATTCATGATGAAAGATAGAGAATAAAGATATTAATACAATGCCAAAGATTTCACTTTACTTCTTACATTACATGAGTGATATCTATTGTAAATTCTACAATAGCTCTGAAACCAGTGAATCCTCACTAAACATAGTGCATTTGCTGGAGGGATTCAAAAGCCCACTAGTTGAATAAGATGTGATGATGGGTCCTAAACTCTTCTATGGATTCCCATCTCCGCTGCAGGTCATACGTAACAATATCCCCCAGGGATACCAACTCTCAGTACCTTTTGGCTAGCGGGCCTGCCAAAATGTCTCCAGCACTGGTCCTAGCTTGACTCCTTCTCATTTCCGACTAGCCTAGACCCTGCAGTCCGCTCACCAGTTGTTGGATCCTGGCTCTCCCTTCCACAGTCGGCAAGAACCCCAGCAGTGAAGGCGGCGGCCTGGGTTCGGGTCTTGATGATTCCAGGAAAACATCCAGTTCCAGACCACAGGCTCCTGCCACCTTTGCTGTCGCACAAGCTTGGTCTGGCTCCGATAATCCTCCAGTCACTCCTTTTGGAGTCTCGCGGGATTCTGCCATCTTTGTCGCCTTGTAACCCACTAATCTTGGTACACTGTACAGATTACTAATTCAATCCAGAAAAAAAAGTTGACACTTTCTTAGAGGTTTATATACCATCAAAATTTAACAGCAAGTACGTAATGACTAATGAATCCAGAAAAAAAAATTAATGCTTTTTTGAAAAGTTATATACCACCAAAATTTAAAACAAAGCAAGTAGTACTCTATGGATGACAAATTCAATCCAGAAAAAAATATAACACTTTCTTTGAGCGTTATATCACACCAAAATGTAAAATTAAGCACGTAATGCTCTAAGATTGATAAATTCAATCCAGAAAACTTTTAACTCTTTCGGAGAGTTATATACTACCAAAATGTAAAACAAAACACGTAATGATGTGGATAACAAATTCAATCCATAAAAAAGTAACGCTTTTTTGGAGTGTTATATATCATAGAAATGTAAAACAAATCAATAAAAGCTCTAAGGTAGACAAATTCAATCCAGAAACATATTTGAACTGTTTTTTGGAAAGTTTTTGTAGAAATGTAAAACAAAGAACATAATACTCTATGGATGACTAATTGAATCCAGAAAAAATTAGAACTCTTTTTTGGAGTGTTGTATAGCACTGAAATGTAGCACAAACCATGTAATACTCAGTGGATGACTAATTGAATCCAGAAAATTTTTTGGTGTTATATACCACCATATTGTATCACAAAGCACATAATACTCTATGGATGACAAATTCAATACATAAAAAATGTTGAATGCTTTTTTGGAGTGTTATGTACCAGCAAAATGTAAATCAGAGAGAGTAAGAATCTATGGATAGCAAATTGAATCCAGAAACATTTTTGAGCACTTTTTTGGAGTGTTATATGGAACCAAAATGTAAAGCAAAGCATGTAATACTCTATGGTTTACATTATAGTCAATTTGTTCACTCAAAAAATAGAATGTGGTCACGTGCAACAGCTATATATGTAGCATTGGACTGCAAAACCCTTACCCCTGCCTAGAGGCTGTATTGTGCCACTCTCCCTGCTTCTGCAACTGTCCATAGGCTAAATGCAGAATCTATCTGTTACAAACAGCAAAACACAATAGTAGCCCATAGTGTCAGTGAGCTGAGCATCAAACTTGTGGGGTGGAGATTTGAGCTTCAAATCCAAGCACCAGCCAATGCTCATCAAGTGCCGAGCACATCCGAGGACCCAGATACTGGAGTGATATCGGAGTATCACCTAGCATGTTCACTCATCCCTAACATTCACTCTTCTCTAGCCTCCCACCTGTAATTTAGTCCCAAAGTCCCACCATAAATTTTTTTACTGCTCTTCTGGACACACTGTATTGTCTCAAAGTTAGCAGGTTTGATACCAAATTCCTTATATCCCCTCCCAAATTTTTGCTAAAGATCCAATTTTTCCATCACTGTATGATGTTTCTGCATAAGGGAAATATTTTTGTCAACTCATTAGCAGAAGTTACAATTCTGCATAGAAACATTTCTTAAAATATCCTTGTCATTTCAGGGTTCTTTTATGCTAAATATATGCACATGTAGAACAACACTATTTCTGGCCAAAATACTGAATGGTATATAGCATTTTGTCAATTTCCCCAATGCATGCTAAAGCTCTAGTTTTCAATTTGCT
>JARQOD010000001.1:948487604-948685978 GCA_033576555.1 Oophaga sylvatica | reverse complement strand
TTTTATGAGAGATGTCATATTAAGAAAGAAAGGTCATGCATCAAACAAGAAATTACTGGTGTGCACCAGGTATAGATACCATATGTCATCAACATTTTACAAAGCACAGAAATTTTGAGTCATTTGGCAATGCGTATTCCTAAATAGAAAAGTTCTCCATCTTTTTCTTACTAAGCGTTTAAATTTGTGGGTAAAATTGAAAAAGAACTTCTAAAAAAAATATTCAGATTATATACTAATAAACAACTGCAGCACATGTTTTAGACTTTCTAAAATGACTCTTATCAATGTGGATCAGGCACATTGGATGAGTGTTAGTGACAAATGAGTTCAGGTCATAGCTCATGTAATGAGCATAATGCTATTTTAGCCACAAATGATCCATTAACAGGACAACCCTTGCCGTAGTTCCAAAAAGCTGAACAAAGCTCTGCATTGTGGTGAAAAAAATGAATGCAGGCCAGAAGCCATTTCACAAAGGTGAAAATTGGATCAGCCTGGCAAACCTTAACTTCCACATAAGAAGCTTCTGAATTAAAATAATATTATGGAAGGACACCGCAAAGTACAGCAAAAAGAGTTTTAGAACTTTTTATTGGGTTTAACCATGTACTGCCATCAAGGCAGCTGCAATGAAAATTGACTAGACTAATGACAAATATTGGTATTGGAGGTTAAATTCAAGCAGCTCTCCAGTTGTAAAATTAGTGTAGAGCAAATCTGTGAAAAAAAACTATAACTAGCCTAAATTAACTTAAGGGAAATGTTCAAATCGTTGTGGT
The DNA here is from genome assembly GCA_033576555.1 of Oophaga sylvatica. NCBI lineage: Eukaryota > Metazoa > Chordata > Amphibia > Anura > Dendrobatidae > Oophaga > Oophaga sylvatica. The sequence goes on along the minus strand of JARQOD010000001.1, from coordinate 948,685,196 downwards.
ATACATGTAATTAAAAAATATATATATGTACAGCATATATATGTGTGTATGTTCATAATTTATTTTAAATGCATGCGACCTCAACACAAACTTGTTACTAGAGATGAGCGGATCATTTAAATTTAAAATTCGCCGACTTCTGTAAATTTTCCAAACAATGCAATTCTTGGTGAATACATTAATGTGGCTCTAATACTGGAAAAGTGTTACGGGTCTGCAACTCAGGAATAGAGCTGGGGGAAGCTGACCCTGCACTAGGACTAGACTCAATCCCTACGATGGAGCGGGTGACCTATTCCTTGTGAATAGACCCACTGACGATCCTAGTCTAGACTCAAGCGAAGACCTAAAGATGGGGGAAGGGAATCCCTGAAAGACCTAGGGACTGGGAACAAAAACAGGTGACCTCCTAGCAGGGAAATAGAGGAAGCTGCAGAAACAAAAGGAAAAAACAAAAATACTGAGCAAGCAGAACTAGAGTTCCCAGAACGTCACAAAGTATAACACAAAGCTATCAAAGCTCCTTGCCAGAACACAAGAGAACAGCAAGGGCTGAGAGGCCGGTGCAGGGTAATAAAGGGTGATGCAATCACCTGACCAACGACAAGCCTAGCACCAGGGGTAAAAGACCAGCAGCCAGATACCACAACAAGATGGCGGATGGTCAAACTATATAGATTCAAACAGAAAGCTTGTAATGGCTCGTAAAATACATGTGGGAGAGGGGAGAGAGGACCTCACTGATCACAAGATCTAATATTTTACAAGCAAGAGACAGAGACAGGACCCAGCCAACTACAGCAGATTACATTCTACAGGAGAGAGAGAGGACCCCGTTGTCCACAAGAGCTTACTCTCTACAGAAGAGGGAGATAAAGGATCCCGCTGACCATAAGAGCTTACACTACAAAAGAGAGAGAGTGCCTCTGACCATAAGAGCTTGTATTCTACAAGAGAGTGAGGACCCACTGATCGTAAGATCTTACACTCTACAGAAGATAGAGACTTAGGACTTGCTCACATAGGTATATTATGGCCAAGTGCTGTCTGATGTTTTATTGGATAGTACTCAGCCCAAAGTTATACTATAGGGCAGTGTAGATCTGCGTGTTTTAATATGGGTGCTTGTAAAACATTAGACTGCATTCGGATGTCATGTCATCCAAGTACAGTCTGATTTTTGAGAAAGACAATGGAGAAGATGGAGAAATTACATTATCTGTCTTCTCCACACCTGTGCTGTGATTCTTTCATGCAAGAGAATCAGATCACAGTAAACTGATACTGATCAGAATTTGAGCCGAGAGTCTTTAACATAATTGATCTGATTCTCTCGACATCACTCCTATGAGCAAGCCCTTGCCCAGTGACTCTTGATATGGAAAATGACTCTGCCATATAAACTGTGCTCTGCTGAGAACCACTGATAATCCATAAGATGTCACAGCTATAGGACTTTATGGGAAAGTGAGTGTGGCAATGCAAAATGATGTTTGCGTGTTCTCTGATAATTCAGAAGTGTGGGAAATGGTGTTGGCAAGTTTTTCTATCTTGCGAACCCTTAATTGAATTTTTGAAAAAAATCAAATATCAGGAAATTCAACACAAAATCAATCTTACACCAATTGATCCTCTCATCTCTAGTTGTTAACAAAGTTGTGCATTGTCCTAGCAAGCTTCTCCCTCTGCTGACAGCTTATCTACTGGTGAAACAAATTAATTGGGCATTTGTTATGGGTAGAGTCAAGAGACCCCTAAACAAATTAGACAGTGGGTCATTCCAAGAAAAATCAGAGGTTTCAGATGATTTTAAAGAGAACCTGTTGTTAGGGTCTGCGGAACGCACCAAATATATGAGGTAGGGAGGTGCGTTCGCAGCCCGGGGTACACCGTGCAGGCGGAACCTGCTGCTAGTAAAATGGCGCAAGACGCGAACTCTGTTATCCCGCAGAGTCGCCAAAATAAACACCGCAATGCGCTGTGGCAATAAGTGCGAACTCTGTTATTTCACAGAGCCGCTAGAAGGAGTGCCGCAGCGCTATATGGCGATGTGTGCGAACTCACGAAACACAACTGAGTCGCAAAATAAACACGCTAGGGCGCTGTCTAGCGTTGAAACCGAACCCTGTTACGTCACAGAGCCGCTGAGAAAAAGTTCTGTGTCCTGTCAGGCCCCCAGGTACACAGTTAACTGCTAAGCGAACATAGAACGTGATCATGCGCTAATGTCCTAGCGGGAGTCACCCGCAATCTATGGCGTCTGAACGCCAGACCCTGAATACGGTAATCAAACTCCTCACCGGTTATGCCGGTAATCTAGGGCATCTAGGACACCGACCCTGACCAACTAGCATACCAAACTCCTCACCGATTAAGTCGGTATTCTAGGGGCTTATTTCAGCCAGGCCCTAACCACACACACGCATGACCACACTGGCGCAAAGCATATAATGGTTGATACTAGCGCATGGCGGCTCAGCATTGCCACCCTTTTATAATAACAGCTACAGGACCTGCCAGAAACAAGGACCAATGAAACCTGTTCCAGAACACCAGTAGTCAAAGGACCTTCCTGGCAGACCAATAGGAGCTGCTGAAGTACCTGAGCATGTGACCCCTGATCTCCAATGAGAGATCTCACCCTGGGCATGCTCAGAAGGGAAAAACAAGGACTTTGTCCTAAAGACATCTGTTCGCCGCTAACCAGTACTGGCCACAATAGCAGAGTCTGGAGGAGCAGCAGTAATCCTCTGCACACTGCCAGACTGGGCGAGACGCTGGGACCGACGTCTAAGCTGAGCAGAGTCCACTGAGGCTGGAGACGAATGGGAGACCGCAGCCGGAATGGCTCGAGATTCCCCTTGAGCAGAAGCGGGAACTCGACCCCTAACATTACCCCCCTCCTAGGGCCCCCCTTCTCTGGGCCTCGCTGCTTTCAAAAGCAGCGATGAGCTGCGGAGCGTGAACGTGCTCGGCAGGCTCCCAGGACCTATCCTCAGGCCCATAACCCCTCCAATCCACCAAATAAAATCTTTTGCCCCGTACCACCTTACACCCTACGATGGCGTTCACCTCATGGTCATCCGTAGACGGACCCGATGTCCCGGCAGATGACTCGGAAAACCAGGACATGAGCACGGGTTTCAAGAGGGATACGTGAAAGGTGTCGGAGATACCCAGGCGTGGTGAAAGAGCCAAACGGTATACCACAGGGTTAACCTGCTCGAGGACCTTGAAAGGACCCAGGTAGCGGGGTGCCAAGTTAGTGGACTCAACTCGCAGCCTAATGTTACGGGCGGAGAGCCACACCAAGTCCCCAGGAGCAAATGTTGGAGCGGGGCACCGATGTGCGTCAGCGGAGGACCTCATCCTCTCCTTGGACGCCTGAATGGCATCCTGGGTATGGTCCCAAATTACCCGTGCCTCCACAGCCCAGTCTGCCACCCTGGAGTCAGCGGAAGACACGGGCATGGGCACCGGAACCCGCGGATGCTGACCGTAGTTCAGGAGGAATGGAGTCTGTCCGGTGGAGTCAGCCACAGCATTGTTTAGTGCAAACTCAGCCTATGGTAGCAAGGATGCCCAGTCATCCTACCTGGCTGAGACAAAATGTCGTAGATAGGCGACCAAGGTCTGGTTGGCCCTCTCTACCAACCCATTCGTCTCAGGATGGTACGCTGAAGAGAGATTTAACTCAATACTGAGTAGACGACAAAGCTCTCTCCAGAACCGAGACGCAAACTGGGGACCTCGGTCACTGACAATTTTTTCCGGCATGCCGTGTAAACGGAAGATGTGCCTAACGAACAACGCTGCAAGAGCCCGTGCAGAAGGTAACCGTGGTAGCGGCACCAGATGCACCATTTTGGAGAAATGGTCGGTGATTACCCAAATGATGGTGCAACCCCGAGACTTGGGCAAGCCCACCACAAAGTCCATCCCAACCATCTCCCAGGGCCTGTCTGCCACCGGCAAAGGGTAAAGTAACTCATCTGGCCGTTGTCGTGGAGACTTATTTTTGGCGCAGGAGACACACGCCCGAACATAGTCCCCAACATCACGGACCATATGCGGCTACCAGTATGTCCTCGCCAGCAATTCAGATGTCCTCTTTGCCCCAAAGTGTCCACCCACCCTGGACGAATGTGCCCAAGAGAGTACCTCCGGTCGCAAATTGGTAGGCACAAAAGTCTTGCCCGGGGGCACAGACTCTAGCGAAACCAGGGCCACTGTTCTCAGGCTCTCTGTGGGAACAATAAGCCGAGACTCCTCCACCTCCTCCTCAGAGGACACCACAGAGCGAGAGAGAGCGTCGGCACAAATGTTCTTCTCTCCTGAGAGGAAATGGAGTGTGAAATTAAACCGGACTGCTCCAGCACCAACGGATGAGGTATCCACCTCCAATAAAAATGGCTTATCAACATCGGGGCGATGTAGGATGGGAGCGCTAGCAAAATGAGACTTAATAGAAGTGAAAGCCTTGGAGACCTCTTCCGACCACAATTTGGGATTGGCTCCCTTCTTGGTGAGGGCTACCAAGGGAGCTACCAAGGTAGAGAAATGGGGAATGAACTGGCGATAGTAATTAATGAACCACATAAAGCACTGCACCGCTTTAAGAGAGTGGGGTTCCTGCTAGTCCATCACAGCCTGTAGTTTGGCCGGATCCAAAGCCAATCCCTGGGTTGAGATTATATAACCAAGGAAAGGTAAAGACTCCAGCTCAAACATACATTTCTCTAACTTAGCATAAAGGGAATTAGCCCGTAAGAGGTCGAAGACTCTGCAGACATCTCTCCGGTGGGAGTCAATATCTGGAGAGAAGATGAGTATATCATCCAGATAGACTACGACCGAGGTGGAAAGCATATCCCGGAAGATGTCATTGACAAAGTCTTGGAAAACGGCTGGGGCATTACAGAGCCCAAAGGGCATCACCAGATATTTGTAATGCCCATCCCTGGTATTAAAAGCCATCTTCCATTCGTCCCCCTCACGGATGTGAATCAGGTTATAAGCACCGCGCAGATCTAGTTTAGTGAATACCCTTGCTCCTCGAAGCCTATCAAAGAGCTCAGAAATCAGGGGCAACGGGTACTTGTTTTTAACGGTGATGGCGTTAAGACCCTGTAATCAATACACGGACGTAATTCTCCATTCTTCTTCTGCACAAAGAAGAATCCCGCCCCTGCCGGTGACACCGACTTCCTAATAAACCCTCTTGCCAGGTTCTCCTGAATATATTGCGACATGGCCTCTGTCTCAGGAAGAGAGAGGGGATAGACCGTTCCCCGAGGAGGTTCTGCGCCAGGCAAGAGGTCGATAGGACAGTCATAAGGGCGATGAGGCGGAAGAGTCTCCGCAGCCTTCTTGGAGAACACGTCTGCATATGACCAGTAGCACTTGGGAAGTGGAGTAAGATCTGCGGGTAACTCAGTAGTGGTAACCTGAACGCAACTCCTGACACTTCTGCCTCTACATGCATCACTCCAACCCAGTATCCTACCCGAAGTCCACTCTATATGTGGGGAGTGGAAACGGAGCCAAGGTATACCTAGTAGGATCTCGTCTATTCCTTCGGGAAGGACGAGTAAGGAAATAAGTTCCTGATGGGAAGGAGATACAAACAATGCAAGTGGAACAGTCTTTTGTGTACAGTCATGGCCAAAAGTTTTGAGAATGACACAAATATTATATTTTCACATGATCTGCTGCCCTCTGGTTTTTATGTGTGTTTGACAGATGTTTTTATCACAAACAGAAATATAATAATTGCAAACATATGAGTAACAAAAGCTTATATTGACAGTTAGAATGAGTTAATGCAGCAAGTCAATATTTGCAGTGTTGACCCTTCTTCTTCAGGACCTCTGCAATTCTCCCTGGCATGCTCTCAATCAACTTCTGGACCAAATCCTGACTGATAGCAGTCCATTCTTGCACAATCAATGCTTTCATTTTGTCAGAATTTTTAGGTTTTTGTTTGTCCACCTGTCTCTTGATGATTGACCACAAGTTCTCAATGGGATTAAGATCTGGGGAGTTTCCAAGACATGGACCCAAAATCTCTATGTTTTGTTCCCTGAGCCATTTAGGTATCACCTTTGCTTTATGGCAAGGTGCTCCATCATGCTGGAAAAGGCATTGTTGAACGCCAAACTGCTCTTGGAGGGTTGGGAGAAGTTGCTCTTGGAGGACATTCTGGTACCATTCTTTATTCATGGCTTGTTTTTAGGCAAGACTGTGAGAGAGCCAATTCCCTTGGCTGAGAAGCAACCCCACACATGAATGGTTTCAGAATGCTTAACAGTTGGCATGAGACAAGACTGGTGGTAGCGCTCACCTTGTGTTCTCCGAATGAGGCGTTTTCCTGATGTCCCAAACAATCGAAAAGGGGATTCATCAGAGAAAATAACTTTACCCCAGTCCTCAGCAGTCCACTGCCTGTACCTTTTGCAGAATATCAGTCTGTCCATGATGTTTTTTCTGGAGAGAAGTGGCTTCTTTGCTGCCCTCCTTGAGACCAGGCCTTGCTCCAAGAGTCTCCGCCTCACAGTGCGTGCAGATGCACTCACACCGGCCTGCTGCCATTCCTGAGCAAGCTCTGCACTGCTGGTAGCCTGATCCCACAGCTGAAACACTTTTAAGAGACGGTCCTGGCACTTGCTGGTCTTTCTTGGGCGCCCTGAAGCCTTTTTGGCAACAATGGAACCTCTCTCCTTGAAGTTCTTGATGATGCGATAGATTGTTGACTGAGGTGCAATCTTTCTAGCTGCGATACTCTTCCCTGTTAGGCCATTTTTGTGCATTGCAATGATGACTGCACATGTTTCTTTAGAGATAGCCATGGTTAACAGAAGAGAAACAATGATGCCAAGCACCAGCCTCCTTTTAAAGTGTCCAGTGGTGTCATTCTTACTTAATCATGACAGATTGATCTCCAGCCATGTCCTCATCAACACCCACACCTGTGTTAATGGAGCAATCACTGAAAAGAGGTTAGCTGGTCCTTTTAAGGCAGGGCTGCAATGATGTTGAAATGTGTTTTGGGGGATAAACTTCATTTTCTAGCCAAATATTGACTTTGCAAGTAATTGCTGTTTAGCTGATCACTCTTTATAACATTCTGGAGAATATGCAAATTGCCATTAGAAAAAGTGAACCAGTAGACTTTGTAAAAATTAATATTTGTGTCATTCTCAAAACTTTTGGCCATGACTGTAATTTGTGAGGGCAATGTCGACCCATTCACTACCCGGACAGTCATTGATTTGTCAAGCGCCACCAGAGGTATTGCATGACGGCGAGCAAAGTTAGAGGACATGAAGTTCCCCTCTGCTCCTGAGTCCACGCAAAGGTCGGCGGTGAGAGTGGAAGTGCCTACAGTGATTGTCCCTTTAAGTGTCATCTTGGAGGAAACTGCCGCTGTCTCTAGTGAACCTCCTCCCAGGGCCACTAGATGCGATCGCTTCCCCGATCGCTGTGGACATTTGTTGGCATAGTGTCCTGTCTGCTGACAAAGGTTACAGACCACGGATACTCGGACTGCCTGAGACTTAGGTCCTGCATGAGGAACCTCTGTGGCTTTTTGGGGTTCGGACGCCAGATCGGGGGATTCGAGAGGTTTGGCAAAGGTGGGAGCCAACCGAATCCTCTGCCTACACTGGGCCCTCTCCAATCTCCGCTCGTGAAAACGGAGGTCGATGCGGGTAGATATGGAGATAAGCTTCTCCAGTGTGGCGGGAATCTCCCTGGTAGCCAAAGCGTCTTTAACATGGTCAGCCAGTCCTCGCCAGTAGACTGGAATAAGAACTTTATCCGACCAGTCTAGCTCTGAGGCCAGAGTCCGAAACTGGACGGAAAACTGACTGACCAAACACGAACCCTGTGCCAATGCCAGCAGTTGTAGCGCCGTATCGTGGGTGACCTGAGGTCCTAAAAAGACCTTTTTAAGAGCCTCCAGGAAACGAGGAGCACTCCGCACCACACGATCGTCGCGCTCCCACAGCGGTGTTGCCCACTCCAACGCTCTACCCGAGAGTAGAGACAGTACAAAACCCACTTGTGCCCGATCCGTGGGGAAACATGCAGCCAGAAGCTCGAGCTGTATAGAGCACTGACTCACGAATCCCCGACATTGCTTGCTGTCACCGGCAAACTTGTCAGGAACCGGGAGGTGGGATAATGTAGGGGCAGAGGTGGCAGAAGACAAACTGGCTGCAGTCACGCTAGCAGCCTGAACGGCGACTGCGGTAACATCCACAGCTGAGGTTGTGCGCTCAAGAGCCGCCAACCTACCCTCCAGCTGCTGGATGTACTGCGATAGACGCTGGTCATCCGCCATTTTACTAGCCAGACCCTGGCTCTAGTATTATGTTAGGGTCTGCGGAACGCACCAAATATATGAGGTAGGGAGGTGAGTTCGCAGCCGAGGTCCACCGTGCAGGCGGAACCTGCTGCTAGTAAAATGGCGCAAGACGCAAACTCTGTTATCCCGCAGAGTCGCCAAAATAAACACCGCAATGCGCTGTGGCAATATGTGCGAACTCTGTTATTTCAAAGGAGTGCTGCAGCGCTATATGGCGATGTGTGCGAACTTACTAAACACAACTGAGTCGCAAAATAAACACGCTAGGGCGCTGTCTAGCGTTGAAAGCGAACCCTGTTACGTCACAGAGCCGCTGAGAAAAAGTTCTGTGTCCTGTCAGGCACCCAGGTACACAGTACAGCCATGGCCAAAAGTTTTGAGAATGACACAAATATTAATTTTTACAAAGTCTACTGCTACACTTTTTCTAATGGCAATTTGCATATACTCCAGAATGTTATAAAGAGTGATCAGCTTAACAGCAATTACTTGCAAACTCAATATTTGGCTAGAAAATGAACTTTATCCCCCAAAACACATTTCAACATCATTGCAGCCCTGCCTTAAAAGGACCAGCTAACCTCTTTTCAGTGATTACTCCATTAACACAGGTGTGGGTGTTGATGAGGACATGGCTGGAGATCAATCTGTCATGATTAAGTAAGAATGACACCACTGGACACTTTAAAAGGAGGCTGGTGCTTGGCATCATTGTTTCTCTTCTGTTAACCATGGTTATCTCTAAAGAAACACGTGCAGTCATCATTGCAATGCACAAAAATGGCCTAACAGGGAAGAGTATCGCAGCTAGAAAGATTGCACCTCAGTCAACAATCTATCGCATCATCAAGAACTTCAAGGAGAGAGGTTCCATTGTTGCCAAAAAGGCTTCAGGGCGCCCAAGAAAGACCAGCAAGCGCCAGGACCGTCTCTTAAAAGTGTTTCAGCTGCGGGATCGGGTTACCAGCAGTGCAGAGCTTGCTCAGGAATGGCAGCAGGCAGGTGTGAGTGCATCTGCACGCACTGTGAGGCAGAGACTCTTGGAGCAAGGCCTGGTCTCAAGGAGGGCAGCAAAGAAGCCACTTCTCTCCAGAAAAAACATCATGGACAGACTGATATTCTGCAAAAGGTACAGGCAGTGGACTGCTGAGGACTGGGGTAAAGTTATTTTCTCTGATGAATCCCCTTTTCGATTGTTTGGGACATCAGGAAAACGCCTCATTCGGAGGAGACAAGGTGAGCGCTACCACCAGTCTTGTCTCATGCCAACTGTTAAGCATCCTGAAACCATTCATGTGTGAGGTTGCTTCTCAGCCAAGGGAATCAGCTCTCTCACAGTCTTGCCTAAAAACACAGCCATGAATAAAGAATGGTACCAGAATGTCCTCTAAGAGCAACTTCTCCCAACCCTCCAAGTGCAGTTTGGCGATCAACAATGCCTTTTCCAGCATGATGGAGCACCTTGCCATAAAGCAAAGGTGATACCTAAATGGCTCAGGGAACAAAACATAGAGATTTTGGGTCCATGTCTTGGAAACTCCCCAGATCTTAATCCCATTGAGAACTTGTGGTCAATCATCAAGAGACAGGTGGACAAACAAAAACCTAAAAATTCTGACAAAATGAAAGCATTGATTGTGCAAGAATGGACTGCTATCAGTCAGGATTTGGTCCAGAAGTTGATTGAGAGCATGCCAGGGAGAATTGCAGAGGTCCTGAAGAAGAAGGGTCAACACTGCAAATATTGACTTGCTGCATTAACTCATTCTAACTGTCAATATAAGCTTTTGTTACTCATATGTTTGCAATTATTATATTTCTGTCTGTGATAAAAACATCTGTCAAACACACATAAAAACCAGAGGGCAGCTGATCATGTGAAAATATAATATTTGTGTCATTCTCAAAACTTTTGGCCATGACTGTAAGTGCAACATAGAACGTGATCATGCGCTAATGTCCTCGCGGGAGTCACCCACAATCTATGGCGTCTGAACGCCAGACCCTGAATACGGCAATCAAACTCCTCACCGGTTATGCCGGTAATCTAGGGCATCTAGGACACCGACCCTGACCAACTAGCATACCAAACTCCTCACCGATTAAGTCGGTATTCTAGGGGCTTATTTCAGCCAGGCCCTAACCACACACACGCATGACCACACTGGCGCAAAGCATATAATGGTTGATACTAGCGCATGGCAGCTCAGCATTGCCACCCTTTTATAATAACAGCTACAGGACCTGCCAGAAACAAGGACCAATGAAACCTGTTCCAGAACACCAGTAGTCAAAGGACCTTCCTGGCAGACCAATAGGAGCTGCTGAAGTACCTAAGCATGTGACCCCTGATCTCCAATGAGAGATCTCACCCTGGGCATGCTCAGAAGGGAAAAACAAGGACTTTGTCCTAAAGACATCTGCTCGCCGCTAACCAGTACTGGCCACAATAGCAGAGTCTGGAGGAGCAGCAGTAATCCTCTGCACACTGCCAGACTGGGCGAGACGCTGGGACCGACGTCTAAGCTGAGCAGAGTCCACTGCGGCCAGAGATGAATGGGAGACCGCAGCCGGAATAGCTCGAGATTCCCCTTGTGCAGAAGTGGGAACTCGACACCTGTCACCAGAAACAAATGCTATTAACCTGCAGATATGGAGTTAGCCTTCTTATTAATAACATTATTAACATAGCTCAACACTGCAGGAAGAAAATTAACTTTATTCTTCCAGTAGTGTACGGGTTTCAGTCACGGGAACGGTGCTGACATGGGTCTAGTATCTACTCTGAGAATACAGAGTGGCGGCTGTAACCACACCCCTGGCCTTGACTGTGTTCTCAGAGTCGTGAATGAACCCGCGCCATGGCCAACCACTGAAACCCAAATTCTGCCAGGAGGAATAAAATTCATTTTCTCTCTGCAGTGTTCAACTGGACAGGTTAATAACACTTTTAAGCTGCAGATTAACCCAATATCTGCAGGTTAATAGCGTTTTTCTGGTGACAGGTTCCCTTCAATATATATATGTGGCATCTGCTACTGTTGACATTCATAGTAGTATGGAAACACGGCAGGTGACAAGTAGTGTTGAGCGAAACAGGTCGGTCAGATTCATAAGTCGTCGACTTTCGCCAAAGTCGGGTTTCGCTGACCGAAACCCGACCATAGCGTGAAGTCGGCCATGCGGTCAGCAAAGCGAGCGCCAAAGTCGGTTTTCCCAAAATTTTTTCAGGCGCCTTTTTTCAGCCAATGAGCAAGGACGTACACTGTGGGCAACGAGATGACATGTGCAGCGTTCACCACCATCTTAGAGAAGGGCATTGCAGTGATTGGATTGCTTTGGGGTGTCATAGTGTCTATAAAAGCCCTGACCGCCGACCTCCGTTTTACTTCTGGCAATCTTAACAGTAGGGAGAGGTTGCTGACTGTTTATCAGTAGCGAGAGAGTTAGGGCTGGAAAGAAAAGTTCTTCTGTGCTTGTGCTCATAGCAATTGTGCTGTACAGTTAGTGTGCAGTGACAGGGGAGGATTTTCTTGTGTGCAGCAGCGCTGGTTATTAGGCTGCTTGATAGCTGTGTGTACACTGCTGTGCAGACTGCTTTTTACACAGCACTAATACTTTTATTCTTTTTTTCTGCACAGTTACCAAGAGTTCATTTTTTCCCACACCGTATAGAGCTGTACTCTCCTCACACACTAAAGTGTACCGGCTGGTATCACGGACAAATACATGCTGACTATCTGTGTGTGACTCCGGAAATAAATACGGAGATTTAAATTTTTCCCTACACCGTATACAGCTGTACGCTTCTGATACAGTACCATTTTTCTGCTGTTTTTATTACGGTCAAATCCATACTGAGTGAGCGTCTGTATCTGACTCTGGAAATATATACGGAGATTGAAAATTTCCCATACACCGTATACAGCTGTACGCTTCTGATACAAAAAGCAGAAAAACGGTAGTGTATTACGGTCAAATCCATACTGAGTGAGCATCTGTGTCTGACTCCGGAAATATATACGGAGATTTAAATTTTCCCCTACACCATATACAGCTTTGCGCTTCTCATACAGTACCGTATATCTGCTTTTTGTATTACTGTCAAATCCATACTGAGTGAGCGTCTGTGACTGACTCTGGAATTATATACGGAGATTTAAATTTTCCTCCAACACTGTATACAGCTTTACACTTCTGATACAGTACCGTATATCTGCTCTTTGTATTACGGTCAAATCCATACTGAGTGAGCGTCTGTGTCTGACTCTGGAAATATATACGGAGATTTAAATTTTCCCCTACACCGTATACAGCTGTACGCTCCTCATAAAGTACCATATATCTGCTGGTATTTTTGGTACATTTTCCCAAACATGAGGAAGTATGGTGGAAGAGGCCGTGGACGTGGGCGGGGGGCCAGCTGGTGCTGATGGTGGTGGTGGTGCATCTGCTGGTAGTGGCAGAAGCACAATAGCACCTAAGGCAGGAGGTGTTGAGCCTGCATCATCGTCTGGCTGCAGAAGGCCTGGAAGGCTCCCTTTTCTGGGAGTAGGTAAACTGCTTTTAAAACTGGAGCATCAGGAGCAGGTTTTGGCTTACATTGCCGAAACAGTCCCAAGCTCTATCGCCTCCTCTCTCTTGAGGTTTTCAAAAACGTGCAAGCACTCAGTCATCAGTGCAGTCTACCTGGTCAGGAACAACACCTTTTTCTGTGTCCTTCACCCCCACCAAAAGTTGAAGGATGCATGCAGGCCACATTCAGATTACTAATGGAGCTTCTTTTCACATACCATGCCTAACTTATCAAGTCAAATCCTGAATTCCAGTCCAAGAGGGAATATGACATGGAGTGCACTGATGCACAGCCACTGCTTATGATTCTGCTGGTACATTCCCCAGAGCACTACATTGCCCTCGCAGTCTACTGAGCCAGAATCTGACCTGATGAAACTAGGTGCCCCTTCCCACATACTCTACTCACTTAAACGGTGACACAGGGGAAGGTGCAGATGAAATTGAAAAGGAGGTGATGCCATCCCTCCACCTGCATGTGAAAGACCGCATTGGCCATGCACTCAAACAATAAGTGAGTGGAAAGGTGCACTCACAACAGATGCATGGGCCAGTAGGCATGGCCAGGGCGTTACGTGTACATCACTGTGCACAGGTGAATGTGGTGGATGCAGGGTCCACAGGGACAGTGGCGGTGGGACAGTGCTGCCTAGCCCACGGTTTAGGCAAAAGTTGGCTGTAGGCATTCGACCCTCCTCCTCCTCCAGAAGCAAAAGCTCATCGACAGAGCGCAGTCGCACGAGCACTCCATTCGCAGCTGCCAGTGTTGCACACAAGGTGTCAAGTATGGTGTACAGTTCCTATAGCGTCTTGTGCTTGGGTGCGAGGAAAACACATGAGACACAGGTTGATATGAAATGACTTGTATTACTTCATACAAGCATGCAGAAAAGGTCACACAGTTTGCAGGAACAGAGGCAGGAGACACAGCAGGCCAAGATAACTTCAAGCTCTACAATAACTCTCCAAAGCAGGTTCAGGATCTCTTCTCTGTACCGTAATTCCTCTGCAAACATGGATTCACCAAACAGCAGGTTTCCAGAGTCCATAAGTGTTCCAAAGTTCCTCAGTAGGAAAAAGCTGGAGTACAAAGTCCAAGGTTTCCAGGAGTCAGGTCACAGGCTGACTGAGGCTTGATTCAGAAGCACTGATTGCTCAGCTGAGGCTGCTTAAGAAGCAAGAGGGAGAGAATCAGGGCGGGAACATGAAAGCTGGAAACTTCATATTAACTGAGGGCAAGATAGCTGCAGCAAGACAGAAAGCAAAATGGCCGACGGAAAACTGAGTTTCAAGGAACATGTCAAAAGAGACAAAGAACCTTACATTACTCCCCCTTAGGGACAACCTCCGGATGACCTCAGACCAGGCTTGTCAGGGTACCTCTGATGAAACTGGCGGAGCAGGCGAGGAGCATTAACGTTATTGACTGGTTCCCATGAGTTGTCCTCCACTGGGTAGCCCTGCCATTTAATCAAATATTGCAACTGATTTCTGTACAACCTGGAATCTAGAATCCTTTCCACCATAAATTCTTCCTGACCATCGACCAGCACTGGGTCAGGGCAAGGAGAAGAGCGTCCAGGAAACTTATTGGGTGTTGCAGCCTTTAGTAGGGATACATGAAAGACAGTGTGGATTCTCATAGTTCTGGGCAGTTGAAGACGACAAGCAACAGCACTTATAATCTTACTGATCTTATAAGGTCCAATGTACTTATGTCCCAATTTAGACGATGGAATCTTTAATTTAAGATTTCTGGTTGACAGCCAGACCAAGTCTCCTACCTTGAAAGCTGGTGCAGGTTTACGAAATTTATCTGCTGCTTTCTTGTACCTTTCCTGAGCCAATTCCAGATTTTCCTTTAGAAGATCCATATTCTTTTGTAAGGAAGTGATTCTTTCAGCCACTGCCGGCAAGGGCGTATCTATGGGAAATCGAGGAAGAATGTTAGGATGATAACCTAGATTGGAGTAAAAAGGAGACTGCTTAGTGGAGGCGCTCTGAGAGTTGTTATAAGAGAACTCAGCCAGTGGAAGTAGATCCATCCAATCATCCTGTAGGTGGCAGATAAAGCAGCGGAGATACTGCTCCAGGGTCTGATTGGTTCGTTCTGTCTGTCCATTAGTCTGGGGATGAAAAGCAGAAGAAAGGTTTACTTTAATGTCCAATGCGGCACAGAAATTTTGCCAAAACCTTGAAGTGAATTGCACCCCTCGATCCGAAATGACCTCATCCGGTACTCCATGTAAGCGAACACAATTCTTAATCATCAAGTCTGATGTCTGTTTTGCAGTGGGTAAGCCGACACAAGGGATAAAATGAGCTGCCTTTGTTAGACGATCAACCACCACTAGAATGGTGTTCTTCCCTTGAGAGGTTGGTAACTCCACAATGAAGTCCATAGAAATGGATCCCCACGGGCGGGACGGGGTGGGAAGGGGTTGCAACAGACCAGTTGGTGAGGAGCGAGGTGTTTTGCATCTTGCACAGACTTCACATGAAGTGACATAGTTTAAAACATCTTTCCTGTAAGTGGGCCACCAAAAGAAACGAGAAAGAAATTCTTGTGTCTTTAGAATTCCTCTATGCCCGGCTATCTTGGAATCGTGGATGAGTTGCAATACTCTCAATCTGACTGTTTCAGGTATATACAGACGTTGTCCCTGAATCCACACACCATTCTTAAAGACAAGACTTACGTCCCTTGGGGGTTGAGCCAACAAAGAATCCGCATGGTATGCTTCCTTGATGTCCTTAAGTAGGTCTTGATTATGAATCACTCCAGGAATCTAGAGTCAGGAAGAATAGTCTTAGGAGGAGTAAGTGGACGTGTCTCTGCTGAATGAATCCTAGAGAGTGCATCAGCCTTTCCATTGCGCGATCCTGGTCTATAAGAAATTACAAAATTAAATTGGTTTAGGATAAGATTCCAGCAAGCCTGGCGAGGAGTCAGGCACTTAGCCGACCTGATAAATTCAAGGTTACGATGGTCTGTCAGGACGACTATTTGCTGTGCAGCTCCCTGAAGAAGGTGTCTCCATTCCTTGAAGGCGGCAATAATGGCCAACAATTCTCTATTGCCCACATCGTAGTTCCTCTCAGCCGAAGACAACTGCTGGGAAAAGAAGGCACAGGGATGCAAGACATTCTTCTCACCTGTTCTCTGAGAGAGTATAGCTCCAACGGCACAGTCTGAAGCATCCACCTCTATTATGAAGGCAAGCTCGGGGTTGGGATGTACTAAGATAGGTGCGGTGGTAAATTTATCCTTTAGACAGGAAAATGCTTCCTGAGCTTGCGGGGTCCAGGAGAACCTAGACTGTTTCCGGGTAAGTTGGGTGATAGGTGACACTACCTCAGAGAAATTCCTAATGAAACGTCTATAGAAGTTGGCAAACCCGATGAAGCGCTGCACCTCCTTCACATTTCTAGGAATTGGCCAATCCTTGATGGCTTGGGTCTTGCTTCCATCCATACTAATCCCTTGCGTAGATAGTACATACCCCAGAAATTGAATTTCGGTCCTATGGAATTCACACTTTTCAAGTTTGATGTAGAGATGGTTTTGTCTTAGGCGTTCTAAGACCATTCTCACATGTCCATGATGTTCCTCTGTGGAGTTAGAAAAAATTAGAATATCATCCAGATAAATCACCACAAATGTATCTAGGAGATCCCTGAAGATGTCATTCACCAAGTGTTGGGCGGTACTCAGACCAAAAGGCATAACTAGATATTCAAAGTGTCCATAGCGTGACCTGAATGCAGTCTTCCATTCATCCCCAGGTCTAATACGGACCAAGTTATAGGCCCCACGGAGATCCAGTTTAGAGAAAATTTTGGCATGCCGCACTCTCTCCAACAACTCAGGGATTAAAGGCAATGGATAACGGTTTCTAATAGTAACCTTATTAAGTTCCCTATAGTCTATGCAGGGTCTCAGAGATCCATCTTTCTTCTTCACAAAGAAGATGGGTGCACCTGCGGGAGATGAAGAGGGGCGTATGAAGCCCTTGGCTAGATTTTCGTCTATGTAGTCCTTAAAAGCTTTTAGCTCAGGCCCCGCCAGGGGTAGATCTTACCAAAAGGTATCTCTGCTCCAGGCAATAATTCAATTGGACAATCATATGGACGGTGAGGAGGAAGCTGATCAGCGTTCTTCTTGTCACATAAATCCACATAGTCCTGGTATACAGCTGGTAATTCAGGGACTAACATGGTTCCTTTAGGAACAGAGCAAGCTGAAACTCCTGGACTCATCTGTTTCTCCCGGAAAGTGTAATTCCTTGGTCTCCCAGTTAATCGTAGGATTCTGCGCCTGCAGCCATGGTAGCCCTAGAATAATGGGAAAGTGGGGAGAAGAGATAAGCATAAAGGACATTTTCTCCTGATGATCTTTACCCATAAGGACCCTCAAAGGCTCTGTTTCCTGATCCACTGGTCCAGAGGTCAGCAGGGAGCCATCCACAGTCTCCATCTGTACTGGAGTAGCCTTCTTCACTGAACGTATCCCCTGTTTCAGAGCAAAGGAGATATCCATAAAATTTCCACTTGCTCCTGAGTCGATCATAGCAGAGCTAGACACCCAGACTGAGTCAACCCAGAGTTTGATGGAAAGGAGGCAATGAGAATTGTTTCTTTTACAACTCAGCTGGGACACCGCTGAGGAAACTTGAAAAATTGCAGCGTTTATACCGTCATCGTCCCCAGAAATAACGGAGTTTAAGTCCGAGAAATCAAGATCTCTTGCAGCAGATCTCTCTGGAGCCTGAGGCTCGGACATGACAGAGCTCCTCTCGCAACACTCACAGTGAATGACTGCTGCAGTAGTCTTACGAGAACGGCTGGGGCAGTTTATAATGAAGTGCCCTGACTTACCACAGTAGAAACATAGATTTTCCTTTAAACGATGTTCTTTGCGTGCATCACTAACCCGTCTTTGTAAAGAGTCCACCTGCATGGGTTCAGGTTCTGGTTCCCTTGTGATCCTACTCAAAGGTTCCTTAGCTGAGGAGGGAGGTAGGAAAAGGTTAGTGCGATTATTTTCGAACCATCTCTCTTGTCTGCGTTCAGTCAGACGAGCATCAATACGGATACAATAGTTAATAAAGTCACCTAACGCAGTGGGAGGGTCGGCACGAGCAAGTTCATCCTTAATCAGTGGAGACAACCCTTTCCGAAAAATAGATTTTTTGGCGGAAGTGTCCCAAGTGGTATCAAGAGCCCATCTCCTGAAATCCCAGGCATATTCGGCTACTGAACGCTTACCTTGGCGCAAAGTTAACATGGCTGCTTCAGCTGTTGCACCTCGATTGGGGTCATCAAACACCTGCCCCATGGCTGAAATGAAAGCATCAAGGTGATTCAAACAATCATCCTCAGTCTCAATCAGAGGGTTTGCCCACATCAAACCCTTATTGGTAAGCAACATGATTATAGTAAGCACTTTGGATCGTTCAGTGGGAAATTGTGAAGCATGTGCAGAGAAAAATAGATTGCATTGGTTAATAAATCCCCTGAATTTCTCACGTTCACCGCCAAAACGAAAAGGAGGTAACTTGGGGATCCCAGAACTCGGGGTTATGGCAGGAGCCTGGACTCATTCCTCTAGAGCCTCCATCCTGGCTCGTAATTCCGGGGTAGCTTGTCCAAACACTTGCAAATTATGATTAGTGAGGTCCTGTAGGCTTGCAAAACGGGTCTTTAAAGCCTGTATATCTGCATGGATTGAATCAGTCATTCCGCAAAGCTCCTTTATGCGAGCCTCCATCTTCCAGATCTTTTAAGGCAGAAGTGCTGGAAGGAGAAGAGGAAAGGAAAAAAAAAAAACAATAGTGTTTACCTGTGGTAACACTCCAGAGTAAAATTAAGGGAATGCGCTCACCTGGAATGGTTGTGAGAAGTCACAACCACTGTCATCACAGAAGGTATAAACGGACATCTGATATCCACAGTCACAGCAGACACGGCTTTCCCAGACCCAGCAGACACTAAACATTGGCTTCTGAATCTTGTCAAGTATGGTGTACAGTTCCTATAGCGTCTTGTGCTTGGGTGCGAGGAAAACACATGAGACACAGGTTGATATGAAATGACTTGTATTACTTCATACAAGCATGCAGAAAAGGTCACACAGTTTGCAGGAACAGAGGCAGGAGACACAGCAGGCCAGAGTAACTTCAAGCTCTACAATAACTCTCCAAAGCAGGTTCAGGATCTCTTCTCTGTACCGTAATTCCTCTGCAAACATGGATTCACCAAACAGCAGGTTTCCAGAGTCCATAAGTGTTCCAAAGTTCCTCAGTAGGAAAAAGCTGGAGTACAAAGTCCAAGGTTTCCAGGAGTCAGGTCACAGGCTGACTGAGGCTTGATTCAGAAGCACTGATTGCTCAGCTGAGGCTGCTTAAGAAGCAAGAGGGAGAGAATCAGGGCGGGAACATGAAAGCTGGAAACTCCATATTAACTGAGGGCAAGATAGCTGCAGCAAGACAGAAAGTAAAATGGCCGACGGAAAACTGAGTTTCAAGGAACATGTCAAAAGAGACAAAGAACCTTACACAAGGTGTCCCACTAGCTAGTGATAAGAGTCAGCAAGCTGTTTTAAAGATGATGTCTTTGGGCGACAACAGACACACCGCGGAGGTACTGGCCGACTACTTGCAGCAAGAAACGGTGTCATGGCTGGGCAGTCTACATCTTGAGCAAGGCAAGGTAGTCAGTGATAACGGACGTAACTTTGTGGCAGCCATAGCCCTGGCAAAACTCAGACACATACCTTGCCTGGCTCACACCTTGAACCTGGTGGTGCAGTGCTTCATACATAATTATCTGGAGTTACCAGCCCTGCTCCATAAGGTGCAAAGATTGTGCTCGCACATCCGTCGCTCACCCGTAGACTCCAGTCGTATGCAGAGGCTGCAGCGATCGCTCCACCTCCCCAAGCACCGCCTAATCATAGACGTTGCAACAAATTGGAACTCCACCATGCACATGGTTGAGAGGCTGTGTGAACAGAGGCAGGCTGTATTGCATTTGTGGGAGGATACACGGGCAGGCAGATGAGGGAAGACATGGAGTTGTCGGGTGTGCAGTGGTCAAAGCTGACAGACCTCTGTAAAGTCCTTCAGTGTTTTGAGGAATGCACATGGCTGGTAAGCTCAGACTACACCATCATAAGCATCAGCATCCCACTTATGCATCTGCTCATGCAAACTTTGATGCACATTAAGGATCAGGCGTCTGCAGCGTAGGAGGAGGGAAGCCTTGATGACAGTCAGGCATTGTCTGCTCAGGGAACTGTCCTGGATGAGGTGGAGGAAGAAGAGGAAGAGGAGGAGGATGAGGGGGATGATTATTTTGGGCAGGAGGCTGCTTCTCAGGGGGCAAGAGAAAATGTTGGCTTGCCAAGGTCAGGTACAGGGTTTGTGCGTGACTGGAGGGATGTGGATTTGGTAGAAAGTGTTCCTCCACCCACCACTGGCAGTGCATCATTGACACCTGGAACATTGGCCCACATGTGTGATTATGTCTTGCGGATCCTAAAAAGGGACCCCCGCATTGCCAAAATTATGAAGGATGATGACTACTGATTGGCCAGCATCCTCGATCCACGCTATAAAGGCAAATTACAGAACATCATGCCACAGGAGAACCTTGAGCTAATATTGGCGAACAAACAATTAACTCTGGTATACCGTTTGTTAGAGGCATTCCCAGCACACAGCAGCAGTGCAGGTTCTACCACGAGCAGTACTGGGCAACATGGAAGAGGTGTTTGTGGTGCACACAGCCGAAGTGGCGTTGGAGACAGGGGTTTCATGACCATGTTGTGGACTGATTTCTCGAGTACCGCTCACACGACTGGTAATACTGAATCGATTGCAACAGACAGGAGACAGCAGTTGTCAACTATGGTTCAAAATTACCTCTCCTCCCCTATCGATGTTCTCCCTCACAGTTCATTCCCCTTTGACTACTGGGCCTGTAAACTGGACATCTGGCCTGAATTGGCATAATATGCCTTATAAGACCTCGCTTGCCCTGCTGGTAGTGTGCTATCAGAAAGAGTCTTCAGTCTTCCATGCAGCTGGATCATTCCTGAAAGAAAGAAGGACCAGGCTGTCGACCCAAAATGTTGGTGATCTCACCTTCATTAAAATGAACCATGCCTGGGTTTCAAAGGATTTTGTACCACCTTCCCCTGATGACACATAGATTGCAAGCAAAATGGCTCGCTTTGTCCTCCTCTTCCTCCGACTTCTCCAATTCCTCCATTTGCAGCTGCTGAACGTCCAGCCTACACCTCAACATATGCCAGTTTTTCCACCTCCCTAACTGGGCTGTACCCCCCCACAACTTTAGCCAAATAACTCCCAGTTTTCAATGCTTTACTATTATTATAAAGTAAATTTAGGTTGGCAAGCTTAAGTAATAAGAATTGATGTCGTTGGCATTGAAATGGGCACTGTAGGTGTGTTTACTGTCCTCCACTCACTGGCGACTTTTATTCTCCATTGACTTGCATAGGGGTCGGGTTTCGTTTTTTGTCGAAACTCCGACTTTTGCCGTTAGTTAGTAGGCCGATTTCGTTCGACTCGACTTTTGGTAAAGTCGGGTGGTCCGAAACCCGACTCGATCCTCCCAGAGGCAAAGTCGCTCATCTCTAGTGACAAGTTCAGAGAAACTAGTAATGTTATTCAGCGGTAAGAAGGTGCTCATGTACAGAGTGGTGGCCTACATAGTATGCTTTTACTATTTTGAATGCCTTATAAATGTCCAGAGGTTTTGCTTCCAAAAACTGGAGGATCAAAGGCATGCATACCATAGAAGTGTCCCATGTGGCTGCTATGGAGTCCTCAAAGGGAAAGCTACTGAGCCTTGGTTTGGCCCAATATTATCCTGGCTAAAGATGCGCTGCTTCCTTGTTCGTGCTGAATTTAGATTTTTTTTTTCTTGGCTTTTTCTATACAATAAATATACATTACAGGATTCACATTGCTGGATTTTTTTCTTTTCATGTACAAGACTTTACATACTACAAAGATTCCATTCAATCTGATTTTCTGTGTCTCAGGTGAGCTGAACTTCCTTTGGCTTTCTGTACCTAGAAGAAACCCTCACAAACATGGGGAGAACACACAAACTCTGTGGAGAAGTGGTCTTTTGTGAGATTTGAACCCAGGACTTAGGGCTACAGTGCCAACCAGTGAGCCACCAATCATTTGCTTAAGAATCAGGTTATTGAGATTATGAGGAACACTTGTGCTAGAAATTAATCTAGGAAAAAAATTGTAGAAAAGTCTAATCCGTAAGATCGCCATACAATGTAAATGAGGGCCTTTCCAACTTTCAATTGGCTGACTTTGCAGAAAGAAAGAAGAATTTCCAATGTTTAATTAATTTGTTCCCAGGGCAGATAAGTTCAAGTCAATATTATGTCAGGAGTAGTGTTGAGCGATACGATAATGCAAATATCGGCTATCGGCCGATATTAGCTCTATCGGCCTTTCGATAATTCGTTTCGATATTTTCGTCTTATCGAATATCGGAATCGGATTTGTCACTGTCACTGTGAGTGTCTGTCGGTCGGGTCTGTCAGGAGTCAGCGGCACTTACCTGGCAGAAGATCTCCGGCGGTCACGTCCTGGACTGCTTGATGGCCGCCATTATCTTCTCCCTGGCGGTCACATGCAGTTTTTCGCGATAATTGCAGTGACTGCAGGGTAATCCCGGCCGTAAAGCAGTCAGTCCCATGACGTCACCGCCGCGGGAAGCAGGTAATCAGCTGAGCTGCGCCGGGATGACAGGCTCTGCCTGTCATTCTGATGTAGCAGAGATGGATCGTCGTGGGACACTCGTTACTATGGACTGCGTCGGTCAGGTGGTATACTTTTTTTTTTTTCATTTTTTTACAGGAGATCGATGGCGTCGCAGCAGGATGAGACAGTAATAAAAGAAATGAAAACTGTGTTTTGTTTTTTTTATTAAATTAAAAAATTTTTTTGGAACATTCACCCGTCCGGGTACATAAACAATTTAACTATTTATTTACATACAGGGACCCTGTCCGGGTTATTTAGACTTCTTTGGCTGGCCTCTTCCAGGTACCACCTGGTACTCTTCTGGTGCTTGCCAAACATCCGAGGCACCAAGGACCACCAGGACCTGATGACGTCGTGTGGCCTGTACAGTCAAGTCGTGACCCGCTATCTGGGTCTGTGTGGCCACCTCTTTCATCTCTCTCCGGGTCTGGAGCCCTATGTCACGGACTGTACGAACCCCAGGGGGCCTAACAGGCGCCGGGTACGGGCCACGTATCAATATCATGTCGATGGGTGGGTGTAATGTATGTAGTACAGTTCATATAGCGTCTTGTGCTTGGGTGCGATGAACATACATGAGACACAGGTTTGATATAGAAAAGTCCTGTATTACTTCATACAAGTTGGCAGAAATAGTCACACAGTTTGCAGACACAGAAGCAGGAGACACAGCAGGCCAGAGTAAACTAAGCTCAGCAAATCACTCTCCAACACAGATTCAGGATCTTCTTCTCTGTTACCGTAAGTCCATGCAAACGTGGGTCTTTCAAAGAGCAGGGTTCAGAGTCCACAAGTGCTTCAGAGTTCCTCAGTAGGAATAGCTGGAGTACAAGGTCCAAGGCTTACAGGAGTCAAGTCACAGGTTCACTGCAGGCTAGATTCTGAAGCACTGATTGCTCAGCTGTGGCTGCTTAAGAAGCAAAGGAGAGAATCAGGGCGGGAACATGCAAGCTGGAAACTCCATTTTGACTGGGGGCAAGATAGCTACAGAAAGACAGAAAGTAAAATGGCTGACGAACAAACTGAGTTTCAGGAATATATACATAGAACCTTACATTACTCCCCCCTTAAGGACAACCTCCGGATGACCTCAGACCAGGCTTGTGTGGGTACCTCTGATGAAACTGACGGAGCAAGCGAGGAGCATTAACGTTATTGACTGGTTCCCATGAGTTGTCTTCCACTGGTAGCCCTGCCATTTAATCAGATATTGTAACTGATTTCTATACAACCTGGAATCTAAAATCCTTTCCACCACAAATTCTTCCTGACCATCGACTAGCACTGGTCAGGGCAAGGAGAAGAACGTCCAGGAAACGTATTGGGTGTTGCAGCCTTTAGTAGGGATACATGAAAGACAGGGTGGATTCTCATAGTTCTGGGCAGTTGAAGACGACAAGCAACGGCACTTATAATTTTACTGATTTATGGGGTCCAATGTACTTATGTCCCAACTTAGACGATGGAATCCTTAACTTAAGATTTCTGGTTGACAGCCAGCCCAAGTCTCCTACCTTGAAAGCTGGTGCAGGTTTACGAAATTTATCTGCTGCTTTCTTGTACCTTTCTTGAGCCGATTCCAGATTTTCCTTTAGAAGACCCAAATATTCTTCTGTAAAGACGTGATTCTTTCAGCCACTGCTGGTAAAGGCGTTTCTATGGGAAATCGTGGTAGAATGTTAGGATGATAACCTAGATTAGAGTAAAAAGGAGACTGTTTAGTGGAGGCACTCTGAGAGTTGTTATACGAGAACTCAGCTAATGGAAGTAGATCCACCCAATCATCCTGTAGTGGCAGATAAGCAGCGGAGATACTGCTCCAGGTTTGATTGGTTCGTTCGTCTGTCCATTAGTCTGGGGATGAAAAGCAGAAGAAAGGTTTACTTTAATGTCCAATGCTGCACAGAAATTTTGCCAAAACCTTGAAGTGAATTGCACCCCTCGATCCGAAATAACCTCATCCGTACTCCATGTAAGCGAAACACATCTTTAATCATCAAATCTGATGTCTGTTTTGCAGTGGGTAAGCCGACACAAGGATAAAATGAGCTGCCTTTGTTAGACGGTCAACCACCACTAAAATGGTGTTCTTTCCCTGAGAGGTTGGTAACTCCACAATGAAGTCCATAGAAATGGATCCCCACGGCGGGACGGGGTGGGAAGAGCTGTAACAGACCAGTTGGTGAGGAGCGAGGTGTTTTGCATCTTGCACAGACCTCACATGAAGTGACATAATTCAAAACATCCTTCCCTGCAAGTGGGCCACCAAAAGAAACGAGAAAGAAATTCCTGTGTCTTTCGAATTCCTCTATGCCCAGCTATCTTGGAATCGTGAATGAGTTGCAATACTCTCAATCTGACTGTTTCAGGAATATACAGGCGTTGTCCCTGAATCCACACACCATTCTTAAAGACAAGACTTACATCCCTTGGGGGTTGTGCCAAAAAGGAATCCGCATGGTATGCTTCCTTGAGTCCTTAAGTAGGTCTTGATTATGAATTACTCCTAGGAATCTAGAGTCAGGAAGAATAGTCTTAGGAGGAGTAATTGGACGTGTCTCTGCTGAGTAAATCCTAGAGAGGCATCAGCCTTTCCATTGCGCGATCCTGGTCTATAAGAAATGATAAAATTAAATTGGTTTAAGAAAAGATTCCAGCGAGCCTGGCGAGGAGTCAGACACTTAGCCGACCTGATAAACTCAAGGTTACGATGGTCTGTCAGGACGACTATTTGCTGTGCAGCTCCCTGAAGAAGGTGTCTCCATTCTTTGAAGGCGGCAATAATGGCCAACAACTCTCTATTGCCCACATCGTAGTTCCTCTCAGCCGAAGACAACTGCTGGGAAAAGAAGGCACAGGGATGCAAGACATTCTTCTCACCTGTTCTCTGAGAGAGTATAGCTCCAACGGCACAGTCTGAAGCATCCACCTCTATTATGAAGGCAAGCTCGGGTTGGGATGTACTAGGATAGGTGCAGTGGTAAATTTTATCTTTTAGATGGGAAAATGCTTCCTGGGCTTGGGGAGTCCAGGAGAACCTAGACTCTTTCCGGGTAAGTTGAGTGATAGGTGACACTACCTCAGAGAATTTCTAATGAAACGTCTATAGAAGTTGGCAAACCCGAATGAAGCGCTGTACCTCCTTCACATTTCTAGGACTTGGCCAATCCTTGATGGCTTGGGTTTTGCTTCCATCCATACTAATTCCTTGTGTAGACAGTACATACCCAGAAATTGAATTTCGGTCCTATGGAATTCACACTTTTCAAGTTTGATGTAAAGATGATTTTGTCTTAGACGTTCCAAGACCATTCTCACATGTCCATGATGTTCCTCTGTGGAGTTAGAAAAAATTAGAATATCATCCAAATAAATTACCACGAATGTATCTAGGAGATCCCTGAAGATGTCATTCACCAAGTGTTGGAAAGTGGCTGGGGCGGTACTCAGACCAAAAGGCATAACTAAATATTCAAAGTGCCATAGCGTGACCTGAATGCAGTCTTCCATTCATCCCCAGGTCTAATACGGACTAAGTTATAGGCCCCACGAAGATCTAGTTTAGAAAAAATTTTGGCATGTCGCACTCTCTCCAATAACTCAGGGATTAAAGGCAATGGATAACGGTTTCTAATAGTAACCTTATTGAGTTCCCTATGTCTACGCATGGTCTCAGAGATCCATCTTTCTTCTTTACAAAGAAGATGGGTGCACCTGCAGGAGATGAAGAGGGGCGTATGAAGCCCTTGGCTAGATTTTCGTCTATGTAATCCTTTAAAGCCTTTAGCTCGGGCCCCGCCAGGGGGTAGATCTTACCAAAAGGTATCTCTGCTCCAGGCAATAATTCAATTGGACAATCATATGGACGTGTGAGGAGGAAGCTGGTCAGCGTTCTTCTTGTCACATAAATCCACATAGTCCTGGTATACAGCTGGTAGTTCAGGGACTGACATGATTCCTTTAGGAACAGAGCAAGCTGAAACTTTTGGACTCATCTGTTTCTCTGGAAAGTGTAATTCCTTGGTCTCCCAGTTAATGGTAGGATTCTGAGCCTGCAGCCATGGTAACCCTAGAATAATGGGAAAGTGGGGAGAAGAGATAAGCATAAAGGATAGTTTTTCTTGATGATCTTACCCATAAGAACCTTCAAAGGCTCTGTTTCCTGATCCACTGGTCCAGAGGTCAGCAGGGAGCCATCCACAGTTTCCATCTGTACTGGAGTAGCCTTCTTCACTGAACGTATTCCCTGTTTCAGAGCAAAGGAGACATCCATAAAATTTCCACTTGCCCCTGAGTCGATCATAGCAGAGCTAGACACCCAAGCTGAGTCAACCCAGAGTTTGATGGAAAGAAAGCAATGAGAATTGTTTTTCTTACAACTCAGCTGGGACAACCGCTGAGGAAACTTGAAAAATGGCAGCGTTTACACAGTCAACGTCCTCAGAGGTAACGGAGTTTAAGTCCGAGAAATCAAGATCTGTTGCTGCAGATCTCTCTGGAGCCTGAGGCTCGGACCTGACAGATCCCCTCTCGCAACACTCACAATGAATGAGTGCTGCAGTAGTCTTACGAGAACGGCTGGGGCAGTTTATAATGAAGTGCCCTGACTTACCACAATAGAAACATAGATTCTCCTTAAAACGATGTTCCTTGCGTGCATCACTAACCCGTCGTTGTAAAGAGTCTACCTGCATGGGTTCAGGTTCAGGTTCCGTGTAATCCTACTCAAAGGTTCCTTAGCTGGAGAGGAAGGTAGGAAAAGGTTAGTACGATTACTTTCGAACCATCTCTCTTGCCTGCGTTCAGTCAGACGAGTATCAATACGGATGCAGTAGTTAATAAAGTCACCTAACGCAGTGGGAGGGTCGGCACGAGCAAGTTCATCCTTAATCAGTGGAGATAACCCCTTTCGAAAAATAGATTTTTTGGCGGAACTGTCCCAGGTGGTATCAAGGGCCCATCTCCTGAAATCCAAGGCATATTCAGCTACCGAGTGCTTACCTTGGTGCAAAGCTAACATGGCTGCTTCAGCTGTTGCACCTCGATTGGGGTCATCAAACACCTGCCCCATGGCTGAAATGAAAGCATCAAGGTGATTCAAACAATCATCCTCAGTCTCAATCAGAGGGTTTGCCCACATCAAAGCCTTGTTGGTAAGCAACATAATTATAGTAAGCACCTTAGATCGTTCAGTGGGAAATTGTGAAGCATGTGCAGAAAAAAAAAGATTGCATTGATTAATAAATCCCCTGAATTTCTCACGTTCACCGCCAAAACGAAAAGGGGGCAACTTGGGAATCCCAGCACTCGGGGCTACGGCAGGAGCCTGGACTCGCCCCTCTAGAACCTCAATCCTGGCTCGCAAATCCTGGGTAGTCTGTCCAACCACTTGCAAATTGTGATTATTGAGGTCCTGTAGATTTGTAAAACGGGTCTTTATATTCTGCAAATCTGCAAGGATATTATCAGTCACTCCGCAAAGTTCCTGTATGCGGGCCTCCATTTTCCAGATCTTTTAAGACAGGATTACTGGAAAGAGAGGAGAGGAGAAAAAAAAAAAAAACAATAGTGTTCACCTGTGGCAACACTGCAGAGAGAAAAAAAAATTAAGGGAACTGCTCACCTGGAATGGTTGTGAGAAGTCACAACCACTATCATCACAGAAAGTTTCAGCCAGACATCTGATATCCAGAGTTACAGCAGACAAAAAAGAGAAAAGAAAAAAAAAAAACAATAGTGTTTACCTGTGATAACACTGCAGAAAGAAAAAACTTAAGGGAATTGCTCACCTGGAATGGTTGTGAGAAGTCACAACCACTGTCATCACAGAAAGTACAACCGGACGTCTGATATCCACAGTTACAGCAGACACAGCCTTCCAGACCCAGCAGACACTAACGTTTTGGCTTCAGAATCTTGTAATGTATGTAGTACAGTTCATATAGCGTCTTGTGCTTGGGTGCGATGAACATACATGAGACACAGGTTTGATATAGAAAAGTCCTGTATTACTTCATACAAGTTGGCAGAAATAGTCACACAGTTTGCAGACACAGAAGCAGGAGACACAGCAGGCCAGAGTAAACTAAGCTCAGCAAATCACTCTCCAACACAGATTCAGGATCTTCTTCTCTGTTACCGTAAGTCCATGCAAACGTGGGT
The DNA here is from genome assembly GCA_033576555.1 of Oophaga sylvatica. Lineage (NCBI taxonomy): Eukaryota > Metazoa > Chordata > Amphibia > Anura > Dendrobatidae > Oophaga > Oophaga sylvatica. Next base: position 948,656,270 of record JARQOD010000001.1, on the reverse strand, counting down.
CTTTCAAAGAGCAGGGTTCAGAGTCCACAAGTGCTTCAGAGTTCCTCAGTAGGAATAGCTGGAGTACAAGGTCCAAGGCTTACAGGAGTCAAGTCACAGGTTCACTGCAGGCTAGATTCTGAAGCACTGATTGCTCAGCTGTGGCTGCTTAAGAAGCAAAGGAGAGAATCAGGGCTGGAACATGCAAGCTGGAAACTCCATTTTGACTGAGGGCAAGATAGCTACAGAAAGACAGAAAGTAAAATGGCTGACGAACAAACTGAGTTTCAGGAATATATACATAGAACCTTACAGTGGGTCTGCTGAGGAGACCACTGAGGGAGGCTGGGGAGATTTACGGCATGGGGTGGGCACTTTTGCAGAGGCCTGGATGTGGGAGGCTGAAGGCTTCGAGGGTCTCACAGGTTCCTGACACACTGGGAGTAGGGGTCGCACCTGGTAACATTTAGGGCGTACCACCCATTGTAACCCCAGTGTCGGGTGTAAGTCACCAAGTCTCCTGGCAACAGGTCCCTCCCCGGGTGTCCTTCTGGGAGGTGAGCCTCCACGTCCCGCCGGGTCACAAAGACTTCTAAATAAAGTCCAGGCTCCTTGATGAAGCCCCACCCACCTTTCAATTTAAAGTTCCGTACTGCACCCTTACGCCGCGACTCCATCAGGGTTCCTTTGTCCTTTCTCATCCGGTCCTTATCTGCCCGGTCCTTCTCCAGGTGACGTTGGCGAAGTTTTAGGGTTTCTCGCTGCTCCCTTTGTCGCTCTGCTTCCTTCTCCCAACGTCTCCACTCTTCCTCCTGACGCCGATTGTAATTCTCCTCCACCAGTTGCTCCATGTCTCCACCACTCCACTGCAGCTTACAGTGTCCGGTTTGCGGCAGCTCTCCTGTCGCCCCCCAGTCCTGGCGGCGCTCCCCTGTGGAGGAAGCAGACGGCTCTAAATCAGATGACAGTCGGGGCTCCGGTACAGGCAGGTAGTGCTCTGGTGCCTGCGCGGCCTCCTCCATGAGGACGGGTGTCGCTTCTTCTGTCTCAGCGACCGGGGCAGACAGCGGGATTTGGGGTGCTGCTGACGGTGCTGCGGTTTTTGCAGGAACGGGTGCCTCCACTGCGACAACGTCAACCGGATCACATTGCAAGGGCTCCTCTACTATAACGGGTGCCTCACCTTCCGTACAGACACTTCAGGTAAGAGGGATTGGCGCCGCTCCAAGTTTATTTTTAGGGCACGCCAGCTGGCTTCCATCCTGGCGACCTCCTCCCGGTGCCGGGCCAGGCCTCTCAGGGTATCCTCCGCTTCTTGCAGCGTAGGAGGGTTTACAGGCCGGGTGCCCAGCGGTGATTCCATGGTGATCGGGTCGCTTCCGTGGGGGGAGAGCTCTGACTGCTCCATCCCTTCCCAATTCTGCTCGTCGTGTCCATTAGCCATCTCTGCCAAGTCACATGTGTCATATCTGGAGAGGGCCCCTCTTTTGTAGGGAGGCGGGACCTTATCACACTGAGGAGGATGAGGAGGCGGAACTCCAGAGCTGTGGGGCACGATGTTACATTGCAGTACCATTTACAGTGGGCGGCCATCGTTTTCACGCCACTGAGTGAGTGACACCCACGAAGAGCACGCCCTTCTTCTTCACCAGTGCCTCGTCGTGACGCAGATATGGCGGAAAAATGGCAAATACATTCTCTGATGATTTTAGCAATTCTCAAGCACAAAACCAGTGCAATTCAGGCACACAGGACTCGCTTATAGCGAGCTACAGAATCCTGTTCGTGACGCCCAAGTTGAGTCGCACAGAGCCAGAGGTTTTCGGGGTACTCGGCACCGAGCCCGTCGAACTTCTATGGGGTATGTCACGTCTTTACCCGGCAATTGAATTAGAGTCGATTTTACTATGTAGAAGTGTATAAACTATAAATATATGTATATATATATGTCACAATGACATGTATTATATATATATATATATATATTATGTATTCTATGTGTGTATATTTTGTGTTTACAACGAAAGAAAGGGTTTTTTTTGTTGCGATATTTTGTTCCCATAGACTTACATGGGACTTCCGGTATCGAAATCGGATATCGACGATATTTAGTGCTATCGGCGATACAATTTCGATACGATATTTTTAGATATCGAGCAATATCGCTCAACACTAGTCAGGAGAAAGTAGAATCTGTATTTCAACATCTGATCCTGGGACCAGGGAAGATCTTGCAGTGTATTACTACCTACACCCCATATAGAACCCATGCACGGTCAGTCAAACCCGGTAAGCATGTGTATAGGGGTAGGTCATCTAATGTTTATATAAATGATGGTCATTTTTGTAAATCTTTTCAGATTATACTGGTATTTTAGTAGCAACAGGACCTAAGTATAGGAAGTAGTTTTATAAATAGATGAGACTTTTAAGAGAAATAAATAAAGATGACCTACCAAAATTGCAGTGAAAAGTGATCCTTTAGAGAGCAGATTGCCAGTATGCATATATATACTGAATTTAATATATTATTATTATTTATTTATATATATAGCGCCAATAATTCCATGGTGCTGTACATGAGAAGGGGTTACATACAAAGTTATAGAGATCGCTTACAGTAAACAAATTTACAATGAGAGACTGGTACAGAGGGGAGAGGACCCTGTCCTTGCAGACTTACATTCTACGAGATAATGGGGAAGAGACAGAAGGTCGGGGGTGCAGCAGCTCGGGTAGTGGAGAGGCGGGAGAGTAGTTACTGCAGGCTGTAGTCTTTCCTGAAGAGATGGGTTTTCAGGTTCCTTCTGAAGGATCGGAGGGTAGTGGATAATCAGACATGTTGAGGGGTGGAATTCCAGAGGATGCGGACTATTCGGGAGAAACCTTGGAGGCGGTTGTGTCAAATATATGTCAAACAAAATTTAATCTAGGAATGGTGAAGTCTTCTGAAAGAGGTGGTCATGTAGAGAAGTTTCACTTTACAGTACACATTTCTTGAAGACCACATTTTGAGATGACTTCCCCAAACCCACTAAGATCACATCTTCTTCTATAACATTTCCCAAAAAGTATAAATTTATATTGAACCCAATGACCATTTTCACTGTGATCTTATGTCGTCATCACAAAGATTTTCTGTTGTTTTTTTTATCTAATAGTAAAATATTTTTGTATCAGTAGATGACTCAAAGCTCGAAAAACTTGTGGATTAGTTAGAGCATGTGTAGACAGCAGTGTTTATTCTCATTTATGTCTCAAATACAAGGCTGTGCTCTGTTGCCTCTAGAGGTAGCCTGCATTTTATTGGCAGCAATTATTGTGACTGAGCAGCAGACCAGTGATCCTCTTTTACGTTACACTCAGTTAAACAGAGCAGTTTCATAAAGGAAACACAATGGGCAGACCAGAAAAGGCAATTCCCAGTTTATGGTTTAGTGCGCCCTCTATGAAACCTGTCATCCTTTTGATCTATAAAGTTGGAGACAGGACCCATTTCTCAAGGAGCTATGGGTGATTAAATTTATAGCAATATCATAAAGTTAATTCTAGTAGTATAAACTTGCTATACCCTCATCTCTATCATTTAACATTTCAACATCCAGAGAGTGGATTATACTTCTCCAGAGAAAACATAATTATATGTTCTAAATGAGCCGAGGAGCCCAATGTGGTCATTAGCTTCCCTGACATCCATGGGTTGATAATGCTGCAAATTAAATTGCTCTGCAACTCCTATTGTTGTTATATCCATGTAATTTCAGGAAGTAAATATATGTAATTACAAATTATTCCGTAGAGGCACAAAGTCAGGTACATCCTCTATAGATAGTCCTAACAGTTGTGCAGAGGTTTTCCAAATGTGGAAATGAAAAGTTTTTATTTTTAAAATAAAGGAAAATGGCTGTCCATTGCAATTCTGCAATTTTCAACTGTCCCTTACAGTCGCATACTAAGAATTATATTTTTTTTTTACAGCTGGAGAGATACAGCTTGAAAGACAATGGCCTGGATTAATGTTCTCCAACCAGGCTCACCGTCTGTTTTAAAACTACCACTAATTTATTTAGCTTAGTTGTATAGCGCCATCATATTCCACATTGCTTTACAGACAATATCATCACTGTCCCCAATGGGGCTCACAATCTAAATTCCCTATCAGTTTGTCTTTGGAGTGTGGAAGTAAACTGGAGAACCCAGAGGAAACCACGCAAACATGGGGAGAACATACAAACTCATTGTTTCCAGTCTATCATGAAGGACTGCTGAGCAGAGTTGCCAAATTGTTTTGGTTTTTTCTGGACAGCTTATCCAAAAATCACACATAGTCAACATCTTTTTTACTAAAACTTTGGAAAACCATAATAAATCATTGACATTTTGTATCATTTATATCTACAGACCTAAGTTATGATATGATGATATTTGATGTAGAGATGAGCTGATCTGATAAGATTAGAATTTGAAAAATTATCAAGCAGATTTTTTAAAGAGAAAGCAAACTTCTTAGCTATGAATTGATTGTCCCTTATTATGCTATGAAAAAAAGGGAATGGGGAACGGGAGAAGTCAGCTCACCATTTGCATTCTCTTTCCAAGAATGCGTTCCACGCACAGAGCCGCCTGGGCTTGGTCATGCAAGTTCCAAAGAATGAAGAAAGAAAAGGTACTCCAGCATAGAAAAAATATAAAACTTTGTCTTTAATGGAAAAAAATCAGAAAAACAGGCACAATGCAGACAACATATAGATCCCAGAGAGCTACCAACCGATGCATTTCGACACTCCGGTCTTAATCAGGGTTGAAATGCGTCAGTTGGTAGCTCTCTGGGATCTGTATGTTGTCCGCATTGTGCCTGCTTTTATGAATTTTTTCCATTAAAGACAAAGTTTTATATTTTTCTAAACTGGAGTACCTTTTTTTCTTCATTATTATGCTCTGGGGTCTTTCCAGACCCCAGAGCATAATAAATGTAAAATGTATAAAAAAAAGATAACATTCACTGTTCACCTACTCTACTCACTGTCCCATATACGATCCACGATGCCTCTTCCTTCCACTACAGTGCACTTAATTCCAGGACATCTTCACACTAGGATGAGACTCCAGGCACATGCGCAGGGATGTCCTGAGCCTAGTCATTGTCGAAAGTCCCTGCTTAAAATCCCGTCCTAGAGCACGCATTTTGATGTCTCAGCTCATATTATGAACTCACGATGTCACAGCAAACTTACGATGCGCATGTGTAGAGTATTCCCGGGCCTGGTCACAATCAGAAGCACCGTCCTAGGATCATAAAGGGATTAGCAAGGTGGCCAGAGAGGTGAGCTGTGAGGTGAGCATTATTATTTTTATTTTTTTAAAACCTTTTTATGCTCCTCAAGGAGTCAGTAAAAATGGAGACCTAGCCGGATGCCATTTTCCTGATTTCGCAAAGAGAGAATAACGAAAAATCTGCATCCTCGAGAACATGCATTTATGTAAAATTTTAGTAGAATTGAATTCTGATCATATAAATTCACCAAACTGTAATTAAATGTATTCCCTGTGAACTGTGAAATGATTATATATACTGTCCAAATATTCTGTACAAATTTCTCCAGCTTAAGGAGTCCTGGAGACATCAATTGTTTTTATGGACATACTAAAAAAGAGGCCTAACTTTATGGCAATCCTTATACTGGGAGTTCTAGTGTTTCAGGAGCTGGAAGGCCAGTGATTTGAGACGCAATGGTCTAGATATTTTTAATTTCTTCTTGTAGTAGTGATATAAAAAATTTACAGTGAATTTCTGATGTATATAATAATAATAATAATTTTATTTCTATAGCGCCAACATATTCTGCAGCACTTTACATTATAGAGGGGACTTGTACAGACAATAGACATTACAGCATAACAATAAACACAGATCAAAGTAGATACCAAGAGGAATGAGGGCCCTGCTCACAAGCTTACAATCTATATGCTTGCCGATACCTAAGTTAAATAGCGACCTATTGCACTAGAGGTATGGATGGGCCAATAAGGCAATGAGGCCAATATACATTACTTATACATATATATCCTTCATCTACTGTAGCATCTCTTTTTTATTTAGTAACAGAGCAACATGGTTATTAAGGTTGAAGAAAGACTTTAAGTCCATCTAGTTCAACCCATATCCTATCCTAACTTGCCTTAACATATTGACCCAGAGGAAGGCAAAAAAAAACCATGTGGCAACAGTAAGCTTCACATTGGGGGAAAAAATTCCTTCCCGACTCCACATACGCAATCAGACTAGCTCCCTGGATCAACGCAATATCTAGGAAACTAGTGTATATAACCTGTAATATTATACTTTTCAAGAAAGGCATCCAGTCCCTTCTTAAATTTTAGTAGGGAATCACTCATTACAACATTAGACGGCAGAGAGTTCCATAGTCTCACTGCTCTTACAGTAAAGAATCTGTGTCTGTGAATATGACTAAACCTTCTTTCCTCCAAACTAAATAACACCAAGTGTAATAACCTGTCCGGGTATTGCAGACCCCCCAGTTCTCTAATAACCTTGGTCGCTCTTTTATGCACCCGCTCCAGTTCAGCTATGTCTTTCTTATACACCGGAAACCAGAACTGTACATAGTATTCTAAGTGTGGTCGCACTAGTGACTTGTATAGAGGTAAAATTATGTTCTCCTCATGAGCATCTATGCCTTTTTTTAATGCATCCCATTATTTTATTTGCCTTTGCAGCAGCTGCCTGACACTGGCCACTAAATGTGAGTTTGTCGTCCACTAGGGTTGAGCATTCCGATACTGCAAATATCGGGTATCGGCCGATATTGGCTGTATCGGAATTCCGATTCCGAGTACCGATATTTTCGTCATATCGGATACCGGAATCGGGATTGTCACTGTCACTGTCAGTGTCCGTCTGTCGGGTCTGTCAGGAGTCAGCGGCACTTACCTGGCAGAAGATCTCCGGCGGTCACATCCCGGACTGCTTAATGGCCGCCATCCTCTTCTCCCCGGCGGTCACATGCAGTTTCTCGCGATAACTGCAGTGACTGCTGGGTAATCGCGGCCGTAAAGCAGTCCGATGACGTCACCGACGGGGAAGCAGGTAATCAGCTGTGCTGCGTTGCAATGACAGGCTCTGCCTGTCATTGCGATGTAGCAGAGCTGGATCGTCGTGGGACTGTCGTTACTATGGACTGCGTCGGACAGGTGGTATACTGTTGGTTTGTTTTTTTTCTTTTTTTACAGGAGATCGATGGCGTCGCAGGAATGAGAGAGTAATAAAAAAAATGAAAACTGTGTTGTCTCTTTTATTTCATTAAAAGACTTTTTTCTTGCTGTGTCTTTTTTTTACACATTTAAAAACTTTGGGATTAATAATCTTATTGACGCCTCTCCATTATTAACCGGGCTTATTGTCACCGTGCAATCAACGGTGACATTAACCCCTTATTACCCCACTTGCCACCGCTACAGGGCAGTGGGAAGAGCCGGGTAAAGTGCCACAATTGGCACATCTTTTGATGCGCCAAATGTGGGGCTGCTGTAGCCTGGTATTATCAGGCTGTTGAGGGCCAAAATCCATGGGCCTTGACAGTCTTTTAATACCAGGCCACAGCAGTCTGCATTTTACTTGGCTGGTTAACAAAAATGGGGGACCCCTACGCCGTTTTTTTTTCGAGGGGATCCCCTATTTTTGTTAACCAGCCAAGTTAAGCAGACTGCTGTGGCCTGGTATTATCAGGCTTGCAAGGTCCATGGATATTGGATCCTTACCAGTCTGAAAAACCAGGCCTCAGCGGTCTGCTTCATCTGGCTGGTTAATAAAAATAGGGGGACCCCACGCCAATTTTTTTCGAGGGGATCCCCTATTTTTGTTAATCAGCCAAGATATGCAGACTGCTGTGGCCTGGTATTATCAGGCTGGCAAGGTCCATGGATCTTGGCTCCTTAACAGCCTGAAAATCCAGGCCTCAGCGGTCTGCTTCATCTGGCTGGTTAACAAAAATAGGGGGGACCCCATGCCATTTTTTTTTCGAAGGGAACCCCTATTTTTGTTAATCAGTTCCCTCTGACGTCACTGATGGTGTCCCTGGCTGACCTGAAGTGAAAGTGGAAAGCAATCAATTAAGCTTTCCACTTCCTCTCCTGTCAGCCAGGAGAGGAACTCATTCATTTGGGGGTTTACTGTGAGGCTGCAGCATTAGCTGCGGTCCCTGCAGTAAACATTAACCCTTTCTGAAGGATTACACCGTGGGACCTGACTGTGCATCGGATTGGTAAGAATAATTTTGCTTTATTATTTTATTTTTATTACAGGAAATGGTTTTAGCAGGTAAATAAAATATGGTCAAAAACTGTGTGATTATTTCATTAAACTTCTTTTTTATTAAAGTGTGTGTGTTTGATTTTTCTTTCATACAATAGGATTAATAATTGATAGTTGTCTAATTGACAGCTCTCAATTATTAACCTGGCTTAAAGTGACCTTTCAATTGCAAGGTCATTTTAACCCCTTATTAACCCATTCGCCACCGCTACAGGGCAATGGGAATAGACGGGCAAAGTGCCAGAAAGGGCAAATCTAATTAGAGATTTGCCCTTTCTGGGGTGTCTGGGGGCAGATGTTAAGTAGCCGGGGGGGGCCAAAAAAAATGGTCCCTCTCTGGGCTATTATTATCTGCCCCCACTCACTGGCTTTGTCTGTCTGGTTGCGAAAATAGGGCGGGAGCCCACGCTTTTTTTTTCAGAAATTTTACACCTCATATATATATATATACATGTCATTGAATTTGTGACACATATATATATATATATTTATATTTATAGTTCATACACTTCTACATAGTATAATAGCCGCTAATTCAATTGCCGGCTTTTGTGAAAATGCAGAACCCGACATGAAATGACACTTGGTGTACATAGGGTTAACCATGTCTTTTCATGTCCTTTGCTATCTGATTTGCACAAACAATTACATCAGTCTATGTGTGCAAAATTTCACACCTGTAGGGGTTAATTAAAGGTGTAAATTCGTAGCAAAAAAGTCCGTTTTTTTACAACGAATTTACACCTTTAATTAACCCCTACAGGTGTGAAATTTTGCACACTTACACTCATGTAATTGTTTGTGCAAATCAGATAGCAAACGACATGAAAATACATGGTTAACCCTATGTACACCAAGTGTCATTTCATGTCGGGTGCTTCTGTCTTTTCACAGAAGCCGGCTTTACCCGGCAATTGAATCAGAGGATATTTTACTATATAGAAGTGTATAAACTATACATATATGTATATATATATGTCACAATGACATGTATATATATATATATGTATTCTATGTGTGTATATTTAGTGTTTACAAGGAAAGAAAGAGGTTTTTTTAGTTGCGATATTTTGTTCCCATAGACTTACATGGGACTTCCGGTATCGGTATCGGGTATCGCCGATATTTTAATGGTATCGGCGATACCATTCCGATTCCGATACTTTTGGATATCGGAAAGTATCGCTCAACTCTATCGTCCACCCATTCACCCATGTCTTTTTCAGTGACAGTTTTTCCCAGTGTTTTACAATTAAGCACATAATTATAAATCTTATTTCTTCTGCCCAAGTGCATGTCCTTAAATTTATCCCCATTAAACCTCATTTGCCCAAGCTTCTAGTTTACATAAATCCTCCTGTAATATAAAATTGTCCTCATCTGTATTGATTACCATGCAGAGTTTAGTGTCATCTGCAAATATTGAAATTCTACTCTGTATGCCCCCCACAAGGTCATTAATAAATATGTTAAAGAGAAGCTGTGTTTATTACATTTTCCATATGGTACATAAAAAATAGTGCACATCAATGTTACATCCCATACATTTGCATTATAAGATCACAATTGCATATAAGTGTTATATTTTAGTTATCAATATATCAATGATAGAAATTTCTGTGAACTAATTTATATTTTACAATTGGGAGAGAGGAGTGCACATCTCCAGTGGTTGACACAGGAATGTCTTAGAAAAGTGAGCTGTAATAGAAAGCTGTTACTGAAAATATGATCCCCATACACAGTCCTGGCTAAAAGTGTTGGCATCTCTAAAATTGTTCATGAAAATGAAGTATTTCTCCCATAAAATTATTGCAATTACTCATTGTTAGGGATCGAGTTCCCACTGCTGCACAAGGGGAATCTCGAGCCATCCCCGCTGCGGTCCCCCATCCGTCTCCGGCCGCAGTGGAGCCTGCTCAGCAGAGACGTCGGTCCCAGCATCTCGCCCAGTCTAATACTGTGCAGAGGATGACTGCTGCCTCCCCAGGTCCTTTCATTGTAACCAGTGCAGGTAAGCGGCAAGCAGACGTAGTTGGGACTAAGTCCTGTGTGTTCCCTTCTGCGCATGCTCAGGGTAAGATCTCTCATAGGAGATCAGGGGTCACATGGTCAGGTACTGCAGTGACTCCCATTGTTCCGCCAGGAAGGTCCTGAAGCTGCTTTAGTTTTGGAGCAGCTTTCCCATTGGTCCTTTTCTGGAAGGTCCTGTAGCTGCTACTATAAAAGGTGTGCATGACCGCACAGCCGTGCGCTAGTATCAAATCTGTTACGTGCTTGCGCCAGCGTGGTCATGTATGCATGTGGTTAGGTCCGGCTGAAATAAGCCCCTGGAATACCGGCACCTCCGGTGAGGAGTTTTGTATGCACGTGTTCAGGGCTCGGCTGAAAACGCCATTAGAATACCGGCTACTCTGGTGAGGAGATTATTGCTTGTGTTCTGATTGCATGACCACAGACTGCAATCCGCTTAGCAGTCATCTGTGTACCCTGTGAGTCTGACAGGACACAGTCTTTGTCACAGCGGCTCTGTGAATTAACAGAGTCCGCTTATATCGCCATATAGCGCTACAGCATTTTAGTTAGCGACTCTGTGGAATAACAGAGTTCGCCCATACCGCCATATAGTGCTACGGCGTTTACATATGCGACTCTGCGGGATAACAGAGTTCGCTCATACTGCCTATTTGCGCCATCTTACTAGCAGCAGGCTCTGCCTGCACGGTGGACCCCGGGCTGCGAACACACCTCTCCTTAATATCTATTAGGTGCTTCCGCAGGCCCTTAACAACTCATGTTTTTCTCTACACATGTTTATTTCCTTTGTGTGTATTGAAACAACACAAAAAAACAGGGATAAAAAAGGTAAATAGGACACAATTTCACACACACAACCCCAAAATGGACTGAAAATATTGTTTAATATTTGTTTGCACACCCTTTAGTATAAATAACTGCAATAATTTGCTTACTATAACCATTAACAAGCTTCTTGCATCTCTCAACTGTATTTTTGGACCACTCTTCTTTTGAAAACTGCTCCAGGTCTCTCATATTTGAAGGGTGCCTTCTCCCAACAGCAAGATTTCTCCACAGTTTTTCAATGGGATTTAGATCTGGACTCATTGCTGGCCACTTCAGAACTCTCCAGCACTTTGTTTCCATCCATTTCTGGGTGCTTCTTGAAGTATATTTGGAGTCAATGTCTTGCTGGAAGACCCATTACCTAGGATGCAAACCCAGTTTTCTGACATTGGACACTACATTGCAACCCAAAAATCTTTTGGTAATCTTCAGATTTCATGATGCCTTGAACACAGTCAAGGCACCCAGTAGCAGAAACAGCAAATCAATCCCAAAATGTCTTTAAAATTCCACCATATTTGATTGTAGATACTGTGTTCTTTTCTTTGTAGACCTCATTCCATTTTCAGTAAACAGTAGAATGATGTGCTTTACCAAAAAGCTCTATCTTGTTCTCATCTGTCCACAAAATGCTTTTCCAGAGAGATTTTGGCTTACTCACAAACATTTTTTAAAATTGCAGTCTAGCTTTTTATGTTTCTGTGTCAGCAGTGGGGTCCTCCTGGGTCTCCTGCCATTGAGTTTCATTTCATTTAAATGATGACGGATAGTTTTTGCTGACATTGATGCACCCTAAGCCTGCAGGACAGCTTGAATTTCTTTGCAACTTGATTGGGGCCACTTATCCACCATCTGGATTATCCAGCATTGTAACCTTTCATCAATTTTTCTCTGCCATTCACATCCAGGGACATCAGCCACAGTGCCATGGGTTGTAAACTTCTTGATTATGTTGCATACTGTGTACAAAGGAACATCAAGATCTTTGAAGATGTATTTGCAACCTTGAGATTGTTGATATTGTTCAACAATTTTGGTTCTCACGTCCTCAGATAGTTCTTTTCTCTTTTCTTTGGGCTTAGTGTGTCACACACAGACACACAAAGCAAAGACTGAGTTAACTTTTCTCCTTTGTATCTAGTTTCCAGTGTAATTTTCATATTGCCCACACCTGTTACTTGCCACAGATGAGTTTGAGCAAGCATCACAGGCTTGAAACAAAGTTGTTTACCCACAGTTTTGGAAAGGTGCCAAAAATTTTGTCTGCCCTATTTTTGGGGTCTTGTGTATAATAATTATGTCCAATTTGCCTTTTTTTCCTCAGTTTTTCATGTTGTTCCAATACACAAAAAGGAAGTAGCCAAGTGTATAACAAAACATATAGAATTGCAATAATTTTCAGGGAGAAATACTTAATTTTCTGGAACAATTTCAATGGTGCCAACGCTTTTGGCCAAGACTGTATGTAGTGCCACTTATATCTGTGTAATTGTCAGGTAGTAAAATCCAAATTTCTTTCTAATTGTGGTGTTTTTATCACAATAATATATAATGGTCAATCCTATCAGTTAAGGTTGCTGTCTGGAATATACAGCCAACATGCCTCTGTTATATTTGATCCCAACCATTTAACACCTACCGTAGATGACACATGCAATAGTAATTACGGCACCTAAGTAGTTATTTTGTCAACTCATCAGTATACCACAACACCTGACAAGGACCCCCAAGTCTAAAAGACACTTAATCATTTCATGTCAGTTTTGTCTGCCTAATTTTTATGTTAAAAATAACTAAAGGTCCAAGGAAAAATCTAAAACATGATTTAGGAGCAATGGCAGAATGCAAAATCTGTAATATTGACTTCTAATGTGATGAGGGCTGGTAGCCTTAAGGTACAGAGTCCCAGATATGACTGCTACCCTTGTACACTGTATAGGTACTGCCTGAACTGTGCAAACTTTACTGTTCCTATACAAGTAAATAACATCTTTAAAAAAAATAGTATTTTCTTTCTTGTATTACACACTTCTCTACTGAACAGTATCTTTCTTCTGCTTACTACTGGAGGTTTACTCTTTCTTCTGTATTCTAACTTATCTTCTGCTCCCTACTGGTGTCTTCTTCTAGATCGCCATCCCATATATATCAGAGCCTGAAACCACTCCAACTGTCATAATATCCAACAAACGCAATCCAATATCTAAAAGTGTTCCTCCTAAGACAGAAAATAACAATTGAGCATAGGCTATCTCGACCTAGACCCCTGCATAAATTTCCAAATTTTTGCATTTGTATCTTTCACTATTTGCTAAAAAGAATGCTTTACACGATGTTCTATTGAAAACAGCTGTCATGAAAACAACTCCACAATGCTAGCCCTAACCGTAATCCCAACCATTACCATAACCCTAACCCTAACCACAAACCTAACCCTAGCCAAACCCTAACTTTAGCCAACCCTAACTTTAGCCCAACCCTATCTTTAGTCCAACACTAACCCTAGCCAAACCCTAACCGTAACCCTAGCCCCAACCCTAACTCTAGCCCAACCCTAATCCTAGCACAACCCTAACCCTAGTTCTAGCCCCAACATTAACCCTAGCCCAACCCTAACCCTAGCCCAACCAAATAATTTTTTTTATTTTATTACTTTTACCTAAGGGGGTGATAAATGAGGGTTTGATTTACTATTTTTTTATTTTGATCACTGTGATAGGGTCTATCACAGTGATCAAAATGAACCAATAGGAAAAATTTCCTATTGTTGCCGTTTGCTGGCCGGCAGATCTCGGCGAGCACACTGCACATGCGCTGGTCATTTTCTTCCTGGAAGAAGATGCCGCCGGCCGGGAGACATCACGGGGAGATGCAGGAGGGTCCTGGGACACCGGAGGTACCGGTGGGGATCAGGGGACCCCATTTCTCTCTCCTATGATGTGCGGTCACATCAGAGGAGAAAGAAATTAAATGGGAAATCTGACTTTTCTTTTTTTACAGTGGCCATTTTTTGGTGAATAACGGTGATTGCAACACTGGGGTAGGTAAAAACAGACGCAAATCATGTTCTCTGGGTCTCAGGTACCCCCGGTAGCCGAGACCCCAGAGAATTTCCGACTTTGGGGGAGCTATCCACTTATTTCTCAGTGCCGTTAAAAAGCGGCTCTGAGGAATAAGTACCCTTAACTGACGCCATTAAAAGGCGTATCAGTGGCGGTCGATAAGGGTTTAATACAGTTTGTAATGTGGCTCAGTGCGGCTGAAAACAGTTGGAAAGTATCCAGGGATGTGATTATAGACATGATGGGAGATCTTAGAGTCACCAGTGGCTAGTAACTAAGGTAGGGTTGCACAAACTCTTTTGGTCCAAGGGCCACCTTGTCATACTGAACTAATCCAGGTTCCAGATTAAAATTAAAGTGGCATTACCATCTATGGCTTTTATGGCATATCGAAAGAATATACAGTAAATTCTACTTACTGGACTCTTACCGCCACCAATCTTCACGCTAAGGTTACATTCACAGTTTTCTGACGAGGATTTAGAAATAGATTCTGCTTCTAAATCCACATAAAAAACCTCTGAATAAGTTTCCAACTGATTATAATGGGAAAAGCTCCTATAGTGAATACAGTGCTGTTTTTTCACATTATTTGGAACATTTCGTAGTAAAGGCAGCAGGAAGCTTATTCATAGAGTATTTGAAGCATTTTTAAATGTGGATTTGCAGTAAAATCTCCTAAAAAAAGCTGTGTGAATAAGCCCTGTAAAGGAGAGGTGATGCATGCAACTGGCACTCTTCAATAGATCATGAGTGTTTTGCTTAGTGCCTAATGATTCACAATTCCCATAAACTACAGTGAAGAGTCACAGGTAAAGACGCCACCTGTCTAATTCACAAACAGCTTTTTGGAGTGTCAAATGGATAACGAGACCCTGTTCTACTGTTGCATGAGGCATCCAGAGATGTCTACTCTGGGCACCATTAGTACTTCCCAGTCCCTGTTCTTCAACTCCTGCCACTACTCTTCTATGTGACTGCTCACATATAGTTAATCTGTGAGACCATCATTTTTCTATCCATATGGTTTGGGGTCGCACAAAATGGAATTACTAGCTATATGTGGCCTTCGGGCCACAGGTTGTGCACCCCTAGCCTAAGGGAACCCAGTTCTTAGGATAAGTAAGATTAGAGGCATTTTACTTATCTTACATTGGGTCTGTCATATAAAACCACGGCACAAAAATATTTTATATATTTTATAAAACATTCCACTACAATAAAAAGAGGAGACCTCTTTGACTCCCAGAAGACCTGTCAAATCTCCCAAGTGACGTTAAAACCTCACAGAAGGTAACACTTCAAGGTTTTTTGTGTGTGTTGCCGGGATGCTTCATCATTTGTCAAATTGTCATGGGGCCTGAAAAAGGCATAGAAGAGTGTAACCAAAAAAAAGGGGACATGGCTAAGATAAATAAATATTTTTACTGGTGTGTTTTATATGACATGCAAATAATCTTCCCCAGAGGATGCTCCGTAAAAGTTGACAGGTAAGCAATAGCAGTACCACAATATCACTTGAAGGTTAATGTGTAAATCATATAGGTGAAGTCAAAGGACTAACTTAAAGCGGTTGTCCGCTACTTGGACAACCCATTCTCATTTCTCATGTTTGGCCCCGTTAAAATAAAACCACATATACTCACCTCTGCTGCCAGCACGATTCCCGCAGTGTTGGCACTCACAATACTGGGGCACACAGGAGGTTGTTATGTCACATGAGCCCGCGCCTAATCAGTGCTATTGTCACTGTCTCCGTCTTCGGACAAATTGAACATCAAGGAGAAGTCATAGAGTAACCGTAGCCCAGGCTTTTTGTTGATCCAAAGGTGGGGACAGCGAAGCTGGCACTGACTGAATGCAGGGCTCTTGTGATGTAACAACCTCACATAATCCCAGGGTGTGAGTATAGAATGTTTTTATTTTAACAGGGCCAAGCATGAGGAATGAGAAGGGGTGGTTCTAGTAGTAGGCAACCCCTTTAAAAATTATGCAAGTTGGTAAAAAGGTCTCCACCGACCATGTATCATTGATAATACAGGTGTCTTTTATGAGGCAAAGACTTCTTTCACTTTGGCACCAGTAATGGGTGCCACTGCTACTTCTGCACCTCTTATAGAAACTCCCCTGAGAGTTTTTTTTTATTGTAACTAGATTCCCCCTTGAATAAATTAACGTATAATTTAACAAATTGAATTTACGATGAATCTTTACAGTGCATTAGTAATTTATGTTAACGACATAAGTTATAGAGCTGGAAAACTGTTTTTCCATCCACTCAGTAATATTAAGCGAAAGATATATCTACGACTTAAAAAAATAACACTAATAAAACATATCAGGAATCTAACACAGGCTTAGAGCGGTGTATGCTGGATGCGTGTGATATCTTCTTGACACTTTTATTTGGTTCAAAGATTTTCAAGTAAGTGTGTTAACCAAAATAGTGGCAGATATCACATTACACAGCACAGGTCTGAAACTTAAGCTTATTCATACATTCAGTTATGCCTGCAACCGCTGTCATATCTCCATTCCATCTATACAAATATATCTTTAAACATTCCAAACAAACAATTATCTGCACTTTTATCTACATGCCATACTCGCTCACTTTACAAGTAGCTTAATGTTATTTTAAAGACCAAATTGTACAGCAGCGGCCTTCATAAGTTATAAAGCTCTATTTCTGTTGTACATTTTTTGGTTGTATTACTATATTATATACATTTTGTAAAACACTTATTTGAAAACCCATTGGGCTTCACTTATAAACCTTGACTTGTTCCTAACAGAAACTATAAACTGTGCATATTTAAATGGGTTGTGCCAATTCGACAAGTTAGAGAGGCTGGAAAGAATGTAAGGAAAATTGGGTCTTATCCGACAAACATGTAAGGTGAATTATTATTATTATTATACATTTTTATAGCGCCATTTATTCCATGGCGCTTTACATGTGAAAAGGGGCAAATATAGACAAGTACAATAAATGTGAGCAATATAAGGCACACACAAGTACAGAAGGAGAGAGGACCCTGCCCGTGAGGGCTCACAGTCTACAGGGATAACAGATTTTATTAACTTGATCCATTCTGTTATGCATTTTTTAAAAACGTATTTCAGCAGCTGCGAAAGTAGTGGACCACCGCTTTAAGTTAGTCCTTTGACTTCACCTATATGATTTAGACATTAACCTTCAGGTGACATTGTGGTACTGCTATTGCTTACCTGTCAACTTTTACGGAGCATCCTCTGGGGAAGATTATTCGCATGTCATATAAAACACACCAGTAAAAATATTTATTTATCTTAGCCATGCCCCCCTTTTTTTTGGTTACACTCTTCTATGCCTTTTTCAGGCCCCATGACAATTTGACAAATGAAGCATCCCGGCAACACACACAAGAAACCTTGAAGTGTTAACTTCTGTGAGGTTTTAACGTGTTGCATTTTGGTGCGCTCTGCACAATGTCAAAAGGACGCGTGCGCCGGCAAACGCATACCTGCGCACGGACCTGCGTACCCAATGCTAAAGATAGGGTACAATGTGGCATACAGCGTCATCCGCCCATAGGCGGAGCGGCCGGAAGGAGGCGCAGCCGGGGCGGAGCTTAGCGGTGGCCGTGCGCAGACCGACGCAGGTCAGTGAAACGCTAGTGTGAAACTAGCCTAACCTAAAAGAGCATTCCAGAGCCCCATTCTCTGACTCAGAGGAGGTCAGCCAGAACCTCTGTGATCAGCAAGTTGTCACCTATCCTGTAGAAGGGTGATCATTTATTGAGTTAGGACATCTCCATTCATTTCTTATCTGCTTCCTCCACTGTATCATTCCACAAAGAAGTTATGCTGGCACTATTATGTGCAGGAGGAAGGTTTTAATTTATGGGAACCTGACATATCAAAATAAGCTAATAACTTGTAGATATGGGTTAAATCAGCAGGTTAATAGTGTTGTAAAGCTGTTCGTCTGCCGCACTGAAAACTCAGCTACCAGGAGAAAATGACCTCTACTTCTACCTCAGGCTTTCAGTCATAGAGGCAATACTTCAGTCACCCTCCATTATACAGTGAGCAATTGCTGTTAGCACACCCTGGCATTCACTGACAGCCGACTCAGCAGTGAATCAGTGTTGCAGTAGCTGTCAGTCAGTGCTGGGGCATGGTTACTGCCACCACTCACTATGTGCTGAGCAGTCACTGCACCGACCACACCTCTTTGATTGAAATCCTGAGGCTGCTGGTAGGAATAAAGCTAGTTGCCTCATTGCGGTGGCCGCACAGCTTTAGAGCACTATTTACCTGCAGACAAACCCCATATCTGCAGGTTAATTGCATTTTTTCTGGTGACAGGTTCCCTTTAGGGCTACATTTGAATCAGTTTTGGGGCTTTCCATGGCTTCTGGCAGCAAGAATAACACAGCACACAGTGCTATTCTTGTCAATATAATGGAAACCTGGATGAAATCCTAATGGACCCCATTTTAAGCCAACGGTGGTCAACTGAGTGCCGTTCAGGTCCATTATATCAGAAATGTGGTTCAGCTACAAGGCCTGTTTTATCATTGAAAATCATATCTTTGCCTTTAACACTTTGAGATACACATTGCATCTATGCATTGCATGAATATTCTACATCTGATCTGGATGTCAAGCATCACAGCAACAAACAGGATAACTGTATCAATCGCATTAATCCAAAGGTATATTGAAAGAAAAAAAGACTTTATATTTCATTGCAAACAAATCATAAACTGTGTCTACATAAAACTAGAAATTATTTTACACTTATACCTATAAAAATGTATCAGTAGATACTGGATGAAGTGTTTCATGTTTTACTTTCTTAAAAACAAAATCATGAATAAATTTATTTTGTTAAATATCGAAGAATGATTCATTAAGAAAAAGAGAAAAAGATCAAACAAGAACACACAATCTGTAACCCCAAATGAATCTATTACGTTAATACTTTAATGTTACCTGCAGTGGTAGTGTAATTAGTTGGGTACCTAATTATTTCAGTGATTACCTCGGAACTCTGGAATTACCGCTGTTACTTACAAAGAGCTCTCATTCAATGATTTTTTTATTGTTGAATCAGAGCAGCAGTGATACAGCGAACATGACAGGTATTTAAAAATAAATTGCTTTGTAAAAAAAGGGGAAAAAAAGGAAAAAATTCTAAGCATTTGTTTGAGAATAATTCTTTGATTCTATCTGCAAAAAAAAAAGAAAACTTGATAGATGTAAGTGCATGAATGGAATACCTGACAAAAATCTATTTAAATATGATAGGTTTTCATAGTATTTTTTCTTGTTTTTTAGCAAACATGGCACCAATCTCTTAACTTATCATAAAAAGGTCACAAATAACCTTTGCGAATTTGGAGTTTGTCTTGAATTGTTTTCCCCATACAATTTTTATAACACCTACATACTGAATGTGCTATATAATAATAATAAATAATAATAATTTTATTTCTATAGCGCCAACATATTCCGCAGCGCTTTACATTATAGAGAGGACTAGGGTTGAGCATTCCGATACTGCAAATATCGGGTATCGGCCGATATTGGCTGTATCGGAATTCCGATTCCGAGTTCCGATATTTTCGTCATATCGGATACCGGAATCGGGATTGTCACTGTCACTGTCAGTGTCCGTCGGTCGGGTCTGTCAGGAGTCAGCGGCACTTACCTGGCAGAAGATCTCCGGCGGTCACGGGCTGGACTGCTTCATGGCCGCAATCTTCTTTCCCCGGCGGTCACATGCAGTTTCTCGCGATAACTGCAGTGACTGCTGGGTAATCCCGGCCGTAAAGCAGTCAGTCCGATGACGTCACCGCCGGGGAAGCAGGTAATCAGCTGTGCTGCGTCGCGATGACAGGCTCTGCCTGTCATTGCGATGTAGCAGAGCTGGATCGTCGTGGGACTGTCGTTATGGACTGCGTCGGACAGGTGGTATACTGTTGGTTTGTTTTTTTTCTTTTTTTACAGGAGATCGATGGCGTCGCAGGAATGAGAGTATAATAAAATTAATGAAAACTGTGTTGTCTCTTTTATTTCATTAAAATACTTTTTTCTTGCTTTGTCTTTTTTTTAAACATTTAAAAACTTTGGGATTAATAATGGATCGGTGTCTTATTGACACCTCTCCATTATTAACCGCGCTTATTGTCACCGTGCAATCAACGGTGACATTAACCCCTTATTACCCCGCTTGCCACCGCTACAGGGCAAGTGGGAAGAGCCGGGTAAAGTGCCACAATTGGCACATCTTTTGATGCGCCAAATGTGGGGCTGCTGTAGCCTGGTATTATCAGGCTGTTGAGGGCCAAAATCCATGGGCCTTGACAGTCTTTTAATACCAGGCCGCAGCAGTCTGCATTTTACTTGGCTGGTTAACAAAAATAGGGGGGATCCCCACGCCGTTTTTTTTTCGAGGGGATCCCCTATTTTTGTTAACCAGCCAAGCTAAGCAGACTGCTGTGGCCTGGTATTATCAGGCTGGCAAGGTCCATGGATATTGGATCCTTACCAGCCTGAAAAACCAGGCCTCAGCGGTCTGCTTCATCTGGCTGGTTAACAAAAATAGGGGGGACCCCACGCCAATTTTTTTCGAGGGGATCCCCTATTTTTGTTAATCAGCCAAGATATGCAGACTGCTGTGGCCTGGTATTATCAGGCTGGCAAGGTCCATGGATCTTGGCTCCTTAACAGCCTGAAAATCCAGGCCTCAGCGGTCTGCTTCATCTGGCTGGTTAACAAAAATAGGGGGGACCCACGCCAATTTTTTTCGAGGGGATCCCCTATTTTTGTTAATCAGCCAAGATATGCAGACTGCTGTGGCCTGGTATTATCAGGCTGGCAAGGTCCATGGATCTTGGCTCCTTAACAGCCTGAAAATCCAGGCCTCAGCGGTCTGCTTCATCTGGCTGGTTAACAAAAATAGGGGGGACCCCACGCCATTTTTTTTTCGAAGGGAACCCCTATTTTTGTTAATCAGTTCCCTCTGACGTCACTGATTGTGTCCCTGGCTGACCTGAAGTGAAAGTGGAAAGCAATCAATTAAGCTTTCCACTTAAGGGCCCTTCTCACATAGCGATATCGCTACCGAGATCGCTGCTGAGTCACTAGTTTTGTGACGCAGCAGCGAGCTCACCAGCGATATCGCTGTGTGTGACATTCAGCGACGATCAGCCCCCCTGCCGGGTATCGCTGATGGTCGCTGAAATGTCAGGACCTTTTTTTGATCGCTGGTTTCCCGCTGACAGGCACACATCGCTGCGTGTGACAGGCGGGAGACCAGCGATCCGCTGGTAACCAAGGTACACAGCGGGTTTCCAGGCGCGGGGCTGTGCCTAGAAACCCGCTGTGTACCTTGGATACCAGCGCCCTGATGCAGGGAGCTGGTATCCAAGGTACACAGCGGGTTTCCAAGCGCTGCGCGGTGCCTGGAAACCCGCTGTGTACCTTGGTTACCAGCGGATCGCTGGTCTCCCGCCTGTCACACGCAGCGATGCGTGCCTGTCAGAGGGAAACCAGCGATCAAAAAAAGGTCCTGACATTTCTGCGACGATCAGCGATACCCGGCAGGGGGGCTGATCGTCGCTGAATGTCACACACAGCGATATCGCTGGTGAGCTTGCTGCTGCGTCACAAAACTAGTGACCCAGCAGCGATCTCGGTAGCGATATCGCTATGTGAGACGGGCCCTTAAGCGATGTTACCCGCAGTGTCGCTGTCCCAGATCGCTGCCTGAGCTGCCTGTTTGGCAGCTCAGCAGCGATCATGTAGCGATACACCAGCGATCCTGACAAGTGCATATCGTTGTCGGGATCGCTGGTGTATCGTTATGTGACACCCAGCCTTTACTCTCCTGTCAGCCAGGAGAGGAACTCATTCATTTGGGGGTTTACTGTGAGGCTGCAGCATTAGCTGCGGTCCCTGCAGTAAACATTAACCCTTTCTGAAGGATTACACCGTGGGACCTGACTGTGCATGGGATAGGTAAGAATAATTTTGCTTTTTTATTTTATTTTTATTACAGGAAATGGTTTTTGCAGTAAAATAAAAGATGGTCAAAAACATGTGTCTTTATTTCATTAAAATGATTTTTTAATTAAAGTGTGTGTGTTTTATTTTTATTTCATGCAATAGGATTAATAATTGATAGTTGTCTAATTGACAGCTCTCAATTATTAACCTGGCTTAAGGTCACCTTTCAATAGCAAGGTGGCTTTAACCCCATATTAACCCATTCGCCACCGCTACAGGGCAATGGGAATAGATGGGCAAAGTGCCAGAAAGGGCGAATCTAATTATAGATTTGTCTTTCCTGGGGTGTCTGGGGGCAGATGATAGTAGCCGGGGGGGGGGGCAAAAATAATGGTCCCTCTCTGGGCTATTATTATCTGCCCCCACTCACTGGCTTTGTCTGTCTGGTTGTGAAAATAGGGCGGGAGCCCACGCATTTTTTTTCAGCAATTTTACACCTCATATATATATTATACATGTCATTGAATTTGTGACACATATATATATATATATATTTATTTTGTAGTTCATACACTTCTACATAGTATAATAGCCGCTAATTCAATTGCCGGCTTTTGTGAAAATGCAGAACCCGACATGAAATGACACTTGGTGTACATAGGGTTAACCATGTCCTTTGCTATCTGATTTGCACAAACAATTACATCAGTCTATGTGTGCAAAATTTCACAGCTGTAGGGGTTAATTAAAGGTGTAAATTCGTAGCAAAAAAGTCGTTTTTTTTACAACGAATTTACACCTTTAATTAACCCCTACAGGTGTGAAATTTTGACATAGATGATTATTGTTTGGCAATGAGCAAGACTGAAAGAATGGTTAACTATGTACACAATGTGCACATAGGGTACAGTTTTGTCTTATTAATTGCAAAAATTAATCGATTGTGAAATTCAACTGAGGGTTAATAAAGGTTAAATTCGTAGCAAAAAAGTCCGTTTTTTTACAACGAATTTACACCTTTAATTAACCCCTACAGGTGTGAAATTTTGCACACATAGACTGATTTAATTGTTTGTGCAAATCAGATAGCAAACGACATGAAAAGACATGGTTAACCCTATGTACACCAAGTGTCATTTCATGTCGGGTGCTTCTGTCTTTTCACAGAAGCCGGCTTTACCCGGCAATTGAATCAGAGGATATTTTACTATGTAGAAGTGTATAAACTATACATATATGTATATATATATGTCACAATGACATGTATATATATATATATATATGTATTCTATGTGTGTATATTTAGTGTTTACAAGGAAAGAATGGGGTTTTTTTAGTTACGATATTTTGTTCCCATAGACTTACATGGGACTTCCGGTATCGGTATCGGGTATCGCCGATATTTTAATGATATCGGCGATACCATTCCGATTCCGATACTTTTGGATATCGGAAAGTATCGCTCAACTCTAGAGAGGACTTGTACAGACAATAGACATTACAGCATAACAATAAACACAGATCAAAGTAGATGCGAAGAGGAATGAGGGCCCTGCTCACAAGCTTATAATCTATGAGGAAAAAGGGGAGACACAAAAGGTGGATGGTAACAATTGCTTTCATTGTTCGGACCAGCCATAGTGTTCGAATTGGGTGTTCATGTAATTCTGCATGAACCAGTTAACAGCCAAAGTATGTAACAGTACAGACAAAGAGGGCTATT
This sequence comes from Oophaga sylvatica, assembly GCA_033576555.1. Classification (NCBI taxonomy): domain Eukaryota; kingdom Metazoa; phylum Chordata; class Amphibia; order Anura; family Dendrobatidae; genus Oophaga; species Oophaga sylvatica. The sequence goes on along the minus strand of JARQOD010000001.1, from coordinate 948,632,308 downwards.
AAATGCATAACATGGGTGGGAACATAATAAGAGGTACCTGATTATGGTAAAAAAAAATTTTGAATGGGCCAACAGGGATAGTTAGGTTAATGCCTTGAGGCAGTAGGCCAGTCTGAACAAATGCGTTTTTAGGGCACACTTAAAACTGTGGGGATTGGGGATTAATCAAATTAACCTGGGTAGTGCATTCCAAAGAATTGGCGCAGCACGTGAAAAGTCTTGGAGACGGGAGTGGGAGGTTCTGATTATTGAGAATGCTAACCTCAGGTCATTAGCAGAACGGAGGGCACGGGTAGGATGGTGGGCTAAGACAAGGGAGGAGATGTAAGTAGGGTGGTGCTGAGCTATGGAGTGTTTTGTGGGTGAGGATAATAAGTTTGTACTGGATTCTGTAGTGGATGGGTAACCAGTGTAATGATTGGCACAAGGTAGAGGCATCGGTATAACGATTGGTGAGAAATATGATCCTGGCTGCAGCATTCAAGACAGATTGTAGAGGGGAGAGTTTGGTAAGAGGAAGACCGACTAGTAGAGAGTTACAATAGTCCAGACGAGAATGAATAAGAGAAACAGTAATAGTTTTTGCAGAGTCAAAAGTAAGAAAAGGTTGAATTCTAGAGATGTTTTTGAGGTGGAGATAATAAGAGTGAGCCAGTGATTGGATATGGAGGGTGAATGAAAGCTTGGAATCAAGTATGACTCCCAAGACAGTGGGCATGTTGCTGGGGAGTAATGGTGGAACCACACACAGAGATGGCAATGTCGGCAAAGGTAGGTTAGTAGAGGGAAGAAACACAAGGAGTTCGTTTTTGACAGGTTCAGTTTGAGATAGAGGGATGATGTTGGAGACAGCGTTAAGACAATCACTGGTGTTTTCCAAAAAGGCAGGCGTGATATCGGGAGAAGAAGTATATAATTGGGTGTCATCAGCATAGAGATGGTACTGGAAACCAAATCTACTGATTGTTTGTCCAATAGGGGTGGTATACGAAGAGGAGGGGAACTAGGACTGATCCTTGAGAAACCCTAACAGTGAGGGGAAGATGAGAGGAGGAGGAGCCAGCAAAAGATACAGTGAAGGAACGATTAGAGAGATAGGAGGAGAACCAGGAGAGAACAGTGTGCTTGAGGCTGATGGAGTGTAGCATAGTGAGGAGGAGCTGATGGTCCACAGTGTCGAATGCTGCAGAGAGATCCAAGAGAATTAGCATGGAGTAGTGACCATTAGATTTAGCAGTTAGTAGATCATTGCAGACTTTAGTGAGGGCAGTTTCAGTAGAGTGTAAAGAGCAGAAACCAGATTGAAGAGGGTCGAGAACAGAGTTATCTGAGAGATAGCGAATAAGACGGGTGTGGACCAGGCGTTCCAGGAGTTTAGAGATGAAGGGAAGACTACAGACAAGTCTATAGTTAGCGGCACAGTTTTGGTCGAGGGATGGTTTTTTAAGTAATGGATGTATGATGGCGTGTTTAAATGAGGAGGGAAAGATACCAGAAGAGAGAGAGAGGTTGAATATTTTTGTAAGATGAGAGGTGACAGCAGGGGAAAGGGACTGGAGGAGATGTGATGGAATGGGGTCACTGATACAAGTGGTAGGGCGAGAAGATGCAAGGAGCCTGATTACTTCTTCTTCTGTGACTGGTTCAAACTCAGAGAGTGAGCTAGATGCAGTGGGGATGCAGGACAGTGCATGGTATGAGGGGATTGGGAGATAATTTCCTGTCAGATGTGGTCAATTTTTTCTTTGAAATAATTGGCCAAATTGTCAGCGTGGAGATCCATGGTTGGAGCCTGCACTTTTGGGTTGAGTAGGGAATGAAAAGTGTCAATGAGACGTTTAGGGTTATTGGATAGTGAGGGTGTTGAAATAGGTTTGTTTGGAGAGGTGAAGGGCATAGGTGTATATTTTAAGCACAACTTGTAATGGATGAAATCTTCGGGTAGATTAGATTTTCAACACAGAAGTTCGGCGCATCTGGAGCACTGCTGCAGGAAACGTGTTTGCAGCGTGTGCCACGGTTGTCGCCGTCTGTGTCTTATTGTTCTATGTATAGGAGATGCAATTTCATCCAGGACACTTTGCAGGATTTCGTTATAATGCTTCAGTGCAGAATCAGGACATGAGAGGGAGGAGATAGGGGCCAATGATGACTGCAAGTTCATCATAAGTTTCTGGGTTTTAATGGCTTGTATGTAGAGATGAGCGACTTTGGCTCCGGGAGGGTCGAGTCAGGTTTCGGACTACCCGACTTTCCCAAAAGTCGAGTCGAACAAAGTCGGCCGACTAACGGAAAAGGTCGAGTCGGAGTCGAAAATCCAACCCCAATGCAAGTCAATGGGGAATAAAAGTCGTCAGGGAGTGGAGGACAGTAAACACACCTACAGTGCCCATTTCAATGCCAACGACATCAACTCTTATTACTTAAGCTTGTCAACCTTAATTTACTTTATAATAATAGTAACACATTGAAAACTGGGGGTTATTTGGCTAAAGTTGTGGGGGGGCAGGGCTCGCTCCAGGTTTTCGTGGGCCCCAGGCAAAAGAGTCTCAGTGGGCACCTTTAACACATACCACAATTCATGATGCTCCGATACGGCAGAGAAATATAGGTATAATACAATGCCAAATACTTCACTTCTTACATTACATGAGTGATATCTGTTGTAAATTCTACAATAGCTCAAAAAACGGATAGTATAGTCCTCCATACAGTATTATGGGCACCACATAGTGCGCCATACAGAATAATGAGCCCCATATATTGCTCCATACATAATTAGTCCCATATAATGTTCCATACAGTATATGATGAGCTCCACATAATGCTCCAGTATATGATGGGCCCTATGGATGATGCTCCAGTGTATGATGGGCCTATATAATGCTCCATATATATTGGGCTCCATTTGACGCTCCAGTATATGATGGGCCCCATGGATGATGCTCCAGTGTATGATGGGCCAATATAATGCTCCATATATAGTGGGCCCCATATAATGCTCCAGTGTATAATGGGCCCCATATATGATGCTCCAGTGTATGATGGGCCCATTTATAATGCTCCAGTGTATGATGGGCCCCATATATAATTCTCCATTGTATAATGCTCCCCATATATTGCTCCAAACATTAAAAAAAAAGAAATACCTCTCCTCGCTGGGCAATGCTGTACTCTGGACTCCTCAGCATTGCCATCTTCCAGTTCTCTGCACTGTGACTGTTCAGGCAGAAGGCGCATAGACGTGACGTCATCGCGCTCTCTGACCTGAATGTCACTATCAGGAAACGTGGAAGATGTCACAGCGGTGGTGCAGGGAGAGGTAAGTATTGCAAGTGCTGGGGCCCTGAGCAAGCAGGGGGGGCCCACTCATGGGCGATGACACTGGCACAAGGTCATTGTACGCCGGTGTCTCTGAAGGCATGTGGGCCCCCCACTGTTAGTCACCGATGTACTATGAGGGGCTCTGTGCCAGTACCGTCACCCACGATTGGGCCACCCCACCTGCTCAGGGCTCCGGCACTTGCCCGGGTGCGCCAGGTGCTGACGCCGGCCCAGTTAGGGAGGTGGAAAAACTGTTGAGGTGTAGGCTGGACGTTCAGCAGCTGCAAATGGAGGAAGAGGAGGACAAAGCGAGCCATTTTGCTGGCAACCTATGTGTCATCAGGGGAAGGTGGTACAAAATCCTTTGAAACCCAGGCATGGCTCATTTTAATGAAGGTGAGATCACCAACATTTTGGGTCGACAGCCGGGTCCTTCTTTCTGTCTGGATTGATCCAGCAGCACTGAAGACTCTTTCTGATAGCACACTACCAGCAGGGCAAGCAAGCTCCTGTAAGGCATATTGTGCCAATTCAGGCCAGGTGTCTAATTTACAGACCCAGTAGTCAAAGGGGAATGAACTGTGAGGGAGAACATTGATAGGGGAGGAGAGGTAATTTTGAACCATAGTTGACAACTGTTGTCTCCTGTCTGTTGCAATCGATTCAGTATTAACAGTCGTGTGACCGGTACTCGAGAAATCAGTCCACAACATGGTCATGAAACCCCTGTTTCCACGCCACTTCGGCTGTGTGCACCACGAACACCTCTTCCATGTTGCACAGTATGGCTCATGGTAGAACCTGCACCGCTGCTGTGTGCTGGGAATGCCTCTATCAAACGGTTTACCAGAGTTGCTTGTTTGTTCACCAATATTGACCGTAATACAAAGAGCAGATATACGGTACTGTATCAGAAGCATACAGCTGTATACAGTGTAGGGGAAAATTTCAATCTCCGTATATATTTCCGGAGTCACACATAGACGCGCTCTCAGTATGGATTTGACCTTAATACAAAGAGCAGATATACAGTACTGCATCACAAGCGTACAGCTGTTTACGGTGTAGGGGAAAATGTCAATCTCCGTATATATTTCCAGAATCACATACAGATAGTCAGCATGTATTTGTCCGTGATACCAGCCAGTACACGGTAGTGTGTGAGGAGCGTACAGCTCTATACGGTGTGGGAAAAAATGAAAGCTCGGTAACTATGCAGAAAAAAAGAATAAAAGTATTAGTGCTGTGTAAAAAGCAGTCTGCACAGCAGTGTACACACAGCAATACAGCTATCAGACAGCCTAATAACCAGCACTGCTGCACACAAGAAAATCCTCCCCATCACTGCACACTAACTGTACAGCACAAATGCTATCAGCACAAGCTCATAAGAACTTCTCTTTCCAGCCCTAACTCTCTCCCTACTGATAAACAGCGTCAGCAACCTCTCCCTACTGTTAAGATCGGCAGAAGTAAAATGGAGGTCGGCAGTCAGGGCTTTTATAGACACTATGCCCCCCAAAGCAAGCCAATCACTGCAATGCCCTTCTCTAAGATGGTGGTGAACGCTGCACATGTCATCTCATTGCCCACAGTGTACGTCCTTGCTCATTGGCTGAAAAAAGGCGCCTGAAAGCATTCTGGGAAATTCTACTTTGGCGCTCGTTTTGCCGACCGCATGGCCGACTGCACTCTATGGTCGGGTTTCGGCCAACGAATCCCGACTTTAGCGAAAGTTGGCGACTTTTGAATCTGACCGACCTGTTTCGCTCTACTCTACTTGTATGTTTCTACATGTGTGGAAAGTCAGGGTGACCAGAGCGGGATGACAGTTCTTGATAGAGAATGAAAGAAGGTTGTGGTCAGAGAGCGGGAAATTAGTTTGTGAAATCATCCACTGAGCAAAGCCAGAAGAAGACCAAGTCGAGGGAGTTCCCATCTTCATGCTTGGAGGAGTTAGTATGCTACAAGAAGCCGAAAGAGGAGGTTAGAGATAAAAGGTGAGAAGCAGATGGGGAGAGGGGAAGAGCAGTGGTGATGTTGAAATCACCCATAATGTGGGTGGGGATGTCACAGGAAAGAAAATGTGGAAGCCAGGTGGCAAATTGATCCAGGAACTGATGACAAGGGCCGGGAGGACGATACACCACCGCCACTCGCATGGAGAAGGGGATGTAGATTCTGACAGCATGGACCTCAAAAAAGGGAAGACAAGTGAGGGTACTTGAGGAATAATCTGAGAAGTACATTTGGATGATAAGAGCAGACCAACGCCTCCACCTGCTCTGTTGTCCGACCTTGGGTTATGAGAAAAGTGTAGTCCACCATATGAGAGAGCAGGAGTAGCGGTGGTGTCTGACTGCTGGATCCAGGTTTCAGTAAGAGCCAGAAGGTTAAGAGAATTTGAAAGGAAGAAGTCATGGATGAAGGGTAGTTTATTACACACTGAGCGAGAATTCCAAAGGGCACAATTGAAAGAGACAGAAGGCATGCAGGGAATATTAATGAGATTAGAGGGGTTTCTGAGTATAGCAGTTGGAAGGTTTGACTTGCTATAACATGGGGGGCCGGGGTTTGGAGCGATATCTCTTGCGACTAGAAGAAGGAGGCTATATATATAAAAAGTGGAGTAAAGATCAGCGGAACTGGCAAAATTAGAATTGGCCAGATCGTGTGGATTTACCTGGGAAATTCAATTTACAGCAACGTTGTGCTCTGCAAATTAGATTTGCCTTATTATGTACGAGGCATCTCTCCAGACCCCAGGGCATAATAAAAGTAATTTATGAAAAACAACTAAAAAAAACACTTATGCTCACCAGAACACATATAGTTCAAAGATCATGGCGCAGACAGCGACATCGGAACTCTGAGCATGTGCAGAAGCATGCTAAGATTATCAGAGCTGTAGTCAAATGTGGTGAAGCCCAGGATTTTAGAACTTGTGGAGACAGTAAGAAGATGCGACAAAAACCATATGGGGGACTGTAAGCAGCTGATGGACCAGAGAGGTGAGAGGAATCTGAGTATAAATTTATTTTATTTTTAACTTATTGACTGCCCTTTATGGCTTAGCAAAATGGCAGCCAACCTGTAGTTATTTTGCTGAATCAGCTAAAAAGTGATTTACAGAAAAAATTGCATTATGGCAAATGCTAATTCTTGTAAATTTCCAGTAGAAGTCAGTTCCACCCTAATATAATTTCTCATCTCTAGTGTAGAGACTTCATTAATATGAAATAACAGCTCATATTGACATTTTTATTTTCATCTTTTTTTATGCCAGAAAACTTACACAAATAGGTGGTATCGAAAATGTTTGCAAAATCGGTCTGAGATCTAACGGAGATCAGTCCGAGATCAGGCTGGCCGCAGGTCTCTTGACGCAAGCCTGACAACTTCATATATGGGAAGACCCATGGCCAGTCCATGCCTTACTGTTCAATCTCATGCCGATTTGCATGGACTCATGAATGTGCACTTATAACTATAAATCTGTCCATAAGTACTTTGTTTGAGACCCCGTCTCGACCTATTATAACAGGCAAATTCTATAGGTTGAACTTTCTGTAGGTTCTAGGTACAGAATTTTAACACCTTACAGACATCTTTTGTACATGCGCATCAGATGTCGGATGAAGGAGTGTGGAGCAAACCACGTTGACAAGTTTCACAATCCAGATGGTGCACCATGACGATGGGTTACCATGCTGGCAGGGAAATTGTTGTAGGATCCCAAAGCTGCAATATTGATGCTCTGGTGCAGTCCAGCCATGGGCTGGATTTCATCAGAAAATGTGATTTTAGCTATGTACTTCAAAACAGTTCTATTTTCTGCATATAAAACAAGCAATCAAATGGTCGAAGGTTGAACTTTTAAATTCCTATTTTGCATTTGTGTTCTCTAAGGCCTCTTTCACACATCCGGTGTGCGCCTGACAGCGCCCCCGGCATTTAGCCGCAGTGCCGCATAAGAAAACCGGATGCGCCGCTTGCGGTTTTTTGCCGGATGGTTTCTGATGCCCGGAGTCATCAGGCGACTCCGGCAAAAAAAAAAACGTTACATGCTGCGTTTTGTCCGGCCGCCGGAATGTACATTTCCGCCGGATCCGGACAAAACCGCATACAACGCACTGACATGCGGCGCCATACGGCGCTAATGCAAGTCAATGCAAAAAAAAAACGCATCCGGCATTACATTTCGCCGGATGCGGTTGGACAAAAAAATGCCGGAGTGCGCCGTCAGGCGCACACCGGATGTGTGAAAGAGGCCTAAGAAAGCAAATGTAACATCAACTGATCTTCACAGTGCAATTGAAAGAATAAAAGAATTCACTCCATAAACAGCGAGATGAGGAGAGAACATGTAGCTAATTTAAATCTCCTGGTCCAGATGAATTACATTCTAGGGTTCTGAAAGAGTTAGTAGAGGAAACTGCAGAACCACTAGCCAAAATCTTTGAAATATCCTGGAAAACAGGAGGAGTCCCAGAAGATTGGAGAAGGGCAAATGTTGTCTCTATCTTCAAAAAAGGAAAGAAGATAGAGTCAGGAAATTACAGGCCAGTGGGCCTTACTTCTATACCGGGAATGATATTTGAAAAAATTATCAAACATGTAAAACCTACAAGAGAAAAAATGTGCAAAAATCCTGCAGTAACTAAGTAAATAAAAAGCAAAAAGTGCATTTAAATAATACAGAGTTTTTAGTAATACTGTTTTTGATCAAAAATAGCATAAAAGTCATCCCACTAAGACAAGTGAACTCTGATAGGGACAGTCCTACACTGTCTAATATTAAAAACCTTACCATGTGTCAATGTTGACCTCAGTGTGTGAATAAGGGCAGACAAAAGGACTGGGCCCAACCAGTAAAACACCAGTCTGGTGAAGCCTTATATACAATTTCCAGATCAGGAGAGGGAGGCCACACCCTGGCTTGCACAGAATACAATAATACAAAGAAAAAACACAAAAACTGAGCTTGACGTGAGTTAGAACACATGCAGCACATAAACGCATGTTCACATTGGCCTTAAAACATGTAAATCCTACAAGAGAAAAAATGCACAAAAGCCCTGCTATAACTAAGTAAATAAAAAGCAAAAAGTGTATTTAAATAATACAAAGTTTTTAGTAATACTGTGTTTGATCAAAAATAGCATAAAAGCCATCCACACCACGACAAGGTAACTCTAATAGGTACATTCCTACACTCTCTAATATTGAAAACCTTACCATGTGTCAATGTTGACCTCAGTGTGTGAATAAAGACAGACAAAAGGACAGGGCCCAACCTACTCTGGTAGGTTTTACATGTTTAATGGCCAATGTGAACATGGGCTTATCTGCTGCATGTGTTCCAACTCAAGTCAAGCTCAATGTAAACATGCGTTTATGTGCTGCATGTGCTCCAACTCAAGTCAAGCTAAATTTTAGTGTTTTTTCTTTGTATTATTGCATTTTGTTCAAGCCGGGGTGTGGCCTCCCTCTCCTGAGCTGGAAACAATGAGCAGCTACTAATAGAATGCTATTTAACAGGGAGAAATGTAAGATTCTACATCTGGGCAAGAAAAACAAGAATTACATCTATAGAAAGGGAGGAATAGAACTAAGCAACAGCACGTGTGAAAGACTTGAGTGTACTAATAGATCACAAAGTGCACATGAGTTAATAGTGTGATGTAGCAGCAAAATGGCAAACACAGTTCTAGGATGTATTAAAAGAAGCTCAGAGTCTAGATCACATGAAGTAATTATCCCCCTCTACTCCTCCTTCGTCATTCCTCATCTGTAATATTGGGTCTAATTCTGGGCACCACATTTTAAAAAAGACATTGAAAAACTGAAGCAAGTCCAGAGAATAGCTACTAGGATGCTAAATCCTAATAATGTGCAATGTGCACACCGTAGGATTTTGCTTTCTTGTCAGGTAGAAGGTAGAAATTATAATAAAGCAAATACGCAAGGTCCCTTAGGACTGAATGAAAGATTAGATTACTCTTGCTTCTTATAAATGTGCTTTATTATCATTTCTACCTTAATTGCAATCAACGGATGTTGTTATATGTAAGAATGTTTGTCATTTTTTAATTGCATAGTTTTTTTCTGAATTTCTTAGATTTTGTTTGTATATTGATTATATGCAAATGCTTTCACACCGAGGTGCATAAAAGGATATGACATAGTAATTATTACATCTGGACCTGTGGAAGTGTGTTTAATGCAAAACAGCCGCAGTCCTGTTCTTTTGTCTGCATGCCTGCATTTGTCCTGCCCTCACAAATCTTGTCCATGTGAACTTTTCCTAATTAAATGACTTAGGTTTTTATGATATGGTAAACGGAGTGTGCTGCTTTTTTCCTTATTTTTTGGATTGACTAGTCAGTCCCCACTGCAACTAAAGACAGAGAAGCTAGACAAACGAGGGGGAAAATTTAGCTTGAGAAGACCATCGAGATGTCACGCCAGCAATCCTCCAAGAGTCTTCTGAGAAGGTACTAACCAAATGTTAGTACTTCCAATTAGACAGAGACAAGTAAGAGCTAACACCAGCAACATGCTGCAGACATGGAATGAATATAAACCTTCAGCAAAGGTGTTTAATTAGCAGCAGAAGGTGGAAGTAACCATTGGGTCCTAAAGGGAGATGGATATCACTCCACAAGAGATACAAAAATCAAGAAGGTGCTTGAGCTAATCGCAAAGACATTCTACAGCCGGATCCAGGATGTGTCAGTCACCTCTGACACATCCGTGACAGTGGGCACCAGTATGCAGTCTGACATCCACTCAGTCTAACAGAAGAACAGAATCCTGATTGTGTGCAAGTTGTACACTGCCAGGATTAAGCAATCTATAGTCACATAGAATAACTGCAGAAACATTGCCACATGAGCTAATAAAAAGTTTTTACATATGAATAATCTTTTGTAGTGGTGCTGCTATTTCTTTTATATAATATCAAAGTTATATATTTAATAAGTATTTTCACAATTTTATATTTTTTGTTTTAAATTCTAAAAAATGGAAAGTGAAAGATTGACTATTATTTATTTGCCATTTTAATGTAACAGTAAATTCTATCAACATTTGATAACTTTTAATTTGTGACTTTTTTGTTTTTCTTGTCTGTGACTTTTGCCTAGAAATATGTTCAGATGCACTTTTAATTATGATTGTAAATCCTGCACTTATTTAATAGACTTCGGCATACTTTTTCATTTATACTCTGCCTTCCTATTACAGTTGGAGAATGTCTGCAGTCTGGAGGGCTTCACCTGACATTATTTATTGGTAACTGTATTTTTTCACTTTTTTTCCCTTCACAAGATGTGAACCTTAGAAAAACATTTAGGGTTTATTAATTTTAAGATTCCTGTCTGCCATGTTGGCCTTAGATTATCTACTTACATTGCTGTAATTTAGGAACATAAAATCAACCATTTCCTTTGGAAAGAGGAAGTACAGTTTTCCTGTAAGGATAAACAGGTGTTGGTAATTTTGAAACACATTTGTTTTTTTATTATACTGTAACTTTAATAGTTCAATGTAGAAATTCATGAATATTAATGAACATAATTACTTCAAATGATTTGCTTAGTGGAAGAGTTTGAACAAAGAAAATACGTCAAAATGTAAAGTGAAAAATTATTTTTTATATTCAAAATGTAAAATTATTTTATCTAATAAAAAAACAAATTTGAAAAAGAATTTAGACGTTATTTCTAAAAAGAAAAATATATACTTTTCTGGTAAAAAAAACATATTAAAAAATATTGAAAAGAACTGTAATAGTCATAGGCTTGAGATGATGACTGCTTGTAAATGAGGTTACATGGCGTAACCAATTGATATTAGTCAGAGTTGCCAACCTGAATTTTTATTTTTCTCAAATCAAATTATTAAAAAAAATATAGACTGTCAACATTTTGTATGGGAGAATTGAAAATCCATATTGAATGACAAAGATATATGTTTAGTTGTATAAACTATGATAATTGCAATCAGAATAACCTGTTCAAGTACTACTCTTCACAAAAAAAATCATGAATGCATTTTTTTCATTGACATTGGAAAAACGGCCCTTATTTTTACGTGCTGTCCATCAGCTAATAGATGTTTGGTAATGCTATGCTCAGACTCAGGTTTTTAGGGGCCTAAAGACACCTCTGTCGTATTAACAGATACAAAAAATATAAATGGCACCTGATAGGTAGGGGCGCTGTTACATAAATTTTTCATGGATAACCTAAGATCCATGAGGGCTTTTTTCCCTGCCAGATTTGGTGCTCATTCTACCAGGCTGTAGCACTTTAAACATAAGAAATGTTGCCTGGTTTGATCATCATTTACAGTCTTGGTTTAGTGGACTACAGGCTATCTTGAAGATGACATAGAGATTCATTAACATTTCAACAACTTTACTTGAAATGTGATGTAATAGGGTTATCCTTTTGCATTTCTCATGAGTGTACAATCCAAGGACTTTTTATTTGGTCTATTTTAGTTTGCATCTCTCTTTTGGCTACTGATATTTCAATAAAACATACAGTACCTATTTTAGCTTCAATAACAAGTTTTATTTGCAAGTGGAAGAAGGCCCAATGAGCTAAATGTTCTCCAAGTGGTCCATTTGTCTTGGCTAAGAAAATACCTCTCATTCGAAATGCTGATATTTGACCTGCACAAAAGAGGCTCAAGAGCTCAAGACGTGTCCAAGTATACACCCCAAAACACTAATAGGACCACATATGTGGCTATATGTAAAGTCGGATATACACATATTCAGCTACAGGAGGAGCGGTGTATGCTTAATTGTTAATATTGGTTTACATATGAATGATGTCTATTAAGCATCATATATATTGACGCCTCCGGGCAAGGACTTTTGACAAGGGTATATTTTTATTTCTCACCTTAGATTAAACCACACTTGATGGAGCTTTTTTTAATGATAAAAGGGAAGTGTACCCAAAAACAACGTCTCTCCATTTAATTTAGCTAAAAGGCCAAAATAAAGATTATTCTTGTTCATTTCAAGTTTTTGTCTTCCCCATACATATACATCATGTGGAAAAAGATTTTCTACTCATCAGCTTCTAGTCTTTTATTTGTAGCAGAATTAGTCAGTCTAATTGTAAAACCCATGTACTGCTAAATTAAAACAATGAGTTATCTGTCACCATATAGATAATTGTCTAACACAGCGACCAGAGATTGGCTAGAGAGGGATCCTAGTTACCACAAACATAGTTAAAGAGCACTTAAGCTGAGTTTAAGACATCAGCTAATTATCCTGTGATTGCTATGTTGAATTTCTACAAAAGGCACAGGTTGTTGTGGTGACAAATTGTTTAAGCTAAGGTGACCAGACTTGCTCTTTTTATGCTTATAGCAAAGTGCATTACTTAGAGTACTTTTCGTACATTTCTTCCTAGATCATGAAACACTGTAAAACATAATGGAATATGTAAGAAAAACGTTTTTCAAAATTCTCTTGTAGACAGAGCTAATAAGAGAAACCAGACACATTTGCATTTAGCTAAAATAATTTCTGTGAAAAAATAAGATTTAAGTTTTACTAATTTCAGCCCCTTGATCAAGTGTTTAAACCTCTGGACAAAAAAAACATTTACAATTAAAAAATTAATTAAACTGATGTTTTCATGTACGAATGATAGATCTTTTTATGATAGTTAAAACCTGAAATACTTAAAAAGGTTGTCCATTACTTTTTCGTTGATGACCTATCCTTATGATAGGTCATCAATGTCTGATCCTTCGGAGTACGACACCTGGCACTCTAGCCGATCATCCATCTTTCACTTGATGGAACTGCTTGATTACTGAGCTTCTCCATCTTCTGATAGTGGTCACAGGAGGGTACTACACATCAGCCTCTCATTCAAATCAATAGGAAGTGGATATGTAGTACCCTACCACGACTACTTTCAAAATACAGAGTAGCTCCGCAATCGAGCAGCTCTGGCTGAGGGATGCTGTTGCTGATCCTGAGAACAGCTAATCGGTGGGGTGCCGAGTGTCGGACTCCAACTGAATAGACATTGATGACCTATCCTTAGGATAGGTCATCAATTTCTGATCAGTCAGGGTATGACACCTGGCACTCTAGCCGATCATCCATTGTTCGCTTGACAGAACTGTTTGATTACTGAGCTGCTCCATCTTCTGATAGTGATCACAGCAGGGTACTATATATCAGCCTCTTATTCAAATCAATAGGAAGTCGATGTGTAGTACCCTACCACAACAACATTCAGAAGATGGAGTGTTAGGCATTGGGATTCTCCCTCTGCACAGGGTGGATCCCAAGCCTTGGCTTCTCCTGAGGTCTCCCATTCAGCCTTGACCACAGTGGATGCTGCTCAGCAAAGACGTTGGTCTCAGCGTCTTGCTCAGACTTGGGCTGTGTGTGTTGTTACCGCTGCCTCTCCAGGTTCAGCTATGGTAACTAACATTAGACAACGGTGAGCAGTTATTCCTGAGGCTAAGTCCAGGATTCGCTCTACTGAGCATGCTTGTGAGGTGGCAACCTCTCATTGGTGGTCAGTCATCAGCTGCTCAGGTCCTGCGCCAGCTCTGGATTGGCCGAGAGCAAGGTCCTGTCTGACTGGATTTAGGCACAATCTATAAAAGGATCTTTGGGGTGCCCATTGGCACACTAGGATCAGTTACACTTGCTGTGTGTGTGTGTGTTGGTGGAAGCGTGACCACTCCCTATACACGTGTGCTGCTACTTTCTCTATGAGCGTATTTCTGGTCAAGCAGTGTAGGGTGAGAACTCCCACTTGGCTTGATAATTGTTTCCTGTCCTGTGTGCTGTTAACTCAGCAGAATAACAGAACAAGCGCAACCACCTGCTTAGTCTCCCTGGAGATAGCTATAGGGCCCTCCACTTAGCGTAATTTCTACTACTCTCCTATGCAGCCTAACAGGGCTTAGCCCTGAGTGCTCTTAGTCGGTTTACTGCTCTGTGAAGTAACAGAGTCAGTTTCTTGCACTCTGTTCACACCGAGTGACGTTTAACTCAATGCTACGTTGCGCCATTGTTCACTAGCTGTGGTTTTCCATCTTTGCATGGTGGACCCCGGGTTGCGAACGCATTTTACCATCAAATTTTATTTAGTGCATTCCGCAAACCTTAACACGGAGTAGCTCCACAATTGACCAGTTCTGGCCAGCGGATGCCATTGCTGACACTGAGAACAGCTAATCGGTGGGGTGCCAGATGTCAGACCCTGACCAAATAGACATTGGTGACCTATCCTAAGGATGGGTCATCATTGAAAAAGTAGTGGACAACCCCTTTAATATTTGATCATTTGTCTCTCTAGAAGGTTGGTGTTGGTAAAACTAGCAAGAAGTTTTTTGTTGTTGCTCATTTGTCATTGATGGAGATGGATGAATTTATTTGAATTGAATTGAATTCTACTTGAATTTTTAAAAAATCCACCTTCTTGAGAATATTAAAGGGCAAAAAGTGGGATTTGCTGCATCCTGCATTCATTTCTGTGACCTGGGCAGGTAAATATTGTTGCTTTTTTTGCTGTGTTAATTCTTGAATTTTTGTGGGGAATTTTAATTCCTGTTTCTATGGCTTTGGTTTTAATTTTAGTATATGGACTCGCAAGTATGATGAACCTTTACGTGGGTTGCAAGCTTGCGTATTTTGTCCAAAATATCGACCAATACCTCATATATATCACATATATTTTTTGCACGTTATATTCTTATGCAGGATGCAGCCAAGCCCATCAATGTTAGCCCTGTAAACTAGGGTATCTGTCTTGGTGGGGTGCTTTTATGTTGAGCTGGGCAGCCAGCTAAATCTAATAGTATGGGTGTCACTAATAGGCTGTAAGCCAGACATTGCGCACTACAGGTGTGTTACCAGCGCCCAATACAAGCCTTTTTTTGTGTGCAATTTTAATGCTAAACAATCACCGTCTCCATGAATTGGTAGGTTGTGAGTGGTCGTCTCATTAGCATTTTGCACGTGTGTTACCTCCATCTTTATTATATGGATTTGCTGCATCCTGAGGTACTGAGTGCATTAGTTCTGTGACCTTGGCACATACATACTGTTGCCCTTTTTTGCTGTGTTAATTTGTGGTTATAACATGGTAGCATGTAGTTCCCTGTCTACAGTAGATTGACCATTAAGGCATAACCGCAATGAATGAAGAACCATGACTACAGCCTCCATGGCTAGGAACTAAGAGGACACAAATAGTTTCAAATAAATACACGTGTCTATCCTTTATTATATAAATAGCATGAATCAATGAACCCTGCCTATTGGAGGTTATCTGCTGATGGACATTTGGATACTAGGGCTTAAGCCCTCCTATGAAATTTTTTCCCCTCAACCTGTGTGTATGTGTATGTACTGTAGTGTCAGTGTACTAATATACTCACCTATTGCCATCTTCTCCAGTGTCCAGCACCGTTCCGGTCCTCTTCTGAGGGATGTCGCTGGTCTTCAGACTCTCCAGGTCACACTGACTTACAAGAAGCTTTTACAATGTAAGTTTTTGAAGCATCAGAATGAGCCTCCGTAGAATTACATTTTAAAAGAGACCTCTTGGATCTCGCACAGAGAACAGAGTGATCTGGATAAATTGCTGTCAGACGACTAAGAAGATGGCTGGTAAAGTTCTGGAAACTGGAGAATATGATGGTAGATGAGTATATTAACACACTGAAGATACAGTACATGCGCATATACACAGGTGTAGGGGAAAAATTTTTCAGAAGTAGGGCTTCTTCAATCTTTGCGGCTGACGAGGTTTATCCCATCATGGGAGCGTTTTTCCCAATGGCAGAAGGACACTTCCAGTAGGAAAATACACCATGCAAAGAGCATCATATGATCATGGATTGATTCCAGTAACATGACAGTTTTCATGGCTTCCATGACCTTCACAATCCCCAAATTTACTTCCAATACAGCATTCCCAGAACAGGCCTGATAGTTCTGTTCAGAGCATATCAACACCTTCATCTAACTTTCTACGAAAGCTTGACGCTATTCTGTCTATGGAGGACAATAATCCTGTAGAACAATTTCAACAACTTGTGGAATCTATGCTACAAAGAATTAATGTGGTTCTGAAGGTGAAAGACTAGCTACTATATGCATGTCTCTAATAAAGTGGCCTTTTAGTAAGGCTCAACCATTAATTCCATATGTAGGGTACTTTTTTCTTTTTGGACTGGAATTCTAATTTGAGTAAAATCACTAAATTCTTCATCATCCAAACATTAAAATCTTTCACAAAATATTTCACAAGCTTCACAACATAGTTTATCTATAAAGCTTATCACTAATGACCTGATAGGCTGAACTGGAAAGCAACTTGGTCTGGTTCATAAAATGTCTTCTTTCACCCTGCAAGAGTGTTATTTTAATTTAGAATATTTTACAGTGAATATTCTGTTATTCTGCCATACAACGTTGAAACGTCTTTTATAAAAATAAATGACAGCATAGTTGTTACATCCTGCTTCAGTAACAGTCATGTTATTGGGGGGAAATAAAGTTCCTCATATAGTTTGGGTAGCAGATTTAAAGTGGAGGATTAGAGATCTTAGTTGGTTAGTCTAGAATAAACTTAGGTCCAGGATAAGACTTACAATTGCGAGTAAAACTAGACCTGTGGAAGACTGCCAAAAACGTTGTGGTTGAGGTAAAAGTAAGGTTATCAAGCCAAATATTTTGAAAAGGAGCAAACTGGCTCATCTGCTATATATTACAGAAAAAAAAACAATTGTATTCTAAAAAAGATAATAATTAATAATCATCATCATCATTAATTATTAGATGAAATGTCAAACAATTGAGAAAAACTAAATGCAGATGAATTCTATAGTTTTATGTATTAAGACAAAATAACACACGTCTCCAAAAAATAATTTTTGTATTCATCGTAGGCGACTTTGTACTTTTCTGAATCATATTTTTGTCCTGATTTCAAAACTTTATATAGTTTTTCTGTAGCACGTATAGTTTCCATGGGGCAGCATAATTATTATAAGGTATAGGAAATATATACTGGCGACATTAAGAAAACAGTAATCTACATATCAGAAAAAAAAATGCTTCACCTTACAAAACAATTTTTATTGAACCAAAATAATTTCACATGCAAAATAGAAACCAAAATATGAACGGAAAATAAAAGTGCTTGACATTAGACTGTCGTTGATACGATTTTCAGGGTTGTCCCTATATAACATCCAACAGTAATCTGCCATCATTGAGTCATTCCAAGTACCCTGGTAGCGGTATTCCATTACTTTAATGTCCAGGTGAAACCTCTCGCCTTGTTCATCACTTACATCCCCAATATTTTGAGGGAAGAAATCTAAATGTGAATGCAAAAAGTGCATTTTCAGAGACATGTGACATCCAAGACACTGGTATGAATTTAGCAGTTCCTCAACACCTTCAACGTATTCTGGAGATTTTTGTTTTGCTAAGAAGTTTTCACAGATCCAGCTTTTCCAAGATCCCAATTCCTTATTATTTAGAGTTCGTCAAACACATCATCTCTCATAAGCTCTCTGATCTGAGGACCAACAAATACCCCTTCCTAGATTTGCTGGTGAAATGCTGGAGAATTTCTGTGAAATGTACTGGTACCCTTGTGAATTTGTCTTTGCCATGGCTTTCACAAAGTTTTTAATCAATCCCAACTTTATATGTAGTGGAGGAAGAAAGGTTTTTGTTGGAGCAACTAAAGGATTATGCTGAACATTGTCTCTGCCTGGAGCATAGATGTTTCTCTGTCCCCAATCACAATGAACATAATGCTCTGCTGTATTTCTACTGTCCCATAAACACAAGAAGCAACAATATTTTGTGAAACCTCCTTGCATTCCCATTACCAGACCAATAACTTTCAAATCTCCATAGATATTCCATTGATGATGCTTATATTGTATAGCATCCAAAACAACTGACAGATTTTCATAACTTTCCTTTAGATGACATGATTGAACAATAGAGATTGATGGTTTCATATTTCCATAGTGGAGCAACACTGTTTTCAAATTCAGGGTTGAGTCAATAAATAATCACCAATCTGCAACAAAATACTCTTGATTCAGTTCTTCAAAGATGCCATTCACATTGTTACAGTACACCATTGGTCCATCAACTGTGAAAAATTGTGATAAAGTGTTACTTCTGTTTCGGTAATAACACACTTTAACATCATCATGAAGAAGTTTATTCTGTTTCAACCTGGATGCAAGAAGTTCAGCTTTATCTTTTGACAATGAAAGGTTTCTGATGAGATTATTTAATTCATGCTGAGTAAAGCATTCTAGCTGCTCCATCAGGTACATACTCATCTTGACTTGAGGTCTCCATGTCTTCGCCAGTAGCTTCAGTTCCATAGTCTTCATATTCTACTTCATTTTCATCCAATCCAAACAATGGTGGTACAGGAACTGGCTAGGTACCATCATGAGGAACTGGCCTAATCGCAGATTCAAGTTCAGGGTAATTAATCTTATGTTTGTTCTTTGTAGAAAAGCCCTTAAGTTTGACAAAACAAAAGTAGCAGTCATCACTATGATTTTTGGGTTCTCTCCAAATCATGGGAACAGCAAATGGCATAGCCACTTTCCTCATATTCAACCAGTGACAAGACCATTTGAACAACTTGAGCATATCACATGAGGGGCCCAGCTTTTGTCTTGATCACCAAGTGGACACTTAAAGTTCATCTGATACATCTTTTTAATATCATCATGAGTGGTTGAACGTATCTGGCCCTTTTGTGTAAAAGAACCACACACATAGCAGAATCTGTTCGGATGATTGATACACTGTCGGGGCATTTTTCTCCTTTAAAATAGATCAAACAGTAGAGTAGGTTCAGTTCAATGTGGTGACAAACTCAAAAAAATGTGATGAGCCGACCCACTATATGCAGATATTTCCCAAAGATGACAGAGGCAGCTTGTATTTAGAACTGATTTTACTGGAGGTAATCTGGTAGATAACTATATACAGTTGTGAGGAAAACAGGTCAGACTATTCCTTACAGTTGAACATTTGCAGACAGGCAGTTTCTCAGTGTGATATTGGCTGCTTTCAGGTTCTCTCTCTGTGGAGACCCTCACTCAGTTACACCTCAGTGGCTGAGCTGTTTTCATCCCTCTGAGGTGACTTGCTCTCCAAAAAATGCAGTGAAAATCCTCTCACAATGGGAATGTCCGCTGCCTTCCCTTCTATCTCCCTGTGGCAGGGCTCAGATCCCTGTAGAGGCCTGTCTCCTGTCAGAGTCTCACATACCAGTCCTTGCTGCCATCACCATCCTTTTCTGACTGACTCAAATCTTTCCGCCTCATAACAGTTAGCTTCTCCCCATAACGTGACTTTCCGAGAAACAGTCATTGGTTGACTGCACTGTCAATACTCCTTCCCATAAAACTCACTAAAAGCTTTACTGATGTTGTCCCTGTGTGCAAATTCACAATTAAGTAAGACAAGCAAAAAAATGGGAATAACATATGAAAAACATATACATTGAAAATACAGAAATAACGTAATAACAAAAATACTTCTATCTCAGAAACTTTATGTGATAGAGCAAAACTAAGCATATTTTTCGAATCAGCACATTAAACTCCATAAAACAGACATATTACCTTTCCTGATGATTTTTTTGTATTGACCAGTGTAATAAAAAAAAAAGTGTGTGAAAAAGCAGCTTTCATTGCTTCCATAGTAGCATAAGAGAGGAAAAATAACCTTATTACAACAAAAATTGTGGGTTCTCCAAGCAGAGGCACCACTGTCAAGGCTGGCAGCAATCGTCCAAGCAGTTAGGTGTCAAACACATAACATTTGGCCTCCTTTTCCTATGATAAGCATATGAATGGGGAAGAAGCAGAAGGCCTAATAAAATATTTGTTACATAACTTGTCTCAGGTCACAGCAGGATGATGTAACCTTTGAGAGTGACACCATCAGCTTGAGTAAGTGCTCTCTCTCTCCAGTTCACCTCCGCTTCTGCCATCACACTTAACCACTCTCTGACATTAGACGTACTATCCCGTCCATAAAACCCGTGACAATCTGACCATGGACGGGAGAGTACGTCATAGGCGATCAGCTGCGCTCCCGGAGGGAGAGCAGCTAATCGCCGCCGGGTGTCAACTGATTATCACAGCTGACACCCGTGACTGTGTGTCAGGAGTGGTCACGGACCGCTCCCGGCACATTAACCCCTTGCACACCGCGATCAAACATGATCGCGGTGTACTGGGGCACAGGGAAGCATCGCGCTGGGAGGGGGCTCCCTGCGCACCCCCCTGAGACCCTCAGACCAGCGAGATGTGATCGCGCTGTTCTGAGGGCTTCCTCCCTCCCAGGACCCGGATCCAAGATGGCGCCGGGGTCCTGGAGGGAGGCGGCTTCTTCAGTGCCTGCTGAGAGCAGGCACTGAGAAGCCTGCTGCACTGCCTGAGCGATCGCTGGTGTGACAGAGTGCTGTGCACACTGTCACACCAGCGATCTGATAAAATACAGTGATGTCCCACCCTGGGACAAAGTAAAAAAGTTAAAAAATAAAAATAAGCATGTTTTAAAAAAAAATCCAAAATGAATAATAAAAAAAAAAAAATATTCCCCAATAAATTCATTTCTTCCTGTAAATAAAAAACCAAAACAATAAAAGTACACATATTTGGTATCGCCGCGTCCGTAACGAACCCCCTATAAAACTGTCCCACTAGTTAACCCCTTTAGTGAACCCCTTAAAAAAAAAAAACAAAGCAAAAAATCAATGCTTTATCATCATACCGCCGAACAAAAAGTGGAACAACAAGCGATCAAAAAGACCGATATAAAAAACATGGTACCGCTGAAAACGTCATCTTGTCCCGCAAAAAAACTAGCTGCCATACAGCATCATCAGCAAAAAATAAAAAAGTTATAGCTCGCAGAATAAAGCGATGCAAAAATAATTATTTTTTGTATAAAATTGTTTTTATTCTATAAAAGCGCCAAAACATAAAAAATGATATAAATGAGGTATCGCCATAATCGTACTGACCCGAAGAATAAAACTGCTTTATCAATTTTACCACACGCGGAACAATAAAAACGCCTCCCCCAAAAGAAATTCATGAATTGCTGATTTTTGTTCATTCTAACCTCCCAAAAATCGAAATAAAAAGCGATTAAAAAATGTCTCGTGCTCAAAAATGGTACCAATAAAAACGTCAACTCGTACCGCAAAAAATAAGACCTCACATGACTCTGTGGGCCAAAATATGCAAAAATTATAGCTCTCAAAATGTGGCGATGCAAAAAACTATTTTTGCAATAAAAAGCGTCTTTTAGCGTGACAGCTGCCAATCATGAAAACCCGCTATAAATAGTAAATCAAACCCCCCTTTATCACCCCCTTAGTTAGGGAAAAATAATAAAATTAAAAAAAAGTATTTATTTCCATTTACTCATTAGAGTTAGGGTTAGGGTTGCGGCTAAATTTAGGGTTAGGGTTGGCGCTAAAGTTAGGATTAGGGTTAGGGTTGGGATTAGGGGTGTGTTAGGGTTAGGTTTGTGGTTAGGGTTGGGACTAGGGTTAGGGGTGTGTTGGGGTTAGGGTTGGAGTTAGAATTGGGGGGTTTCCGCTGTTTAGGCACATCAGGGGGTCTCCAAATGTGACATGGCGTCTGATCTCAATTCCAGCCAATTCTGCGTTGAAAAAGTCAAACGGTGCTCCTTCACTTCTCAGCTCTGCCATGCGTCCAAGCAGTAGTTTATCCCCACATATGGGGTATCAGCGTACTCTGGACCACAAGAGTTATTGTGCAATTTGTCCTATTTCTTCTGTTACCCTTGGGAAAAAAAAAACTGGGGGCGAAAATATCATTTTTGTACAAAAAAAATATTTTTTTGTTTTTATGGCTGTACATTATAAACTTCTGTGAAGCACTTGGGGCTTCATAGCGCTCACCACACATCTAGATAAGTTCCTTGTGGGGTCTATTTTCCAAAATGGGGTCACTTGTTGGGGATTTCCACTGTTTAGGCGCATCAGGGGCTCTCCAAATACGACATGACGCCCCCAGACCATTCCATCAAAGTCAGCAATCCAAAACGTCACTACTTCCCTTCCGAGCCCCAACGTGTACCCATACAGTAGTTTTCTCCCACATATTGGGTATCAGCGTACTCAGGACAAATTGGACAACAACTTTTGGGGTCCAATTTCTCCTGTTACCCTTGTAAAAATAAAATATTGGGGCAAAAAATCATTTTTGCAAAAAAAAAAGGATTTTTTATTTTTACGGCTGTGCGTTATAAACTTCTGTGAAGCACTTCGGGGTTCAAAGTGCTCACCACGCATCTAGATAAGTTCCTTGTGGGGTCTATTCTCCAAAATGGGGTCACTTGTGGGGGGTTTCCACTGTTTAGGCGCATCAGGGGCTCTCCAAATGCGACATGATGCCCCCAGACCATTCCATCAAAGTCTGCAATCCAAAACGTCACTACTTCCCTTCCGAGCCCCGACGTGTGCCCATACAGTAGTTTTCGCCCACATATTGGGCATCAGCATACTCAGGACAAATTGGACAACAACTTTTGGGGTCCAATTTCTCCTGTTACCCTTGTGAAAATAAAATATTGGGGGCGAAAAAATCATTTTTGTAAAAAAAAAAAAAGATTTTTTATTTTTACGGCTGTATGTTATAAACCTCTGTGAAGCACTTCGGGGTTCAAAGTGCTCACCACACATCTAGATAAGTTCCTTGTGGGGTCTATTTGTCAAAATGGGGTCACCTGTGGGGGGTTTCCACTGTTTAGGTGCATCAGGGGCTCTCCAAATGTGACATGACGCCCCCAGACCATTCCATCAAAGTCTGCAATCCAAAACGTCACTACTTCCCTTCCGAGCCCCGACGTGTGCCCATACAGTAGTTTTCGCCCACATATTGGGCATCAGCATACTCAGGACAAATTGGACAACAACTTTTGGGTTCCAATTTCTTCTGTTACCCTTGTGAAAATAAAATATTGGGGGCGAAAAAATCATTTTTGTAAAAAAAAAAAAAGATTTTTTATTTTACGGCTGTACGTTATAAACTTTAGTGAAACACCTGGGGGTTCAAAGTTCTCACCACACATCTAGATAAGTTCCTTGAGGGGTCTAGTTTCCAAAATGGTGTCATTTATGGGGGTTTCCATTGTTTAGGCAGATCAGGAGCTCTCCAAACACGACATGGCGTCCAGCCAATTCTGCGTTGAAAAAGTCAGACGGCGCTCCTTCCCTTCCAAACTCTGCCATGCACCCAAACAGTGGTTTACCCCCACATATGGGGTATCAGCGCACTCAGGCAAATTGCACAATAACTTTTGGAGTCTTGTTACCCTTGGAAAAATAAAAATTGGGGTGAAAAGATCATTTTTGTGGAAAAAATATGATTTTTAAATTTTACGTCTCTACGTTATAAACTTGTGTGAAGCACTTGGGGGTTCAAATTGCTCACCAAAGATCTAGATAAGTTCCTTAGGGGGTCTAGTTTCCCAAATGGGGTCATTTGTGGGGGGTTTCCACTGTTTAGGCACATCAGGGGCTCTCCAAATGCAACATGGCATCCAATCTCAATTCCAGCCAATTTTGGTTGGAAAAAGTCAAACGGTGCTCCTTCCATTCCGAGCTCTGCCGTGTGCCCAAACAGTGGTTTCCTCCCACATATGGGGTATCAGCGTACTCAGGACAAATTGTACAACAACTTATGTGGTCCAATTTCTCCTGTTACCCTTGGGAAAATAAAAAATTAGTGACTAAAAGATAATTTTTGTGGGAAAAAAATAGGATTTTTTATTTTCATGCCTGGGCATTATAAACTTGTGTGAAGCACTTGGGGGTTCAAAGTGCTCACCAAAGATCTAGATAAGTTCCTTAGGGGGTCTAGTTTCCAAAATGGGGTCACTTGTGGGGGGTTTCCACTGTTTAGGCTCATCTGGGGCACTGCAAACGGAACATGACCCCCATCAACGTCTGCATTCCAAAACATTACTACTTCCTTTCCAAGCCCTGCCGTGCGCCCAAACAGTTTCCCCCCCCACATATGGGGTATCAGCGTACTCAGGACAAATTGGACAACAACTTTTGGGGTCCAATTTCCTTGGGAAAATTCAAAAATTTGGGACTAAAAAATCATTTTTGTGGAAAATTGTTTTTTTTTTTTTCACACCCAGGCATTATAAACTTATGTGAAACACTTGGGGGTTCAAAGTGCTCACAACAGATCTAGATAAGTACCTTAGGGGGTCTAGTTTCCAAAATGGTGTCACTTGTGGGGGTTTCCACTGTTTAGGCGCATCAGAGGTTCTCCAAACGCGACATGGCATCCAATCTAAATTCCAGCCAATTTTAGTTTGAAAAAGTCAAACGGCGCTCCTTCCCTTGCGAGCTCTGCCATGTGCCCAAACAGTGGTTTTCCCCAACATATTGGGTATTGGCATACTCAGGAGAAATTGCATAACAACCTTATCTGTCCATTTTCTCCTTTTACCCTTGTGAAAATTAAAAAAAAGTTTGTAAAAGATCATTTTTGTGGCTAAAAAGTTAAATATTCATTTTTTCCTTCCACGTTGCTTTAGTTCCTGTGAAGCACCTGAAGGGTTAATAAACTTCTTGAATGTGGTTTTGAGTACCTTGAGGGGTGCAGTTTTTAGAATGGTGTCACTTTTGGGTATTTTCTGCCATATAGACCCCTCAAAGTGACTTCAAATGTGAGGTGGTCCCTAAAAAAAATGGCTTTGTAAATTTTGTTGTAAAAATGAGAAATCGCTGCTCAACTTTTAACCCTTATAACTTCCTAACAAAAAAAAATTTTGGTTCCAAAATTGTGCTGATGTAAAGTAGACATGTGGGAAATGTTATTTCTTAACTATTTTGTGTGATATATTTCTCTGTTTTAAGGGAATAAAAATTCAAAATTTGAAAATTGCAAAATTTTAAAATTTTTCGCCATATTTGCATTTTTTTCAAAAATAAACGCAAGTTATATCGAAGGAATTTTACTTCTAACGTGAAGTACAATATGTCACGAGAAAACAATCTCAGAATCACGTCTCAGAATCACGAATATCCGTTGAAGCGTTCCAGAGTTATAACCTCATAAAGAAACAGTGGTCAGAATTGTAAAAATTGGCCCGGTCATTAACGTGCAAACCACCCTTGGGGGTGAAGGGGTTAATGTTGTACCAAGGAGAATTTCTACACTGTCAATTACATCTGAAGATTCTAAACCAGAACAAGGTATTTCAGTTTATTTATTGGAAGTAGAGATGAGCAAATTGATCTGCACTGGATCAAGCTCAAGATTAACTTCCTGAAATTAGCTGTTTCTCATGAATTCAAAAATTTGAGATTTGATTTGCTGGAGTTAAAAAATAAATAACATTCCTGGCACTATATCCCACATTGTTTGCAGCATCAGAGAGCAGGCCAATGTCATTCGGCATTGCAACTCAGTTCCCCATGATCTGCAGTTATGACTTCTTATAATTATACCTTATCACCTCCCAACGTGCATTTTGGCATTATCTTCATCAATGTGTGGGCACTTCTTGAGGGAGTCTTGGCTGCCACAGAGGCATATTCTTTGTATTCCGATTAGAGATGAGCGAATTTGTTCGGATTTTATCCCGAATCTGATTTGGACATATTCGAGCCATATTCTAACAATATTCATGCCAAATGTATGTCTTATGATAGATTACAAACATATTCGGTAATTTCTACTCCCATTGACTATAAATTGTTCTTTTCTCTGTTCGAAATGTAATTAAGAAATAGCAGACAACAGGAACAGTAGAGGTCAAGGTAAGGCCCGGTACACCAAGTAACATTTTTGTGAGAGCTGCTCGCAGGATTGCTAGAGAGCCAAATCAGAACCCCCGCTTGACTGCAAAAGACCTTCACAAAGATTTAGTAGACTCTGGAGTTCTGCTACATTGTTCTACTGTTCAGGGACACCTGCACAAATATGGCCTTCATGGAAGAGTCATCATAATTAAACCTCTCCTGCGTCCTCACCATAAAATTCAGCCCAAGAAGTATGCAAAAGAACATCTAAACAAGTCTGATGCATTTTGGAAACATGTCCTGTGGACCGATAAGGTTAAACTAGAACTCTTAAGCCACAATGATCAAAGGTATGTGTGAAGATAAAAAGGTACAGAATTTCAGGAAAAGAACATCTCGCCAACCATTAATCATGGAGGTGGATCAATCATGCTTTGGGGTTATGTTGCAGCCAATGGAACATTTCATGGGTAGAGGGAAAATGGATTCAATGAAATTTCAACAAATTCTTGATATAAACACAACACCATCTGTAAAAAAAAAGCTGAAGTTGAAAAGAGGATGGCTTCTACAAATTGATATTGATTGTAAACACATGTCAAAATCCACAATTGAATAACTCAAAAGGTGCAAGTTGAAGGTTTTACAATGACTCTCACAGTCCCTTGATCTGAACATCATTGAAAATCTGTGGCTAGACCTCAAAATACCACTGCATGCAAGACGACTCAGGAATCTCACGTAACTTGAAGAATTTTCCAAAGAAGAATGGATGAAAATCCCTCATATTGAATGACAGTATTTTATACAATAGAAAAACAGAGCTTAATATTTGGTACAGAAACCTTTATTTGCAATTACAGAGGTCAGATGTTTCCTGTAGTTCTTGACCAAGTTTGCACACACTGCAGCATGTATTTTGGCACACTCCTACATACAGATCTTTCAGGTTTCAGGCTGTCGATCGACAGCATTGAGTTTCAGATCCCACCAAAGACTTTCTATTGAGCTCAGGTCTGGAGACTGGCTTGGCCACTGCAGAACCTTAAAAATTCTTATTACAGAGCCACTAATTTGTTGCCCTGGCTATGTGTTTTGAGTCATTGTCATGCTGGAAGACCCAGCCATAACTCATTTTCAATGCTTTTAATGAGACAAGGAGGTTGTTGTCCAAAATCTTGCGATACATGACCCCAACCATCCTTCATTCAATATGGTGCAGTTGTCCTGTCCCCTTGCAGAACAATACCCACAAAGTATGATGTTTCCCCTACCATGCTTAATGGTTGGAACGGTGTTCTTGGTGCTGTATTCATCCCTCTTCTTCCTCCAAAAAGTGAGTGGAGTAGATACCAAAAAGTTCCATTTTGGTCTCATCTGACCACATGAGCTTTTCCCTTGCCTCCTATGAATCATCCAGATGGTTATTGGTGAACTTCAAATGGGACTGGACACATGCTGTCGTGAGCAGGGGGACCTTACGTGCCCTGCAAGATCCATGATGGCATAGTGTGTAGCTAACAGTAATGTTTGAGACTGTGATCCCAGCTGTCTTCAGGTAATTAACCATGTCCTCCCAGGTAGTTCTTGGCTGATTATTGACCTTTCTTATAATCATCCTTACCCTACAAAGCAAGATCTTGCATGGAGCCACAGATCAAGGAAGATTGACAGTCATCTTGTGTTTCTTCCATTTTCTAATATTGCTAACAGTTGCTCCCTTTTCACCAAGCTGCTTGCCTATTGTCTTGTAGCCCATCCCAATCTTCTGCACATCTGCAATTTTGTCCCTGGTGTCCTTAGACAGCTTTTTGGTCTTTGCCATGGTGGAGAGGTTGGAGTCTAATTTATTGAGTCTGTGAACAGGTGTGTTTTATACAGGTACTGAGTTCAAACAGGTGCAATTGATACAGATAATGAGTGCAGAGTAGCAGGGCTTCTTAAAGTAAACCTAACAGGTCTGTGAGAGCCATAATTCTTGCTAGTTGGTAGTTTTTCAAATACTTATTTTATGCAATAAAATTCAATTTAATTAAATTATTTAAAAATCATACAATGTGATTTTCTGGTTTCTATTTTTCAAATATGTCTCTCAAAGTCGAAGGGTACCTACGATAAAAATTACAGAACTTATTTTCCTCACTGTAGCAATTCCTGATTATGTGTTATGGAAACAGTCATGCACTCACAGTCATTTGCTTGTCTGCCAACTTATCTCTCACATCAAGTTGCTGGTGGTGAAGTCACCATACTAACTTGAGGAGTCAGCTGCCTTTTGAGAAATTATGGCATGTTCTCAACCTTTCTGGAAGATTCCTAGCATCCATTATTTCTTGCGGAAAGGAGTACCCACTCTGTGCTCTAACATGCAGACAACATAATTTATTCTCTTAACTTGTTATCAGGAACAACTGTGGAATCAACTATATCTTCCCCCTTATATTTATCTTGGAAAAAACACTCGCCAGAATTCAAGAGGGGATTGAGGAAGAACAGCAACTTGCACATGTTCATTTCCACTCTGTGTCTTTTGGAGACCTTCAAGGTCCATGTTATATGCTGTAGGAGAAGTAAGAGGAGGGAGACCTAGAGGTGGCACAGGCAGAGGACAATGCTGACAGTCATGAAAATGATGACCACAATGGCCATGATAACCAACTAGGCGATGAAAATTAAACAATGAGGCACTCTTCAGCGAACAGAGAAATATCAGCAAGAACTGGCCTAGTATGCTTTTAGCATAATGTAATGTCCAACCTCCAGTATAATGTCAGAGAGGGTATTACGCACGTCCAGTATCTTTGTCACACACAAGTGGACCAGGTTATCCAACACAAGTGTGGAAAATATTACATTTGCCAAGATTAATCAGACATGGATCACTGTTGACTTTTATTCATCTTTGGCTAATGCCACTGATTAGATCAGTCATACCATCTGCCTTCCTGTCTTTCTGTTTTCTGTGCTTACAATGTTCTGTTGCTGCCAGTGCCAATGGCCAACACTCACAGGGGCATCTAACCCCTGTTTATCATGTTATCTATTCTGTAGTTCTTCTGGTGCCTGGGCTGCCATTGCTGGCCCTACACTGCAAACATAAATTGGCTACCAATTTTAGAAAAAAAAAAATTCACAAGCCATGGCTTTTAGACTTTGAAAACACCTATGATGTACGTGCTGTTTAAAAAGAACGATAATGTTTGGATGACTTGATAAAAATGTTCTAACTGTTTTAACAATTTAAATAGGCTAAAAAGTGTGATGCTCCAAATTGCTGTTTCTAGCCCTGCCACAAATAGGTGAATTACATTTGTATGTTTTTCAGTGGTCCTTGTGGTTATAACATAAATACATATCTATATCCTCTTATTTTCGCTGTGAAAATAACATAAAAATTAGGCTACACATATCATGAAAAAGAGCCAAACAATTTTAGTATCTAGATGAGAAAAAAAATTATAGCTCCTTAAACTACATGTAAGGAAAAAAAGTAAATGACATTTAGAAGCTTTACAGAATTGAGATTTGTGGTGTTATTGTTTATTATTTTGTAAAATTTGTCAACGCTGGTGAATTCAAATTTCAAAAGATCAGCTCATTTAGGCTAAATTGTTTTTTTTTTCACTATTTTATCCCACTTTGATTTTGTACCCATTTATTCAGTACATTATTTGGCAAAATAAATAGTATCATTCAATTCTACAATTCATCCCACAAAAACCTGAGTGATTACTTTGAAATTCAAATTTGCCAGCTTGGTAGAATTTAAAAAAAAATATTTGATTAGCCACAAATCACAAATATTGCAAAACTTCATATTGTCCATATTGTAAAAACAGATAGTAACTCATAGTAACAAACAGAATGTGCACTGTACAATACAGTGCCCTGACAAATTTTTCATGGTTTTAAAAGCGCTACAAAAGTATCTGTGTTAGTTTTTTGTGATCAAGAACATTGTTCAGTTGCTTCCTGTAAGTCCAGTAGAATGATGGAAATTTTCTGCATAGGGGTCTACTACCAAATCATCTACATAGAATTGTGATCCATGCCAAACCATGCATTGTTTAAACAATGCACGTAGGTGCCAGAACTTGAGGCTACCCATCCATTTTGTGTCACTACCTGTCGTAACAACTTTATATGTTTCTTTCTGTGTCTACCATAGTATACATAGCTGAACTTAGCTCATGAGCTGCTGAGCTCATTAAATGGCAAGAACAGCAACACACACTGTTGACATGATGTCACTGCCGGGATTGGGACAGCATCGTGAAGCTGGCGCTGGATCCAGGACAGATAAGCTCCTGCTGAATTTGTTATTTTAGGTATCTAACACAGTTTGGGGTCCCATTTTCCTTAAACTGAACAATCACTATAATTTATGGAATTATTGCTCCGAAATGGCTGACCCCATGTTGAATTATTTACTTAATACCATCAAGTAAATTTTTAAGAAGATTTATGGGTTTTAAATAATGGTTATCCCTTGAATTGGTCACCAATATTTGGTTGGTGCAAATGTAACTTTCTGGACTGACCTGCAGTACCAGTCACAGTCACCCATCTGACAATACACTGTTCCAAAATTAGGAGTCTGTACTTGGAAAAAAACATCATTGTCCATGTCTAGTAAAACTCCTTTAGATCATTTTATGGACTAAGGTTTTGAAGTACATTTTTAATAATTTGTCAATTTTACTTAGTTATGAAGAAAGTAATCTTGCCTGAGTAACTGCTTAAGGCCAGGTCAGACATGCGAGAAATTTGCACGAGTCTCGCACCTCAATACCCGGTACTGCCGCTGGCAATCGGGCCCGGAGCATTCAGCTGCATAGAAATACATGCAGCCGCACACTCCTGTCCGAGTGCCGGCGACTCGTGCGAGTTTCTCGTATGTCTGACCCCGGCCTAAAGCTGTAAACAACAGCTTAGAAAAACAGAAGTAAGAAAGAGAAAAATTCAAAAATTCAAAAACTCGGTTGCAAAATAATTCTTTGATGTTTAAGGGGGAGTGTTGTGGAGGGTACTATTTCCATGTGTAGAGGTCACTATGGTGGGAAGGGGGAGAAGAAAGGAGGAGCTGAGCTGTGACAACTATTGTGAAGAAGGTGATTTTATGGTTTCTGCCTTCAGTTTTATAATAGAGGTAAAATGTATCATATTAGATGTAAAAAATATTTTAACATATACCACAGTAGTGAAATAAGTACTTTATTGCTGTATTGCACTTTTCATAACAGCACCCCGATTTCTAATACCGTGTTTCCCCGATAGTAAGACACCCCCGATTGTAAGACGTATCGGGAGTTTCAGAGGGGTCGGCTAATATAAGCCGTACCCGAAAATAAGAACATATGCCGCCTCCTCTCATCTAGCTGCGCGCCGCTTCCTGCCCACGTCAGCACCGTCCCCCTCCATACGTCGCCGCGTCTGTCATCTACCTGAGTTTTTCTGCAGCCGCCTTCCGCCACGGGCTCCGGCTCCCTGCAGCCGCTGGTCCCGCCGTCCTCCGTCGCTCCGTTCGCCCGCAGTCCCGGGCTGAAGTTCTCACGCGCTCTATTTAAATTTCTTCTTCGGTCCCGAAACGTCATCACGTTGGTCACTCACGTGACCGGAGGCCGCAGTGATAGACAGTTCTCTCCGGCCTCCGGTCACGTGAGTGACCAGTGATGACGTTTCGGGACAAGAAGAAATTTAAATAGAGCGCGCGAGAACTTCAGCCCGGGACTGCGGGCGAACGGAGCGACGGAGGACGGCGGGACCAGTGGCTGCAGGGAGCCGGAGCCCGTGACGGAAGGCGGCTGCAGAAAAACTCAGGTGAGTTTTTCTGGTGGTAGATGGCAGACGCGGCGACGTATACACAGTATTAATCATACATCAGTAAAACATATACACTGGCATACTGGGGTATCATCTGCTGTATGTAACCCAGTGGGTATCAGCAGGTGTCACACTGGATTAAATACAGCAGGTGGTACTGTATCACACTGGGTTAGATACAGGTAATTTTTTTTCAATATAAGACATACCCCGAAAGTAAGACATAGTGGGGCTTTTGGGGATAAAAAGAAAATAAGACACTGTCTTACTTTCGGGGAAACACGGTAATTTCCAGACGAATAGCAGGAGGCTGTGGTAAAGATACGTAAATTGACACCTCACAAAAAATAGCATTTTAAAAATTCTAAAACAGCCTTTTATCCACAACTCACCAATGAGTTTGTATGTGCTTTTTGACTTAAAATTTTCTATTTTAATCATATTACTAATACAATCATATACTTTCTTCCATAGGTGTATGACTCATTACAAAATATGAATTATTTTTAGTTTTTACCTTACAAGACAACTTGGTACATGCCTTGCTATTGAGCTAAGTTGATATCTACGCCTCATTTTCTGCTTCTTGACTGATGAATAGTTTAAGTATCCTTTGCCTCGTGGCTATATCCTGTGTCCCAGAGTGTTGTCAGTGAAAACCTGTGGAAACAGATGTCACTAGAGCAATGATATGGTATACACAACTATAAGTGGATTTTTCTTAATATCACATAAGTTTCAGCTAGTCTACACATAAGATGTTTTCTAAATTTTCTAAATCTATACTGAGGTACTTTGTGAATGATTTGTTACGAATATAAGTTGTAGAGAGTTGTAGAAAATATATAAGAAAATATATA
The DNA here is from genome assembly GCA_033576555.1 of Oophaga sylvatica. Lineage (NCBI taxonomy): Eukaryota > Metazoa > Chordata > Amphibia > Anura > Dendrobatidae > Oophaga > Oophaga sylvatica. The sequence continues at coordinate 948,599,433 of JARQOD010000001.1, read as the reverse complement.
AATCTGAAATTAATTTAATGTTGATTTTCACAAACGTGAGAATGGAGGAAATTAAGTAGAATTGTTTATGTATTATACCATTATACTAGGATGAGGGTATTGTTACAGGTAGGGGCCAGGATAGGGGACATTATTACAGTAACAGGCCCATGACAGGGAACATTATACCAGGAAGGGGCCCAGGATGGCGGGCCTTATTAATGGAGGGGATCAGGATGGGGACATTACACCAAAAAGAGGCCCAGGTTGGGGGACATTATAACAAGAGGAGGCTGAAGACAGGGGACATTATAACAGGAAGGGGCGTAGGATGGGGGAAATTTAAACATGGAAAGGCCTATGATGAGAGTCATAATTACAGGATGGAACTACGATGGGGCAGATCATTACAGGAAATAGCCAGGATGGGGAGAATGTTACACAAGGGTCAAACATTCATGTATGTAAAGGATTTAAAAAGCTACAAGGGACCATACATCTGACCAACATAGAGGTGGGGGACCAGGTTTAAATTTTGCACCGGAGCCCATCAGACTCTAGTTAGACCACTGCCTAATACTAATGCGTTCTCAGCTCCAAATATTTTCTACCTTGTTTCTTTTTTTTCCCACAAAACTCCAAAACAATGCTTCCATTTATTTAAATATTTTTGGAGACATTCATATTGTGCTTGAAGATATATTTCTGAAAGAATCTGCTTGAAGAGCTTTGTATTTCCTTCAAATTATATTACAAGAATCTATAGAAAATCAAATAAATAACAGAGAAAAATCTAATTTACAAATTACTCTGAGCAACCTAAGACTGCTTAAAATTACCAACACCTTCTTAAGTCCAAAATGAGGCTTCAATGGAGATCAGTCATTATAAGATTAAGGATTACATCAATGACTGAAATTCCACTGGTATAGAAAGTTTTCCAGCAGAAGACCAGTTATATTACCTGGGACTTGGGCTTTAGAATGAAAGGTTGAAGAGGACACTTTCAGCACCAAGGTTTTCTTCAAGTGAACCAATGCGGTTCTTAAGCTTCTTCAAGTAGAATTAATATTTCTGCAACTTCTCAACTTAGTTCTTCACACTCACTTTGTAGACAAGTATATTGTAACATCTAGAGTGTCCTCTTCATCAACACATTCCAAACAGCTTTGGATTTTCTGCGTCTTACTTTGGGACGATGACAGACAACTGAAGACTTTTGAGTGAACCTTAGAAAAAAAATCAGCATGTCATCTAACACTTGGGCTGTAAATTTAGCTAACCTAAGCACAAAGGCTTTTGAACCTAGGAATTTCAATGATAATTTTGGGAGGTATAAGATACCTGAGGATAAAGTATGTCATTTTCAAAAGTGTGACCTCTTGATACCTACACTTTTAACTTGTCCCTTTTTCACATGGCTTTACCATATAGCAAGGAAACCATTAATCATTGTGACATTTGTAGGAAACTTGAATGAGAAAAAGATTCACCGCCACTAGTTCTATGATCTTAGACAATCTACTGGTGTGGTGTTAATTGGATAATTTTTTAAAAGTCTGTAAAACTTTTAGAAATACTAAAAAGCAAATATTTATATATACAGTATATACTGTATATATATTGCATATACAGTGGTTTGCAAAAGTAAGAATGTTTTAAAAAAGTAAAAGTGTAAATATGTTTTTTTCTCAATAAATGAACAAAAGAGAAGTCTAAATATCCAACCTTTACATTGAAAACAGCAACAAAGCATCAGTTCTTCTAGGTACACTTACATGCAGTTTTTGAATCAATTATGTAAATAGATTGTTCCAAACATGTTGAAGAACTAAGGCTTTCACAAATCCTTCTGTGTCTTCATGTAATCCCAGGCAGACTCAATGATGCTGAGATCAGGGCTCTGTAGGGGCCATATCATCACATACAGGATTCCTTATATTTCTTTACGCTGAAGATAGTTCTTACAGACATTGGCAGTATGTTTGGGGTCTTTGTTCTGCTGCAAAATAAATTTTGACACCTCCCTGATGGTATTGCAAAATGGATAAGTATCTGCCTATATTTCTTAGCATCATTTAAGATACCAGGAAATGGCAATGTTGAGGACCATGGATACAGTTGGTCGTCCAAGGAAGCTTAATGCAGCAGATGAAAGACACAACATGCATACTTCTCTTAGGCCTCTTTCACACATCCGGCGGGCGCCTAAACGGCGCCCCCGGCATTTTGCCGCAGCGCCGCATGTGAAAAGCTTTCACACTTCCGGCGCCCAAAATGCGTTTTTTTGCCGGATGGTTTCTGATGCTTGGAGAGATAAGAAACCATCCGGCAAAAAAAAAAAAACGTTGCATGCAGCGTCTTGTCCGGCCGCCGCAATGTACATTTGCGCCGCATCCGGACAAAACCGCATGCAACGCATTGACATGCGGCGCCATGCGGTGCTAATGCATGTCAATGCGAAAAAAGCCGCATGCGCCGCATCAGATTTTCAGATGCGGCGCTGCGGGAAAATGCCGGGGGCGCCGCAAGGGGAAAAACGGATGTGTGAAACCAGCCTTAGAAATCGGAAGATGATGAGCAGTGCCATCAGCTCAGACCAAGCAACAACCAATGGGACCAAACTACACCCATATACTTATTGACCTACAAAAACATCCATTTGGCTAAGTGGAGCATGTCCCTAAGCCAAAACTGGTAACCAAAAGGGAGAATCTCTATCTAAATATCCCTCTAATCCTGCGCTCCCCGCACATATAATGCTAAAAAAAATCTCTGTCAGAGTAGTATAAATGGCAATAGTGGTAGTATATGCTAACCTAAGATCATAGGCAATATAGATCCAGGGGCAGAATGCTAGAGTGATAGTAAAAAGAGCCTACATAGAAGATTTAGTATAGTACAACACAAGGGGAATAGGTGTTGAAAAAATGGTCATTATCATAATAACTATGATAACTGTCATTGAAGATATGACAGGTCTATCTTAGGGAAATGAGTCAGAACATCATAGAAGTCAGGGTCATATAGATGAATTAATATACCTTGAGACATGATGTGTGAATAGTGAGGGAACGTAGGCGGCATACAGCTGGGCCTCGACACGCGTTTCACCATATTAGCTTCGTCAGGATTAGTGGGATATTTTTGTCTTTCCTTTAATGTGGTATACAATCTCTATCTGTTCCACATCAATTTTTTTGCTTCTTCTCTCCACTTAACCACATTATTCTTACTATGTTATACAAGGTGGGCCATTTATATGAATACACCTAAAGAAAATGGGAATGGTTGGTGATATCAACTTCCTGTTTGTGGCACATTAGTATATGGGAGGGTGAAAACTTTTCAAGATTTGGGCCATTTTTGATCCAACTTTATTTTTTTCAATGGGAAGAGGGTCATGTGACACATCAAACTTATTGAGAATTTCACAAGAAAAACAATGATGTGCTTGGTTTTAACGTAAATTTATTCTTTCATGAGTTATTTACAAGTTTCTCTTTGTCTACAGCCATTGACATGTCGCAGTGGTTAACACATGATCAGCGGATAGAAATTGTGTTGATGTCTGGTGAACACAGTACCCGGGTCATTGCAGCAGATTTCAATGCAAGACACCCTATACGAGACTGCCCAGCTCCCATATAAAGTTAGCAAAATGCTTGCCAAATTTCGTGAAACAGGTTCAGTGTTGGATTTGCCAAAATGTGGAAGCAAGAAAACTGACACTAATGAAGAAACATCAGTGGCTGTCCTAGCTTCATTCAGCAAGAGCCCACAGCGTAGCACTCACCGCATGTCACTGGAGAGTGGCATCAGTCGAACATCCCTTCTGCGGATATTAGCTACTCACAAATGGCACCCTTATAAAATCCAGCTGCTGCAGCATCTCAACGAGGATAACCCAGATCGGCGCTCTGAATTTGCAGAATGGGCAAAACAAAAATTGGAACAGGACCCTCAGTTTACACAGAACATTATGTTCAGTGATGAGGCAAACTTTTTTGTGAATGGTGAAGTTAACAAACCAAACCACCACTATTGGTCTGACACTAACCCACAGTGGTTAGATCACTCCAAGACTGTTGGAACACAAAAATTGATGCTATGGTGTGGTATATGGGTTACAAAGATAGTGGGGCCATTCTTCATCAATGGAAACCTCAATGACTCAACTCAAAAGTCATTATCTCCGTAAGTTAGAATACTTTATAACAGCAGCTTGAAAAATTATTTAAAAATCAGAAATGTTGGCCTACTGAAATGTATGTTCAGTAAATGCACTCAATACTTGGTCGGGGCTCCTTTTGCATCAATTACTTCATCAATTCGGCGCGGCATGCAGGCGATCAGCCTGTGGCACTGCTAAGGTGTTATGGAAGCCCAGGTTGCTTTGATAGCAGCTTTCAGATCATTTGCATTGTGGTGTCTGGTGTCTCTCATCTTCCTCTTGACAATACCCATAGATTGTCTATGGGGTTAAGGTCAGACGAGTTTGCTCATCAATCAAGCACAGTGATACTGTTGTTTTTAAACCAGGAATTGGTACTTTTTGCAGTCTGAACAGGTGCCAATTCCTGCTGGAGAATGATTTCCAAGGTGTAGTGTGAAGTTTCCACAATCAGTGATGGTTTGGGGAGCCATGTCATCTGCTGTTGTAGGTCCCATGTGTTCTATCAAGACCAAAGTCAGCGCAGCCGTCTATCAGGAAATTTTAGAGCACATCATGCTTCCCTCTGCCGACAAGCTTTTTGGAGATGGAAATTTCATTCTCCAGCAGGACTTGGCAAAAAAGTTAAGATGCCCATGTATAACAACAAAATATACTATTATTGCTCCTCCCTCTCACAGACATAGCCTCACTTCATGACACAGATGCTGCTGCCACATTTTATAACACCACAATAAAAGCCACACTTGATTCAGCCGCCCCCTCACGCAGAGCAAAACTCGTACAATCAACAGGCTGCCCTGGCTGACCGTCTGACCAAAGAACTGAGACGGGCTTCCAGGGCTGCCGAGCGGAGATGGAAGAGAACCCATTCTACCGAGCACTTCAACGCATACAAGCAGTCCCTCACCAGCTTCAAGTCCACGCTCTCTGCTGCAAAACTAACTTACTTTGCATCTCTCATATCCTCCCTGTCTCACAACCCTAAACAGCTCTTCAAGAATTTCAATTCTCTACTCCATCCCACAGCACCTACTCCCTCTCCTCTCATTTCTGCTGAAGACTTTGCCTCCTTCTTTAAGCAAAATATTGATACTATCAGAGAAGGCTTTGGCCCGCAGCCCCCAATGCCCCTCTTAGCCACTCAGCCCTGTTCTTCCAAAACCAGCTTCACCACCATGACAGAAGATCAGCTCTCCACTCTCCTGTCAAGATCACACCTCACCACTTGCACGCTTGACCCACTCCCATCCCACCTCATCCCTAACTTTGCCACAGTCTTCATCCCTCCTCTCACACACCTCTTCAACCTTTCACTTACAAATGGTGTCTTTCCTTCATCCTTCAAACATGCTTCAATCACACCCATCCTCAAAAAGCCCTCCCTCGACCCATCCTCTGCGTCTAGCTATCGCCCGATATCTCTTCTCCCCTACGCCTCAAAACTACTGGAACAGCATGTATATCTTGAACTGTCCTCCCACCTCTCCTCCTGTTCCCTCTTTGACCGGTTACAATCAGGCTTCCGTCCACATCACTCAACTGAAACTGCCCTAACTAAAGTCACTAACGACCTGCTAACCGCCAAGAGCAAGCGACACTACTCTGTCCTCCTTCTCCTGGACCTGTCTTCTGCCTTTGACACCGTGGACCATTTCCTCCTGCTACAGATTCTCTCATCTCTTGGCATCACAGACTTGGCCCTATCCTGGATCTCATCATACCTAACAGACCAAACATTTAGTGTCTCCCTCTCACACACCACCTCCTCACCTCGCCCCCTGTCTGTCGGTGTTCCTCAAGGCTCAGTCCTAGGACTCCTACTCTTCTCCATCTATACCTTCGGCCTGGGACAGCTCATAGAATCCCACGGCTTGCAGTATCACCTCTACGCCAATGACATGCAGATCTATCTGGACCTGACCTCATCTCCCTACTGACCAAAATCCCACAGTGTCTGTCTGCTATCTCAGCCTTTTTTTCTGCTCGCTTTCTCAAACTGAACATGGACAAAACAGAATTCATCATCTTTCCCCCACCTCATTCTACCCCTCCATCAGACCTATCCATCAATGTCAATGGCTGCTCGCTTTCCCCAGTCCCACATGCTCGGTGCCTTGGGGTGATCATCGACTCTGCCCTCTCTTTCAAACCACATATCCAAGCCCTCGCCACCTCCTGCAGCCTCAAACTCAAAAATATTTCCCAGATCCGCGCATTCCTCAACCATGAAACCACAAAAGCACTAGTGCATGCCCTTATCATCTCCCGCCTCGACTACTGCAATCTCCTACTGTCTAGCCTCCCCTCTAGCACTCTGGCACCACTCCAGTCCATCCTACACTCTGCTGCTCGACTAATCCACCTGTCTCCCCGCTATTCCCCAGCCTCCCCCCTATGCCAGGCCCTTCACTGGCTTCCTATTGCCCAGAGGCTCCAGTTCAAAACCCTAACCATGACATACAAAGCCATCCACAACCTTTATCCTCCATACATCTGTGACATGGTCTCCCGCTACCTACCTACACGCAACCTTCGATCCTCTCAAGATCTCCTTCTCAACTCCCCCCTCATCTCTTCTTCCCACAACCGCATACAAGACTTCTCCCGGGCTTCCCCTATACTCTGGAGCTCCCTGCCGCAAACATCAGACTTTCACCAACAACGGAGACCTTCAAGAAAAACCTGAAGACCCACCTGTTCCGACAAGCCTACAACCTGCAATGATCCTCAGTCTACTGAAACCATCGCACGACCAGCTGTACCCTTTTCTAGTGTATTCTCACCCATCACTGCAGACTGTGAGCCCTCGCGGGCAGGGTCCTCTCTCCTTCTGTACTTGTGTGTCCCTTGTCTAGCACATGTTTATTGTACCTGTCTATATTTTTCCCTTTTCATATGTAAAGCGCCATGGAATAAATGGTGCTATATAAATGTATAATAATAATAATAATAATTATTGCTTTATTATCTACTATTGTAAAAAATACCACGAGAGTAATTTGAAAACTCTGAAATCAGTAGCCATCAATGTAAAAACATGAAGCTGCCCACCACTTACCATAAGGTATTACTATTGCTATTATTATAGTACTGTTAATTTCATATGTGGCATAGGGGCTTGTTGACCCCCATTAGGTGGAGGAATCCTGCCTACTATTTATTACATATTGTTATCCCAGCTCTATACTGTCACAAAACCAGAGAATAGAAGGGTTAGGCATGTTGGATTTCAACATGCCCAGTCCTTTGTTTTCACAGGAATCAAGTCAACAGCCAAAAGGTGTCTGGTAGTTATGTATGAGAAAACATGCGCCCCCAGCTGAACCAAGTGTTTATTTGTATGAAGGGGCCACTCAGAAGGTTTAGATGTCCATGGTGTTTAGCCACTAGGGTTATTTCTACTCTACTTCGGCACCATTTTCAACCCTAATTAGGCCTAAATTGAAACACAAATATCAAATTATTTGGAAACACACACGGTGCTTTAGCTCACAGATGTTGGTAGTTCCTACGTCTTTCTTTTCTCAATAATAGAACATTGAAGATTAAATATTGTTCGTAAAGCTCAATTTTCATGGCCACTTTAAATAACTAAATTTTTTATACATATATATATTTCTTTATTTATTATACACACAAAGACAATTCATACAATGGGCGCATTGTGTATAGCCTGAACTGACTATAGGTCTTGTTTCCCAGGGAGTACAAGACCAATCTCACCTGCCCCTGAAAACAAACAACCGGCAGCCAGTTGTTAGGACTATAACAGACATGTAGCAACAACAATATAAATTAGTAATCCCAATGACATGTTATGCTTCATGGCAAATTAAAAATGATATGGTGAGAACCGTCCCGCGGGAGATGTTGTATTCTCTAATTAGTAGAATCACTGCTTTTCTGTGTGTGGAGGATGTTTGTTAATTAGATGTTTACAAAATATCCAGAAATGCAATAGTATGAGGGGGCGCCTGTCTACTTTGTCTGGATTTTTTTTTTTACATAAAAAAGTTCACATGATTGTTCTTTCCACCGCTGCTTTACATTTAATCAGCATTATACTGCAAATGTATTACAATGCAGATAAAGTGATGCGCGGATTTTAGAAAACTGCAGAAGAGGAAGAAAAATACTAAAAAGTTCAAAACTGTCTGAATCACGCAGCTGTGACAGTTACATACTTTTTTTTCCTTAATTGGAATGCCCCACCCCGAACACGCCTTGTTAAAGGAGATGCAACATTTGTTAAGAAACTTTTTGCTTTTTTTGCAACAGTTCATCCTTAACCCTTTGTGAATCAGGGAACTTTTTCTTTTTCCGCAACTTTTATTTTTTCCTCATTTTCTTCCAAGAGCCATATTTTTTTTCCCATCGACCTAGTTGTATGACGTCTTGGTGTTTTGCAGGAAGAATTGTAGTTTTGAATGACACTATTGATTTTACAATGTAATGTACTGAAAATTTGGAAAACATTTTTAAGGAGGATGAAATTGTGGAAAAAAATCAATTTCACCTGGCATTGGTTTTATGATAAAATTTACTTGGAAATATGATTATACAAGTCAGTACAATAATGGTGAAAGCAAATATGAAACAATTTTATCTATTCAACGGATATAAAAAATGTTGGAATATGGGAAAAAAAAAAATTTTGTGCTGGCATATTCTGAGATTTATCACATTTTTATTCTTCTATTCATGGGTAATTGAGGGTTTGTTTTTTTGCAGGGTAAGCTATCATTTTATTGATACTAATTTTGGGTACATACGATGCTTTGATTGCTTATTATTGCAGCTTCAAAGGGACGTGAGGTGATCAAAACATGCAATTTTGGCATTGCGATATTTTTCTCTTTCCAATGTTTAATAATCAGATTAATAAATCAATATTTTAATAGATTGAACTTTTAGAAATGTGGCAATAACAAATATGTTTATTTTATTTATTTATCATGGGAGAAAAAGGTGATTTGAATTTTTATATCTTTATTATTTTTCACATTTTTTATCTTTTTATATTATTTTTTAAGTTTTCTTAATGGACTTTCACTTGCAATCATTTGAGCACTTATGGTATATACTGCCATATGACAGTGAATTCGATAGTGAAAAACTCGGTCTATTATATAGCTCTGCCTATAAGGAAGAGTCAGACAGACATATAGCCTGGATGGGGATGGCAGCGCAATGTTCGGGCTGGCCGGCGACTCTCCCAACAGGAGTGTGATAGAACGTATTTCTATGCAGCTGTCATGCTCAGGACGAGAGAGCCATTGGCCAGTCAGAACATTGCGTTGCGATCCCCATCCAAGTTATACAGATGTCTGGCCCATCACTATGGCTGAGCATCACAAGAGTACCAAGATAAGAATGATTAGGGTCTTAAGCAGACCCCGGTAGTCATAGTAACCCATCAGTCCCCTGCGATTGAGTAATGGGGGTTGATGGGAACCTGTGCATACAAGCACTGGCACATGTTCCATTTAAACTCCGCTGAAAATGGTATTTAAATGGTCAACAACCACAGACAGATTTTAATGCCAGTCGTGGCTCTTAAAGACAGATGCCATCTATGTAATATAGCCGGTATCTGCCACACCATGAGTTCCCTCCACACCTGAGGGCCCCTTCTCAGTACTGTATACAACATCCTTTTGTGGGAAGGGGTTAGGGAAATATTAAATGCATTAATTTACTAATTTAGGTACCTTTTTGTATATTTGACTAGCGTTTCTGTATGGGTACATGACAGTGAGGCAAACACTGCTTCTGATCGGCAGTGAAATCATCCCCGCGGGTCAAAGAGACGCAGTTCCCATGCTGTCAAAAGACAGCGTGAGTGGGCAGCTATGATCGGAGGTATAAAGTTTACCTCTGATCACTGGTGTTAGCTGTTGGGACTACAGCTCCCATCAGCTGACACTTGCTGCTGCTAATAATAGTGACTGCAGGAGCGGCTGAAGGGAGTATTCATTAGCAGCTCCTGCGCTGTAAATAAATAGTTTAAAAAAAACAGCATGGGTTCCCCTGTATTTTTGATAACCAGCCAGGCAAAGCTCACAGCTGAGGGCTGCAACCCTGGCTCTCTGACCAGCGGGGATAATTTCACTGCCGATCACAAGTGGTGTTTGCTTTTATGCACATGACAGCATGACAAACAGCCGGTGTTCGAGCAGCCGAATCCGAACAGTGACACGGACTTCCTGGTTTGTAGGTGTTCGGTATGGACGCCGAACTTTACTGTTTGGGTTCACCCATCTCTATATTAAGCACTTCTCGCTTGTATATTTTAATGAAATTTCACATTTTTAATTTTTTATATTTTTTATTGGCATCAGAAAAAATTGGTAATTAAACATCTGCATCAATTCACATTGTTTGTGGGTTCTAATTGAAGATTTCTAATGTTAACTTAAGACTCAACTCACATACCGTATTTTTCGGACAATAAGACGCACTGGACCATAAGACACATGCCAAATTTTCAGAAGGAAAATAGGGGAAAAAAATTAATGTGTCAAATGGGGTCCGTCTTACAGTCTGAATTCAGCTTACTGGTGGGATCAGCACAGGTGGAGGAGTGGTCAGAGGAGAGCAGGTCACAGGGGTTGCTCGGTGGTCCGGCGATATGACCCCCATCCCAGGCTGGTGTGGTGGCCTCTGGGAAATCCCATCTCAGGCTGGTGTGGTGGCAGTGGTGCTCTGTGGTGCGGGAGGCTCCACCGACATTTTGCGACAGGTTCGGTGGTGGTACTCTGTGGTGCTCAGTGTTGCCAGTGGCTCTGCCAACATTTTGTGAAAGCCTGGAGGCCCCCATAGATCCATTGCTGCAATTTGGTGGCCTCTGGTAAAATGGCCGCCATGGGTGGCGCATGCTCAGATTGAGATCTCGGTAGCCATTTCCCGCATCGCAGCAATGGATCTCCAGGATCTTTCACAAAATGCCGATGGAGCCCCCCAACACCACAAAGCATCACAGAGCACCACCGCCAAACCTGTAGCAGCACCAAGTAGCTCCTGGGAGGGGAGGCTGTATTGCCCTGCAGTGTCAGACTGGGACCGCCCCAGAATTGCCCGACTCCTACTGCAGCCACAGTATTTTCCAAAGTATATTCCAACTATAAGACTCACTCTGATTTTCCCCAAAAAATTTTTTGGGAAAAAGTGCATCGAATATTCCGAAAAATACGATACATATGCATCACAGTCACACTATACTGCAAGTTTTAGAACAGAGCTTGTAGGAGAAAAATCAATATCAAAATGGCATTTAATGATGTTACATGGCAAAGGGTCTGGATATATATGATAGGAATTCTTAATGAAAATGAATGCATAACTCTTAAAGTTAGACATAAAAGTTAAATCCTGTTAAACGCAAGGAAATTTTTGATATTTGTCCAATATAATTGTCAACATTAAGACCAGAAGAGGTCAACGTTGAAACCGCCAATTGTGTTGTATTATATTATCTACTGTGCTCATCCTTCCCTTTCATCTATGTAAATATTAGCTTAGTGGAGCAAAGAAAACTAAAGGTTTAGGAATAATTTAGAAAGGCCAAATCACAGTATCATGATAATAGTCTGTGTCTTTTAAAGAGTGAAATTTGCTTTGTCGCCAAATATCAACATCTCATTTTTTTTGTTTGAAAAGTGGTCTGTAATTCTGAACTGGGTTTAATCCTTGACACAAAGAGGATGAAAAGAAAGAAGAAGACCACAACAAACAAGACAGTATAAAGATATACCTGAGGGTAAAACGGGAGAACATGTCAACACTTCTCTTACATGCCAAGACCTAGCTGAGACCACAGATCCGAAAGTTGAATAGCAAAGAGGAAAACAGTAAGATGGATTGTTACTGTAAGACTAGAATGTGACTCCGAGGGGTCATGTATCAAGTGTGTCATTTGTACACTTCTGTTTTAATTGTTGCAATTGTTTGCGCAGGACATTTATGAGAATTTTCTTTGACATTTCCTAAATTAGGTACATTGAAAAAATAAAAAAAGGTTTCTGTCGCCAGATCCTGAGACCTGAATCTTCTTATTGTTTTGTCAATGTACCTACATGAGGGTTTGTTTTTGGGTAGTAACTAAGCAATCAAATTTATTGGTACTATTTTGCATTTTTCTTCAATTTTTATTGCACTTTTTTAGGGAGGTGCTGCAACGGCAAAAAAGGAAATCTGACTGTTTTCTTTTATTTTTTTTAAACATTTAGTGAGCTGGTTAATTAAAATTAAATATTGACAGATTGGACTTTTATGAATGCGGCGATATCATACATGATTTTTTTTATTTTCTTATTTTTAAGGCAAATTTCACACGAGCATACAAAAAAAATTGTCTGATTTTCATTCAAATCGTATCCATCTGCAATCTGCGCAGCATTCATTTTTATACATCAGCAATGAAAAACATTTACAAGACAAAATACAGTTTCCTTTGTCAAGAATAGCAATAGCAGCAGCTCTCATTTCCTCTGGGTTATGTGATTTGTCCAAAGGCGGAGCCAGTGAAACCAGTGCTGATTGGTCGCAGGGGAGATCCAGTGCCAACACCAATGGAATGGTGCCAACACCAGAGGTAAACATAGGGATTGAGAAAGGGATGTTTGAGTAATGGACAACCCCTTGAATATGCTTGAATGTGCTGACCAATCCAACCTTGTAATTGCTGCTCTCAATCTGTATCACTGTCATTGGTTACCATGACAGCTGGGGCCTGATGAAAGTCCATGTCACTGCCTGTAAAGCAATTTCTCCATATATTGAAACTGATGTATTGCAGCTTAAAGTATAAGTGATCAAATGATCTCAGGTTGAAGACTTCAAAGGGAACTAAAAAATATAGTAAAAAAAGGGTTAAAAATATATAAACAATAAAATATGAAAATTAAATTCACCCATTTTATTTAGCAATTTTAAAATTTCAACTCATCAAAGGAAACGCTCTCATATGACTAGTCAACAGAGAAATAAAAAGATGTCACTCTTCGAACAAAGGAAGGGAAAATTGAGAAATTCCTGTATTATTCAAGGGTTAAACTGACTTTATTACTGCCTTGAGGGATATGCTTACATGAGACAATGTACAGAAAGATAGAGTATGTTAGTACATAACAATAAAACATGAAATATTTCATAATAAGAAAAATTGTTGCTGGAATAAAAAAGTTTCAAAAACAAAATAAACATGTTATTTATATTTTTTAATTTAAATTAAAGGCAATCTGTTAATAGAATCAACTCTCCTAATCTGTCAACATATGAATATAAATCATAAGAAAATGAAGAAAAAGTATATTTTGATATCTGCGATTCGCTGTATTATTCTAGAGAAATCCAAGTTCTTCTTATGGGTAAATGAGCTTTTCCAGAGGCAGGAAACTGATCTGCATGAGACTCTGCCTCCAGAAGTTATTTTAAATTAAAGGGGGTGGCACCACTGTGACTTGTATGGGGAGCTCTCTGTTCTCCTGATCTTACTGCAGTGCTGTAGGAGATTATACCTGACACAGTGCAGCATTAAACATACTGTATCTACATCTACAGCAAGTGTGTTTGAAAAGAGACAAAGTTCATTTCTACTGCACTGTGTTAGTGTCATATATCACATATCTCACACTGAAAATTCCACATAATGCTTAAAATAAGCTCTAGATGCATATTCACACATACAATCATGGCCAAAAGTGTTGGCCTCCTTGAAATTGTTCCAGAAAATGAAGTAATTCTACCATAAAATTATAGCAATTAAACGTGTTTTGTTATAAACATGTTTATTTCCTTTGTGTGTATTGGAACAACAGAAGAAAAAGACAGAATAAAAGGCAAATTGGACATAATTTCACTCAAAACCCCAAAAATGGTCCGGGCAAAATTATTAGCACCCTCAACTTAGTATTTCGTTGCACACACTTTGGAATAAATAACTGCAATCGCTTCCTGTAACCACCATCAATAAGCTTCTTACACCTCTCATATTTGAAGGGTTCCTACTCCTATCATGCCATTCTCCTCATAGAGAAACATTATCCCTTAGATCTTAGTCCAGAACCTTTCACCTAGCCAAATCAGTGCTCATACTTTGCTCTGATGCAGAGCAATACCCCGAAACAGCGTGTCTTCAAATTGAGATTCTGATTTGGCTTTTATCTAAAGTCACACTTCTAGGCCTGTTGATGACTTGAAGGATTGCTGCTTCCAACAGATGGAGCTATAGCATTTAAGTCCTCTTTCTCTCTGAAGAGGCAATTTGCATATTAAATTCTCCCAAAAGTAATTTTAAGATTTCTCTACAGATGTTCAATAAGATTTAGATCTGGACTCATTGTTGGCCATTTAAGAACTCGCTAAAGCTTTGTTTCCAACTAATTCTGGGTGCTTCTTGAAGTATGTTTGAAGTCATTTTAATGCTGAAAAAACCATGGCCTAGTATGCAAACCCAGCTTTTTCTACATTGGACACTACAGTGCAACCAAAAATTCTCTGTTAATCTTCGTCTCAAACACAGTCAAGGCACCTAGTGCAGAGACAGCAAGCCAAACACAAAACATCTTTGAACCTCCATCATATTTGACCATAGGTACTGTGTTCTTTTTTTGTAGGCCTCATTCTCTTTTTGGTAAATGGTAGAATGCTGTGCTTTACCAAAAAGGTATCATCTGTCCACAAGATGCTTTTCCAGAAAAATTTTGGCTTCCTCGTGTAAATTTTGGCACAGTACAGTCTAGCTTTTTTATGTCTCTGTGTTAGCAGTACGCTCCTCCTGGGTGTCCTGCAGTAGCTTTTCATTTAATTCAAATGTCGCGCTGACACTGATGCCCCCTTAGCCTGCAGAACAGCTTGAATGTCTTTGAAACTTGATTGGGGCTGCTTATCTACCATCCGGACTGTCCTGCTTTGCAACCTTTCATTCATTTTTTCTCTGCCGACCACATCCAGGGAGATTGGCTACAGTGCACATGAGTTGTAAACTTCTTGATTATGTTGCACACCATGGACAAAGGAACATCCAGATCTCTGGAGATGGACTTGTAACCTTGAAATTGTTGATATTTTTTAACAATTTGGGTTCTTAAGTTGTTCAGACAGTTCTCTTTTCTTCTTTCTGTTTTTTGGAAAGGTGCCAGCAATTTTGTCCTGCCCATTTTGGGGGTTTTGTGTGAAATTATGTACAACTTGTTTTTTTCTCTGTTTTTTTGTGTTGTTCCAATGCACACAAAAATAATCCTGTGTATAACAAAACACATAATATTGCAATAATTTTCTAGAAGAAATACTTCATTTTACGGAACAATTTCAAGGGTACCAACACTTTTGGCCATGACTCTAGATCCTATTTTTTAACATCTTATTTACATATAAGAAAAATGTGGATTTCTCTGGAATGCAACATTTGATCGCAGACATCAAGGTATCACTTTGTTCTGCTTCCTATGAACTGGATGTGCAAATACAGGAAGTAGATGGCTTAGGAAGGTTGATCCTACTAACATATTCCCTTTAACAATAATTGCTAGAGATTAGTGGATATTTTGACAATTCAATTGCGCTGAATTTTCAAAAATATTCAATTTGCATAGCTAAAAAGCCTCTAACTGTCTGGACACTATGTGTATAATACACTCATTCCCACTTGTCTTTTTAATGACAAAGTAATGGTACCCTATCTAGCTAGGGGAAAAATATGGAAGCCGTGGTAACCAGCAGCAGCCTATTTAGCAAGACACCAATCAGTTTCTGACAATGCAGTCTACCTATATTGTGTAAATGGTCCAAAGCTATCTGTTTTGGGGGAAAATTCATGCTAAAAGGATTTTTTGTATTTTTTCATCTTGAGTTTATTACCCCAGAGAATAATAAGGAACATTATATTCACAGAGAATAACTTCGCCTAAAATTAAATTTCCCCAGGAAAATCTACGTGAACTGGCAAATTGAACTTTTGCCTAATCAACCGATTTCAAAGCTTAAGTGAGTATCAGAAGATGCGACAAGGACCGAAGTGTATAAAATATTTTTTATTTTTCAAAACCTTTGATGGTACTTTGTGGTTCAGAAAATAGAGATTTATATATAAATGTAACAGGAAAAAATCTGCACAGAAGGAAAGTACAAAAAAAATCCTAGTTTTGGCAAATGTAGATTTTTGTAAAATTCAAGTAGACTTTAATTCCACTCAAATTTATTTGCTACACCAGATCATATTTAACCAAACCTTTCAAGCTCTGTTTAACCCCTCCACCAACAGGATCTGCGAGATAACCTTCTCCAGAACTGACAGAACAAATAGATCTTGCCCCAAAGGATCTTTTTTGACACACATCACCTGTTTATCGCTGATGCCAGCAACCACCTTCTCTGATGACCTCAAGTGCTCAGCAACCCTGCCTGTTTCCCAGGTTTTGTCCACAACAGGTTCATCATCTTTATCGTCATCTCTGATTCGACTATTTGTTTGTGAAATGGCCAGAGATTCCTTAGCCACCCTTTTATTTACCCTGGTTCTGAGGGTTAATTTCGTTGACATTGTCACTACCCCTACGGCTCACAAAGCCTGCAAAACAGCTTAGTGTTAGAATGGTGTTCTCCTTCTCCTGCACCATGTATTCTGTGAGCAAACTCTCACATCTACAAAAAATTAACTGGAAAAAGTTATTCTGGTGCAGTATGTTCCTTTGACCCTGAGGTGTTGTATGTTAGAGTCATGGCCGAAAGTGATGACCCCCTTGAAAATGTTCCAGAAAATGAAATATTTCTCCCTGATTATTATTGAAATCGCACCTGTTTTGTTATACACATGTTTATTTCATTTGTGTGTATTGGAATGTAGTGAAATATGTATATATATGGATGTATGACCAGCAGTAATTAACATCTGTCCTTAGACGGCAGGTCTTCACAAAGTTCACAACATATGTTATCCTGACAAGACAATCTCCTGTCTCCAATGTCACCAGAGGGACTTTACTGAGAACCAGGAAGTGGAAACATTTCACACCTTCCAGCTCTTTTGAAGAGAGATGCCAATTACTGCCTGACACTGTCCATCTATGAGAAAGGTTACATAAAGAGTTTCAGAGAAAAATAATGCATTCATTGGTGGAATCACCATGGTCCAGTCACAAACCAGCAATTAGAATATTAACATGAGGCTGGTCTAGCAATCTGATCCCTGGGCTATGTCTATAAATTAGGCCTACACACAAAGAAAGAGGTTCACATGTGAGTGCAGCATGGACAGCTGATGTGCTCCATTTCATATTTCTCCCTCCCTCAGGGACAGAATACCAGACTGCAAAGTTTGATATTTCTGTAAGTTTTCTCCTTTTATTTTATGACTGTTTTTGCATATTTGTATGTCACTTTTTATTTCCATTTTTTAATCTTTTTTTATTGTAAGCACTGTACCTTCTATATTAACGCTTAAAACTTTAATAAGTTGAACCTTTTATGCTCTAAAGAATCCATAGCCTTAGAGTGTGTGCTCCTGGTGATTGGCACATAGTAGTGATATTTCCGGGACTCATCGCACGTGTGTTTCGGTGAGTGGTGGCAGTGTGTATGAGCAGGGTGTGTGGTCTGTGTCGGGGTATGATTTATGCTCCTACTGTAGCATAGGACAGAGGTTGAATGCTGGACTGAGTGAGAGGAGAGAGATTAATCCTTGCAGGTGCAACCCTAAGTCACATTCTGAAAAGCAGGTATGTGACGAATTGGTGACAGCGGTGGGATATACAAATATATCCTACATTGTAATCCCTGACATGGAACAATACAAAAAAACTGAGAAAAAGAGGCAAATTGGCATAATTTTACACTAAAAAAAAACAAAAAATGAAAATGGGATGGACAAAATTGTTGTCACCATTAAAAAATTCTGGGTAAATAACATTGTTTCAAACAAGTGATGCTCATTGAAACTTATCTGTGGAAAGAAACAGGTGTGGACAATATGAAAATCACACCTGAAAGCAGATAAAAAGGGAAAAAATTGACTTAATCTTTGCATAATGTGTCTGTGTGTGCCACACTAAGCATGGAGAGCAAAAATAGGAGAAGAGAACTGTCTGAGCACTTGAGAACCAAATTTGTTGAACAATATCAACAATCTCAAAGTTACAAGTCCATGACCAGAGATCTTAATTCTCCTTTGTCCACAGTGCACAACATAATCAAGATGCTTACAACTCATGGCACTGTAGCCAATCTCCCAGGACTTGGATAGTCCAGATGGTAGATAAGCAGCCCCAATTACATTCCAAAGTATTTAAGGCTATCCTGCAGGCTAAGGGGGCATCAGTGTCAGTGCAAACTATCCGTCGACATTTGAATGAAATGAAACACTATGGCAGGAGACCCAAAAGGACTGCTCTGCTGACCCAGGGACATAAAAAAGCTAGACTGTACTGTGCCAAAATGTATCTGGGAAAGTGCCTTATAGACATGTGCATGCCCTTATCATCTTCCGCCTCGACTACTGCAACCTCCTACTGTCTGGCCTCCCCTCTAGCACTCTGGCACCACTCCAGTCCATCCTACACTCTGCTGCCCGACTAATCCACCTGTCTCCCCGCTTTTCCCCAGCCTCCCCCCTATGCCAGGCCCTTCACTGGCTTCCTATTGCCCAGAGGCTTCAGTTCAAAACCCTAACCATGACATACAAAGCCATCCACAACCTTTCTCCTCCATACATCTGTGACATGGTCTCCCGCTACCTACCCACACGCAACCTTCGATCCTCTCAAGATCTCCTTCTCGACTCCCCCCTCATCTCTTCTTCCCACAACCACATACAAGACTTCTCCCGGGCTTCCCCATACTCTGGAACTCCCTGCCGCAAAACATCAGACTTTCACCACCAACGGAAACCTTCAAGAAGAACCTGAAGACCCACCTGTTCCGACAAGCCTACAGCCTACAATGATCCTCAGTCTACTGAACCAACGCACGACCAGCTCTACCCTTTCCTAGTGTATCCTCACCCATCCCTGTAGACTGTGAGCCCTCGCGGGCAGGGTCCTCTCTCCTTCTGTACTTGTGTGTCCCTTGTCTAGCACACGTTTATTGTGCCTGTCTATATTTTCCCTTTTCATATGTAAAGCGCCATGGAATAAATGGCGCTATATAAATGTGTAATAATAATAATAATAGACAGATGAGACCAAGATAGAACTTTTTGGTAAAATACAACATTCTACAGTTTACTGAAAATGGAATGAGGCCTACAAGAAAAGAAAACAGTACCAACAGTCAAATATGGTGGAGGATCAAAGATGTCTTTGCGTTGTTTTGTTGTCTATGACACTGGTTGCATTGACTGTGTGCAAATCATCATGAAATCTGGAGATTACCAAAGGATTTTGGGTCGCATTGTAGCAACCAGTGTCAAAAAGCTGGGTTCAGTCAGAAGGCTGAGAGTTCTGAAGTGGCCAGCAATGAGTCCAGATCTAAATCCTATTGAACACCTGTGGAGAGATCTTAAAATTGCTGTTGGGAAAAGGCTTCAAATATGAGAGACCTCGAGCAGTTTTCAAAAGAAGAGTGGTCCAAATTTCCAGATGACAGGTATAAAAAAAATGTTGATGGTTATAGGAAGCAATTGATTGCAGTTATTTATTCCAAAGGGTGTGTAACCAAATATTAAGTGGAGGGTGGAGGTTTATGTAAAATTATGTCCAATTTACCTTTTTCTTCGGCACCATTATAGTCTATGCCCCAGCAGCAGCCGAATCTCTTTTTGCAGGGGGTTCAGACGTAAGTCCTGGCGGGGCCACCGAACGGGTGCTGGAACGCAATGTGAAAGCACCTTATGTGATAAAGCTTTATATATTTATAGCATTCAGGCTGTTCCATCTACTATACGAGTATTGGTACATATTCTGCCAAGAACATTTTCTTTTGTTGTACACATTGCCTCTTTCCTGGCTTATTGCACAGTGTTGCTTCCATTGGGTGGTGCCAGTCTTCCCTCCTTTTCACATCCATTATAATAGCATACTTTAAAGAAGAATTAGTCTCACTCGAATAAAATGCAGAAATGCAACTATAGTTAAGAAGAAACATTACACTTGTTGGTTGGTTACATAGTATGGACGCATTTTTCTCAGATTTAAAAAAAAATGTTACATAATCTGTAAATATAGAAACACATGCCACCCCTATGTCTGTGGGTGTCTAAGGCTCTACCTGTGTCCTGGGTTGTGGGAAGTTCTTCCACTTATTGTTAGTTCAGATCGCAAAGCTGAGAGAGCGATACACCTCTCATCTTTCAAATACACAGTATCTGGTGAATTTTTATCTTAAATTTCTCTGTCTCCCTTTATAAATTATGCTGCTCACTAGAAGGAGCAGTATGACACTGGTTTACATTGACTCTCCCCTGGTCCTGATGCACAGTCCCACAAGGCACATCAACATACTAAGATTGGTAATGTGGAAAATAAAACTTTACTTTCAACAGACTTTGCTTAAATGAATAGCACATGTGAATGTGAGGAAGAAACAATGTAATATATCTTATCATAGAATTCTCTTCTTCACTTATGAGCTATCTCTCATCCTTCTTCTGCCACCTGAACTTGTCATTCACTTTGAAAAAACAGCTCACTTCTCCTTGTTCAAGACAAGATGGACTACCAGCACAGCAAAAGTGTCATCCTATACTCTATGGAAAGGGCATGGAAAAGAAGGAGTGACAGGAAGAGCAAGACACAGGTAGATGGTGCTGAGCTTTCTAACAAGTATTTTAGCTTACTTCAGAGCTGGATTCACATCTACACAGCTCAGTGCTGCTAAATTATTTCCCTCCAAACTGTTGCTGCTTCTAATTTTGTACTAAGAAATAAAGAACAGGAATCCCTGTGTGATGTTAAACTGAAGCTATTCTCTATCCTATAAGCACAGAATCAATTCCAAATTAAGAGATAGAGCATTCAGAGAGGAAAACGTAGAGAAGAAAAATGCAGGATATAAGTCGTATAATGGCCAGAAATTTGGTTATTCCTCATATATCATACAGGACACCTTTTCCTGAAAAATTACTTGGTCGTATAATTACCGTACCCTTTAAAAAAACTGTACTATGTATTTAGTCACATTCCCATGTTCTACTGTAACTGTACTTTTCTTTCACCATGTATGTCCATAATGCTATTATATGCTCAAATTAATTTGGGCAAAAATTAGATTGTGAGAATGAGCATGCTTGCTATTATTTTTTTTAGAAGTGACTAAGACAAGAAGACATAAATAGAGCAGATAGCTGGGCTTGGGAACAATGTGAAGACAAGATAAGCAATGAGACATAAATGCTCATCAAATTCCCCTTGGAGATAATTGCTTGTCTTCCTTGCCTGCACAGTGAGACTTTTCATGATCTGTCTGTGATTTTTGAGAGACAAAACTATTTATTCGGTATCTATTTCCCCAGGGTGACAATTACAAAAAAATATGTCACATTACATAATAAAGCTTCTACCGTGTATATTCTTAGGAAGATATATCGGCATTCCTGAATTTTAGTTGTAGAGATCACACAAGCATTTCTATGGTCAAACTTGTGACAACATTTTCAGATCGGTATTTAGTCTAAATGTTTCTAATTGGATGCTATTTAGTACATTGGGGTAATTAATCAATATTGCCTAATTCTTAAGGGTATGCCACACTGAACAATATCGCTAACGGGATCGCTAAAAAACGTCACTATTTAGCGATCCCGTTAGCGATGTTGTTCAGTGCGGCATCTGCCAGCGACGAGCTTCCTGCTGTGATCTCGCTCGTCGCTGGAATCGTTCCGGACCCTATTTTCTCGTCGGCGCTCCCGCTGGGTAAGTATATATCGCTAGTGTGGCACCTTTTCTTAGCGATTTAGCGGTACTTTTGTACCGCTAAAGTCGTTAAGAAGATCGCTAACGGCGATAGCGTCGTTAACTATATCGCTAAATGTGGCCGCACTTAGCGATATAGAAACAATCCCGCTAGCGATCGCATTAGTATGCGTCGTTATCGTGATCGCTAGCGGGATTGTTTAGTGTGGCAGTACCTTTAGACAATGCAAACAGACTGAGCAGCCTGGAAATGTGCAAATTCATGAAAGTTTTTCATGGTGTTTGAGAAAAATGTTTAATTACAAAAGTGTCTAAAAAAGATAGAGGCAGCACTCCAAGGTCCAAACATGAGTTATTTATTGACCCATAATGATGGCGATGTTTTGCTCCAAATGTGGAACTTTTTCCGGCTTGAAAAGTTCCAGATTTGTAATTGTAACGATACGTTGCCATTAGAGATGAGCGAACCTGCGAAAGTTCGGGTTCAGGCACCTGTTGGGTCCATGAGCAGCAATACGCTCTGCTGGCCAATCAGAGGCCAGCTGCTGACGTCGGTGTACATGTGATTGGGCACATGGTATTGACATCATGTGCACCTGTTGCTTGGACGCCGAAGTCAGCTGCTGGCTTCAGAAGGCAATGTCGCAAAGCGAGGGAGAGAAAGGAAGGTGAGAAGGCAGGATGGGGGACATATATCAGGATGGGAACATATATTTACCTGAATGAAGGGCATATACATGGATAGAGGACATATACAAGGATGGGGAGCATATACAAGGATGGGGGAACATATACATGAATGGGGAGCATATGAAAGGATGGAGGCATATAGAAGGATGGGGGGGAGCATATGCTAGGATGGAGTGCATATACTTGGTTTGAGGGAGCATATACAAGGATGGGGGAGCATACACCACAAGGATGGGGGAGCATATACCACAAAGATTGGGGGAGCATATACCACAAGGATATGGGTGCATATACCAGGATGGGGGTGCATATGCCAGGATGGTGACATATATAATAGAATGTGGGGGCATATCCAAGGATGGTGTGCATATACCAGGATGTGGGGGCATATACCCGGAGGGGGAGCATATACCAGGATGGGAGAGCATATACCAGGGGCATATATACAAGGATGGGGGCATATACAAGCATTGAGGAGCATATGCAAGGATGGTGGAGCATAAACATGGATGGGTGGGCAAATACATGGATTGGGGAGCATATACAAGGATGGAGGCATATACATGGATTGGGAGAGTATATACAAGGATGGGGAAGCATATACAAGGATGGGGGCACATACATTGTTTGGGAGTGCATATACCAGGATGGGGGACATATACATGGATTGGTGAAGTATAATCAAGGATGGAGGTATATATACTAGGATGGGGTGTATATACCAGGAAAATATTTCTTCACATGGATTCAAATAAGCAAAAGTACTAAAAAACTATAAAATACTACTTATCACACTTCTGCAAAAGCTAAAAAGTCTAGTTACACAGATAGTCTAAATTTTGGTACTAATTTAAGAGACACTGAAAACACCATGAAATAATTCCCATTTGGAGCCACATCCAATTTTAATGAATAAAAGACAAGGCAAAAACAATAAATTGTATCTAAAGAATTTCAGATTTGAAGTTTCAACCAACAAATTGTCAACTTAACTGATCACTTTTTACGGTGATTGACTAAAATGGTGAGAGGTGGCCATTTTGGTTTACTTTTTTCTTTTGAGCAGCTGCAGCTCAAGTAAATAATATTATTAAATTAATTAAAAAGAAGCCATATTGCTATCATAATCTGTACCATAAATCTAAATGCTATATAAAAAATAAAACATCCACATTTCACACTGTGCTATTAAGTGAAGAACTGATTTTTAACAAATGTAGAAGAAAAGTTTAGCTGTTTATACAAGCTGATAATCCTCTAAAATAACAAAATGAATAAATTATACAACTAAAAAGACACTAACAAGAAAATTCATTGTCCATAGAAAAATTTTGTACCATCCCCCATTGAAAAATATATTTCTTAACGCATTTTTTACCAGCTATTTCTTATGACCTTTTGTGAAGCAATGAAGAGGAAGTACGTACCTATTTGCAGAAGGGATGTATTAAACAACCCTGGCAGTACAGTCATTCTCTCCGTGCCCTTTTGTACATTTTTTGTTTGTCATTGTCATTTGAGAATGTACGCCTGCTGGGTACCGGGCGGCGGAGGCTCTTCTTTTAAGAATGCACAACAGCCAGGCACAGTTGAAATAACTGACAGAATAGGCTGCATGGAGACTAAACTAACAACGTGTCTATTTTCAAAGAACTATGAAAAAAATATATTATTGTAATGCATCATACTTTGTTATAAGGTAATTTAGCCTACATGCATAATGTTCTCTCAGGCTGAATGCTTCTCATATATCTCTTGCAAAGACTAATATTTAGCCATTCCTTGATCATAGTATTTTAGTGCTTTATTTTACTGATTTATAGCGTAATGAATTACCAACATCTGGTAATATTGAATTAGAATTTTCCATTTTTTTCCACCTTTCCAATTTTATTTTACTTCACTTCAACTAAAGGAAATACTAAATCAAATGTACAAAAGGTGTTGATTAGCGATATTCTATGGTTTTGTGTATGCAGCTCCAATGCAGACTTTTGTGTCTCCATTTGCATATTACAAACATACCTACATTATGACTACATACCTCAGTACTTTTATTTTCTTTCATCTGCCTCCTCTTTTACTGTGTGTAGACTAGCAAGAAAAACAAGTCAGACAAATTACTTGGGGAGTCTACAGTCATCCCTACAACAAGTGGTAGGTTGTAGCTGTGATATATCTTACATCTAGTAACATGGGGGTACATCTAGTTTCAGCAATACAGACATGTCACTACTGCAGTCAGTCACTGGCTGCAGCAGTCTTTTGACCATCTCTCTGGAATAGGTAGCAGAAATATCAGTGAGCATGAAGGCAACACTGGACCCATTTCTAAATACTGATGGTGGGCCTATAGGTCAGACATTTTTCACGTATTAAAATGTATAATGTGGGTCTGTCACTGGTCTCCTGGCAGCTCTAGAAATTGCTACCTTGGACAGCTTAATACAAGCCAAATCCCAGAGGTTAACTTAGCCTTCACTGTTTGACCCCTTTGTAGGAATCTGGACTTACCTCTGGGTTCAGACCATGGAGTCTGCTACCAAACTATAATGGAAGCTGGCAGGAGTGGTTCGGAATAGTGTGAAGACCAGGAGGGAAAACAAGGTACAAAATGAGAAGATGGTAGGAAACCCAGGAAACAGTCCTAATTATAATAGTAAAAAGCACTAGAAATACACAAGCTGTGATCAACGGGTGTGAACAAGGCAAGGAAAATTATATCTGGCAAATCCCAGCAGTAAGATTGGAGTTTTAGTAGGGTGTAGAGTTCTCCTACTGGCAATGTCAGAGAGCTGATTAGTCAAGCAAGACAGCACACACATCCATGCTGCCAGACAAAAAGTCACTACAGTTCCCAGCCATCCTAGCTTCAGTGGCTGGAAAGAACCTGCATTGCCCTGAGCTTCTGGTCCCGACATTACCTCCATCACCGGAGACGCCTGGTGATAGGAGCACATGTCGCAGGAGCAGGTCCCTGAGAAGATTTGATAAAGTTAAGATAATAAATAATAATAATAATGCTAATATTTTTCTGCCATGATTTTTTATTATGTTTCTAATACAAGGCCATACACTGTTTAAAGGAATGTAAATAATGGTTATAACAATTAGAGATTCTAATAAATAAGACTGACTGAAAATTTCAGGGTACATTGTTGTTTATTTCTATATTTCTCTGTGGCCCTTGGATCCTTCCGGAGCTGACCTTTCATTCTGGGAGAGCCAAACCTAAATTTTAAACACCACATGACTCTTAAATGGTAGCAGAGATCAGAGCACAACAGGTCATTCTGAGCTTCAGGAATGGGTGGTCACTTGTCCTTGATGCTTGCGGAACCTTTTAGCTTAGAGGGTTGGGGATGGAAATTCCTCCTTTTCTTGTAGATAACATTTTTGTAATTCACATCATCTTTTTGTACATGAGTGGAAGAAAATTTAGTCTTGGGCTCTATGTTAAAAAGGGCAAAAATGCTAGTCAAAAAGTAAAAAAAAAGTGTCCCGTGGACCACTTTAGTTCTGCTAAAACTTCATGTGCCTGCCTCCCAAATTGTATTGAATTAGGCATGTCCTCTTTGTAATTGGAATCCATTTTGAACCTTTGAAACCCTTCTGCTGTCATGATTTGCACATTTAGATTTTTCACTTGATAAAGATGCTCGATATGGCGTTGGAACGTGTTGTGAATAAAAAAAATTGTTATCATCTTTGCTGTTGAATAATTGATTCATTCCAGCACCCGCAGCCCACCTTATGTGATTCATCCAACTGGATCCATGGGGAAGCAAAGGAAATTTTCAGAAACAAGGTTAAGGTCAGGAAGGGTCATTTGGGAGTCAGAATCAGAAACAAAATGCAAAGAAAAAGAAAGGTTTGAACCATAATCAGCAGGCAATGATTGATTGTAAAATTTCCCATTAAATAGGACATCAAAGAGAAGTCATCTTACTGCACTCCGATTATGCACCTCTGAATAGGATACTCATGGGTTGATCAGTCAGGTCTGCCATAGAGATGGGACCAGTAAAAGAGGAAGCGTCTGCTTCCATTGGAAGAGCCCTTCGACAGGGATTGTGATCACTTGGCAGTATTCCTCAAAGGAACTGGGCTAGGAGGTTAAACGAGGCTACTAAGAACTGCTGAAAGAAGCACAGACACTAAGGGCAGTATTTTCCCCTATGAAAGTGAATAGATTCTATATGAAATTAATTATTTTCTTTAAGAAAATAGGGATTCTTAATATGATTCTTTATATTTAAACGTCATTGACTCTAATAGGAGAATATGGATCTGTAGCATCTATTTACCAGCAGTGATCCATAAATAATTCGGAATTAGGTCACCACAGTGACCAGATGGATTTCCTTTTGACTTACGCAACAGGAATACTCCAAACAAGAAATTGCACCATCAGACAAAGTCTAGTTTATTATTAAGCAATGGATGGAATATTATTCTTTTGTCCTTCTTTGGCCTTCAGAAACCAATTATGTTAAGAAAATTTTGCAAAGAATTAAGGCAAAAAAGCAATTGCAATATCCATAACTATAGGATGCCAGTTGAGACACATTTGCATTACTGTCCATAAGCTGGTGATGGATTCAGAATCAACAATAGGATACCTGTATACATTCTGGTGGCAACCCTGACCTCTGTAACACATGGACCACAATGCAGACCTGTAGTATGGAAATTCCTTTTATGCAAAAGCATAAAGAATACCTGAACGTGATCAAGAAAAGCCACTAACGGCATGTAAGCGATCTATGGCATTGTCAGTCAAGGTTACCCTTAATATATTTTTGAAAGAATGCATTAAAACATGACCGTCTAGTCGAAAGATGGCACATTGAGCAAGGTAACATTAAGCATAAAGCTATTTAAGAGAAGAATAATGTTATTAAATAGGAAGCATAACATTCTGTGGTGGGAATGATGGCCACACATAATGTAACCTTATAAAGTCACACATTTATACCATGAAAAATATTTTTAAAAGAAAATGTAGACAGATTCCTGTGATATAGCCATATTGTTTTACTGGAAATTTCCAAAATTCAAATAATTATTTCAGAATA
The DNA here is from genome assembly GCA_033576555.1 of Oophaga sylvatica. NCBI lineage: Eukaryota > Metazoa > Chordata > Amphibia > Anura > Dendrobatidae > Oophaga > Oophaga sylvatica. The sequence goes on along the minus strand of JARQOD010000001.1, from coordinate 948,571,666 downwards.
ATTTAGTTAAAATAGCCTGGAGTAATTCTGTCCATGTTCTGTTTCAGGTGGAAATTAACATGGCACCTCCTCTAAAATTGAAAAAGCTAAATGGTATAACTAATGCATCTCTTACAGAATCTGTTAGACTCACCAGGTGAGGAGGATACTTGAAACCCCAAGTCCAGACGGGCATACGGATCCTGGCATTGATATAGCAGCCGGAAGGCACATGCGGTGCAAAGACTTGTAACAATGGAGGCCACAGGCAGATAAGTGCAGAGAGGACACAGGAAAGTCCAAAGGCAGATGCAGGCCATAAGCAGATAGAGGTGCGCAGTATAACAAACAGGACTAAGAGTTGTGTGTCTTAGTGGGCCTTAAATAGGCCTAGGTATATGATGACATGGAGACACTCCAGTCAACTGATAAACCCAAAGTGGAGCACATAAAGGGCATTGGCCTTAAGGGAAGATAGTGAAGCCCTGACGAGCAGAGGCAGGTGCATAACAGAAATAAAAAAAATCTGGGGATTGCAATCAAACTAGTAGCCACTTTTCTCTTTCTTTGCATGACATCTGATTTCCATCTTTTTGCTTTTTCCCACTTCTATTTTATTAATTGGTCTAAGCCCCCCAAACACAATAGATGAAAATCATCCAAACCTGACAATTTTGGCAGAACTGGAATTCCATCTAATGTGAATGGATCCTGTCAACTATGAGAGGGGAAAAATATTTGATCTTTGTCCACCACCAATCACTAGAATGGGCCTAGTGTTCCTTTGCACTTCATCACTGCATGTCTTCAGTGGAGTCTAAATGGATTGGTGGTTGCACATTCGAACTGACATTTCACTCAATTTAGTAGACAAATCTACTCATTATCTCGGTAATCAACTGTTTTTGTTGGCATCTGTGATTTTCTTAGAGTAACCTCTTTACCGTAATTGATATTGTATAGGCACATGCAACCAACAGAGTTAAAATTTATGATTCTGAATTTCTAAATCCAAACAGGGCTCTATTGGGATAATGGGTTTTGCTATCCAGAACTGAAGACCTTGGTGTTTAACCTCCCACTTCCATGTCCTTTTATGATTGATACTTCAATTAATTTCTTTTGCTTTCTAACCTTATGAAAAAGATATTTTGCAAAGGTTCTTACACCTAAAAGAACAGTGCTTGGACCAAAAAAGGCTTGGTTCCCTCTTTTCAGAAATCCCAAAGAATCCATGTGTTCTTATATCATTGTTGAACTCTGAAACATAACAGGCATACATTGCTTTGAAAAAGTATTCATACCTGTGAACTTTTCCACATTTTTCATGTCACACTCACAAATGTAAGTATATTTTATTAGGATTTTATGTGATATGCAAACACAAAGTAGCAAGTATTTGTGAAGTGTAAAGGAAATGATTTATGGTTTTACTAATTACCGTATATACTCATGTATAAGCCGACCCGTGTATAAGCCGACCCCCCTAATTTTGCCACAAAAACTGGGAAAACTTATTGACTCGCGTATAAGCCTAGGGTGAAAAATGATTATGCCCCCATATGATGCTCCACAGATTATGCCCCATATGCTCCACAGATTATGCCCAATATGCTCCACAGATTATGCCCCCATATGCTCCAGATTATGCCCCCATATATTCCACAGATTATGCCCCCGTATGATCCACAGATTATGCCCCATATGCTCCAGATTATGCCCCATATGTTCCACAGATTATGCCCCCATATGCTCCAGATTATGCCCCAAATGTTCCACAGATTATGCCCCCATATGCTCCATATTATGCCCCCATATGTTCCACAGATTATGCCCACATATGCTCCATATTATGCCCCCATATGCTCCAGATTATGCCCCATATGTTCCACAGTTTATGCCCCCATATGCTCCATATTATGCCCCATATGCTCCAGATTATGCCCCATATGTTCCACAGCTTATGCCCCCATATGTTCCATATTATGCCCCCATATGCTCCATATTATGCCCCATATGCTCCATATTATGCCCCCATATGCTCCAGATTATGCCCCATATGTTCCAGAGCTTATGCCCCCATACGCTCCATATTATGCCCCCATATGCTCCAGATTATGCCCCATATGTTCCACAGCTTATGCCCCCATATGCTCCATATTATGCCCCATATGTTCCACAGGTTTTGCCCCCATATGCTCCATATTATGCCCCCATATGCTCCAGATTATGCCCACATATGCTCCAGATTATGCCCACATATGCTCCATATTATGCCCCCATATGCTGCACAATTATGCCCCATAGTATAGGCCTCATATGCTGCTGCTGCTGCAAAAAAAAATGACATACTCACCTCTCGTCGCTGGGGGCCAGGTGCCGGTGTCCTGAGCAGGCGGCACCTGAGATATTTACCTGTCCCTAGGTCCACCACAGCGCACTGCTCCCTCGGTCTGACTCCTCTGTGAGTCTATGTGTGAATGATCTGGCAGGGGGCGGGGCGTGCACTAATGACGTCATCGCGCCCTCTGCCTGATCGACATTCACACACAGAGGAGTCAGACCGAGGGAGCAGTGCGCTGCGGTGGACCGAGGGACAGGTAAATATCACTATACTCACCCCTCCGCCGCACGTCCCTGCAGCCTCTCCTCTTCTCCCGGCGCTCTCCGCAGCGCTTCAGTCCTGCAGCGGTCACGTGCTACCGCTCATTAAAGTCATGAATATGTGCATATTCATGACTTTAATGAGCGGTGCCATGTGACTGCTGCAGGAAGGAGCCTGAGATCGTGGGAGAAGCAGGGGGGCTGCAGAGACCGCACCGGCGGAGGGGTGAGTATGACACGACACCCCCGCTCCCCCTCCCCCACCGACCCCAGTATATGACCCGCGTATAAGCCGAGAGGGGGACTTTCAGCCCTAAAAAATGGGCTGAAAATCTTGGCTTATACATGGGTATATACGGTATTTAAAAAATATAAATCTGAATTGTGACATGAATTTGTATTCAGCCTCCTGTAGTCTGATGCCCCTAAATAAAATCCTGAGTGACCAATTGCCTCCAGAAGTCACATCAATAGTAAATTGAGTACATCTATGTGTGATTTATTCTCAGTATAAGAAAGCCTCAGCAATTTGTTTGAGAACACTAAGGATCAAACAGCATCTTGAAAACCAAGGAACACACTAGACAGGTCAGGGATAAAGTTGTGGAGAAGAGTAAAGCAGGGTTAGGATATAAAAATTAGCTCAAGCTCTGAACATGTCACAGAGCACTGTACAATCCATTATCCCAAAATAGGAGTATTGCACAGCTGAAAACCTGCCAAGACATGGCTATCCAACCAAACTGACATCCCAAGCAAGGACAGCATCAATTAGAGAAGAAGCCAAGATGCCCATGGTCACCCTGGAGAAGCTGCAGTCTGAAGAATCTGTCCACAGGACAATTATTAGTTTTGTGCCATAAATCTGGCCTTTATGGAAGAGAGGCAAGAAGAAAGCAATTCTTGAAAGCAAGAAATAAGAAGTAAGTTTGAAAAAAACATGTATGGGTTACATCTAGCATGTGGAAGAAGATGTTCTGGTCAGCTAAGACCAAATTAGAACTTTTTGGGCTAGATGCAAAATGCTACATGTGGCTGCAAACTAACACTGCACATCCCCCAGAAAACACCATCCTCACCATCAAACATGGTGGTAATCTCAACATGCTGTAGGGAAGTTGGTCAGAGTTGATGGAATGATGGATGGAGCTAAATACAAGTCATTCCTGAAGGAAAGCCTGTTAGAGGCTGCAAAAAGACTTGAGTCTGAGGTGTAGGTTTAGATCTAAATTCCACTGGGAATCTGTGACAAGACTTAAAAATTGCTGTTCACAGATGCTCTCCATCCAGTCTCACTGAGAGTTAGCTTGCAAAGAAGAATGGGCAAAGCTTTCATCTCTAGATGTACAAAGCTAGTAGAGACATATCCATAAAGACAAAGTATTAACTCAGGGGGGCTGAATACAAATGCAAATTACAATTTTCAGATTTATATTTTTAAAATATTTAGAAAACCAAGTATCATTATCCTTACAAATACTTTCTATTTAGTGTTGGTATATCACATAAAATCACAATAAACTACACTTTTGTGGGTGTAATGTGAAAAATGTGGACAAGTTCATGGTGTATGAATACTTTTTAAAGGCATTGTATGTAATCCACCATTAAAACTGAAAAATTTGACTGATCTTTAAAGACAATTGTCAGCTTTTTTATCAGTATTTTTATTAATGATGATCGAATCTTTTGAAATTTGAATTTGCCAGATTTGCTGAATTTTCATTGGAAATTCAATTTGCGCTGAATCAATTAGCCAAATCGAAAGTATCCCAACGTATCCAATTGCCCTGAAAATCTGTATGACACTATTCTCTTTAACTCACATTCTAAACCCCTTCCCTGCTAAGCTGTGACCTGTGACATCCTTAAACTATCTAGATGGATAGCTGCATTTCTTGCCTCAGCTTTTATACATGGTTTGATAGTCCCTCATTATTGGTTGTTCTATACCAAGTATTGTGATTAGTGCAAGGCATTATGATATGTAGTCATTTTGTGACCCATGCAATCTTCTGCAATATGTAAAGAAGTGAGTCGCAAATTATTAAAATTTCCTAAAAATTCAGCACATTTGATTTGCATAGAATCAACTCACTCAGTTCTAATTTTTATCCTACACTGGAAAATATTTGTTGTATAAAGAAAGCTAAATGCAATTATAAGACTACAAGTTAGGAAAATTGATTTACCAAGTTACCAAGTGAAATAACTGCAGAGAATTGGCCAGAGGTCTGTCATGGAGTCTAAACTAAGAGTTTTTTTTGAAGATTTACTGAAATGGTCCCTGTATTTTCAACAAATTTTGCCTAAATCAATAGTACAAGCAAACATAAGAGCTAGGGTTGGTCGAATAGCTTCGGATAAGTGCTTATCCGAATAGCTATAGCGCTTACCAAATAGCTGCCTCGGTAACCAGGATACCTGGAGCGCTCCCGATAATCAGCTGTTCGGCGCAGCAGCTGCGTGTATCGTGGCTGTTCGACAGTGAAAACACATGGATGGATAGTCCAACAAACAGGCTCTCCATGCATGTGTTGTGACTGTCACGCAGCCATGACACATGCAGCTGTGGTGCCGAACAGCTGATTATTAGGAGCACTCCAGTTATCCAGGTTACCGATGCAGCTATTCTGGAAACCACTATAGCTATTCAGATAAGCACTTATCCGAAGCTATTTGATCAACCCTAATAAGAACCTTTGTAATATATCTTATCAGAGAATTAGTCTTCTCTTTCCACACATGAGAAATTTCCCACGTACTAAATGATTATTCATTCTGTTGAATGCATCTGATTCAGACTGCCTAGGAATCAGATTATTGCTGCCTATTGAAGTCTATAGAGAAGAATGGGGGAGAAGACAAGGGAAATATGTAGAAGAGATATATGCAGACCATGCTGCAGCTTTTTAGTAAGTGTTTTATCTCACCCCAGTCCTAGAGTCACAGCTACACTGCTCATCAATGCTCTACCTGATGATTAGTTTGGACATGTGTTACGTAGAGAAAGAAGAGTGGGAATCCCTCATGTCTCTGTGATCTGCCCTTTTAACACCTGGCCATTATAAATCCACCCCCACAATCCCCCTTCCAGTAATGTTTTCTCTGTATTGTTTGGTTGCCTTTTAAATAACTATTGACTTTCCTTTTTTGTCTTTCAGTATCTTCCCTTAATGGTTCCATTTTCCTCTTACCCTATTTTTGTTAAGTCCCGTTACCTACTTAAAGACAATCTGTCAGTGGGTCAACCGTCCTAAGCCATCTATATGGGCCGCAGGTCATAGGAAGCTGAATAACATGATACCTTGATAATTGCAATCTGATGTATTATCCCAGGGTAATGTACATTTTTCTCAATATGTAAATGAGCTGTTAAGATCTATAGAAGGGGCATAGATCTCCCTGAGAATCTGCCTTCAGCATATCTTAAATGAAAGAGGGCATTACCAACGTGAGACATGTAATAACTGATTGTTAGCTCTCCTGATCTACACGTCTCACACTTTTAATGCCCCTTTTCAGTTAACATAAGCTATGGAAGAAGATTCTCAGAGAGATCTATGTCCGGCCCATAGATCTCAACAGCTCATTAAGAAAAACATGATTTTTGTCGGTAATAAGACATTGGATCACAGATATCAATGTATCATTTTATACAGGCTTCTATGACCTGCATGCCCTTATACCAACTTAGGAGAGTTGATTCTAATGACAGATTCCCTTTAAAACATCATATTATATGCTTATGCTGGACTGGCACACACCCTTTTCTTTGTGTATGATATCTTTAACAATCACGTTTTTTTCTGCCTCCTCATCCCATTTTTTTTCCCTCTAACAATTACTGTTTTTTGTTGTTGTGTTTTCTAAGCTAAAGAAAGCATTTATAAAAAGATGATTGGAAAATGATGGCTATTATGTGTGAATTTGTATGGGGGGTAGTGAGGTAGTGAGTAGGGATGGCCAAGCCTTTGGAAGTTTGAATTCTGGTACCCAACCCGAACTTTATTAAAAAGTTTGATTCAGGTACCAGAACTGTGCTCAAACTTGCACCAGAACCCGAACCACATTGAAAACAATGTAGACCTGAACTTTTGAGCTGGAAAATTCTCACTCTCTCTCTTCCCCTCTTCCGCTCCCGGACTTCTCCCGGAACTCCAAACATTGTAATGGTGGGCATTCAGGAGAAGTCCTTGTTCGGAATTTAGTACCGGACACCGATACGAACCCCGAACTTTTTAGTTCGGGTTTGCTCATCTCTGGTAGTGATGAATAGCGTACAACTTACAACTACTGAAGGTCTATGGCCGATTTTGGAAGCCTGGTTTTACGCCTGTAGCCCATTCCAATTTTCTTGTGCAATGCAAGTTTAATTTGGCTTTGAATTGGAGCCCCAAAAAAATGTACATCAAATTTTAAGCCCAATAGGTTCTGAGCTTTATGCTTCATCTACTTTTAATCTAGATATTTCCATATCTAACAAAGACCTGGGTCTATGAAGTTTGAGGACGTTTTATATACCTTACGTGCACACTTTGCTATAATTATCCCTTTACACTTGGTTGAGCAGGAACCTATTTTTTATAGCATTAGCTCTTAATTCCTAGGTATTCCCATATATCCATTTGTGTTCCTTTATGATGGCTTCTTAGAAATAATCATCTTTTCATGCACAGTGGTTATAATGATGGATCACAAGCACCACTGCAGCGGATACAGTTCAGGGATCATAAGGACCGACTCGGTAGAAAAGCATTTTTTCAGTTATATGTCCTGCTCCCCTGCATTAATATACTATATCTTCCCAAGACAAGAGAGCTATTTTTATGGATGCGTAATGTATTACAGAGTGTACTGTATCTCAGTGTCACAAACTAGACTTGTTAGAATGAACACGACTATCTCAAAGATTCAACCCGTGTCTGTGCGTCTAACACTCGGAGCCATGAGCACCGGCTGACACTTAACAGAACACTGCTGATAATTCTATAGACTATTGCTACTAGTCACTCATCTGACTCCGCTGAATATCACATAGGTACTGGACAGGAACTGACAATCTGTTTCCATATGATATAGAAAATAAACTTTTTTCCAATGTCATATAAATACATTTACCTAATTTATACAGTATATAACTTTATCTCATTACTTCTTAAGTCCATCTTCAATGGACCACAAGAGTATGCTTGCAAGTTGAGTATTTGCAGTAGATTTTTCTGCATCTGCACCAAAAAACAAATTGTTGCCAGAAAAAAAGCTGTGTAAAATACATTTTTTTTATGAAAGTTTACATTTATTTATGCATTTTTTTTCCCATTTATTCATATCAGTGAAAAATCTGGCAAAAATGCTGAAAGAATTAACATGCTGCTAATTTGAAAGCAAAAAGAAGTGCATTTATGGTTCATATCTATATGGAAAAAAATGTAGCATGTGCATAAGATTTCAGACATCTAATTCACTTTGCTGGAAGTGTAAAAGGCAACATTTTTTAACCCTTGCAAAAATACACAAGTGACAACAAATCAACCTGACAAATAATAAGCCAAGTCAGGAATCCTGGAGGTTACGGAAATTCGCACAGTTCCTGTCCTTGGCCAGAGAGCACTGATCTGAGCTGTTTTTGCACATAGTGATCCACTCCTCTCTATCTCTGAGCTTCTGAGCTATTGTAAGGATTAGTGTTGAGCGATACTGCTCGATATCTAAAAATATCGGATCGGAATGGTATCGCCGATATCACTAAATATCTTCAATATCCGATTCCGATACCGGAAGTCCCATGTAAGTCTATGGGAACCAAATATCGACATTAAAAAAACCCATTCTTGCCTTGTTGGTTAATTGTACATGAAGGAAAACAACAAAGACTAATGTAGAATGTATTGGGGGAGGTTGAGGAGACATTAAAGGCATACATGTTTAACCCAATGCATTGGAATAGCATTAATATATATTTTTTTGGAAATACGTTTGGATTGACTAACAAATTGACAATGTTGTTAACCTTTTTTCTATTTTGGCAAATATGTATGTTTCACAACTTCCATGCTCTTCACCTTTTTAACTTTTGCCAGTGCCACACTTTCTCCTTCATAATCTTCAGCAGCATCATCTTTCTCATCAAATTATTCTTCATCTTCACCTTCTTAATCTTCTTCTTAAACTTCTTGCTATTCATGTTTTTGTTTACATTACTCATATTGTTATTATTAAACTAATTAATCTTCTTCATATTCAAATTCTTCATCTTCTTCCTCTTCATCTTCTTCATCATATTCTTATTTGTGACAGAGATTACTGTACTTGTAATCTGTAAAAGTATGAATTGTTCATCCTTCCGTTCTTGCTGTCACAAAAGATTTAAATTACAACAGTATTTGTCCGTGTTCAGTTTAGCCTGCAGCAGCAGGCATTTTCCAGGGGCACCACGAGGAGGAACGGACTCACCCCCATACACTGCTTAGTCTTCTTCTGCTTAGAATTTAGAGCATATATTTTGCTCTTCATTTTGGTCTTATACTTCATGTTCTTCTGCTTTTTGATCTTCTGCTTATTGTTCTTCTGTCTCTTGTTCTGTATCTTGTAGTTTGTCTTAACCTTCTTTGTCCTGTTGGTGATCTTCTTCTGGGTAATCTTTTATTTTTTCTTTGTGATGGTGTTCAGGCTGGTTGGCTTCATGCTCGTCGTCCTTGTTGTCGTCATCTTCTTCTGGGTGGTCTTTAAGGTCGTCTAATTTCCGAGAACCAGCTGACGTTACTGGAACCCTGACGGGTATCAGATGGAGCAAGAGACAATGGAAGTAACGAGGACCAGCTGACTGTGCTGGAACCCGGAGGGGCAGCAGAAGGAAAAGAGGCAATGTCACAACCGAGTACCAGCTGACGTTACTGTGACACGGTTACTAAGCAGGAGGTACCTGTGCTCCAAAGCACTACCAAGGACCAGCAGACGTTGGTGGAACTCGGATACGGAGATGGAGGCACCTAGGCCAAAGGCACTGGGGAGAACCAGTTGACGGTACTGGACCCCGGACGGGTAGCAGAAGGAAAAGAGGCAATGTCACAACCGAGTACCAGCTGACGTTACTGTGACACGGTTACTAAGCAGGAGGTACCTGTGCTCCAAAGCACTACCAAGGACCAGCAGACGTTGGTGGAACTCGGATACGGAGATGGAGGCACCTAGGCCAAAGGCACTGGGGAGAACCAGTTGACGGTACTGGACCCCGGACGGGTAGCAGAAGGAAAAGAGGCAATGTCACAACCGAGTACCAGCTGACGTTACTGTGACACGGTTACTAAGCAGGAGGTACCTGTGCTCCAAAGCACTACCAAGGACCAGCAGACGTTGGTGGAACTCGGATACGGAGATGGAGGCACCTAGGCCAAAGGCACTGGGGAGAACCAGTTGACGGTACTGGACCCCGGACGGGTAGCAGAACGCACCCATGAAAATGTAAGTTGACAGGACGCAAGCCGTCCGCAGTTACCGAATCACACAGTCCTACAGTGGGTGCTTGTCCTATTGTCACAATGGAAACAGCCTTTATTTACATATCCCACAGCACACATAGGAATCACCTAAACTGCAGGCACCATAGAGTCGGCTAACCCGAATGCAACACGACAGCACAACTTATTGGAGGATAATTGACGTTCACACTGCCAGGAAACAGCTGTCGTGCTGTAACCAGGCTGGCCAGGAGTCAGTACCCTGCCAATTACTTACGAGCAACAAATGGCGGTGTTGTAGCCCAGGGAGTAGAGTTCAGGTGGTAGAAAGATGAACATAACAGGAGACATGGAAAACGTTGCCAAACAGTTATTTAATCTGAAAACGGACAGGCAAATTCAGGTGAGATCCATGCCTTGTTCATTTTCAGAAAAGTAAGCCGGTCTACATTCTCTGAGGATAGTCGCATGCGACGGTCTGTTACTACACCACCTGCAGCACTAAAGACGCGCTCAGATAATACACTGGCAGCAGGGCAAGCCAGCACCTCCAATGCATACTGGCTAAGCTCTGGCCATGTATCCAACTTAGAGACCCAAAATTTGAAAGGGGAAGAGGCATCTGGGAGTACACTTAGAGGGAAAGCCAAGTAGTCTGTCACCATCTTACGGAAACGTTTCTTCCTGGTGACTGGAGCTGTCTCGGATGGTGTAGACCTTGCTGGTGCTGTCACAAAACTTCGCCACATTTGTAACATACAGCTCTTGCCATGTGCAGAGGCGCTGCTTCTGCTCCCTCTTGTTGTAGAGGTGTCTACACTGCCTCGACGCACAGAGCTGCTTTGTAAAGCAGTAGCAGCAGCAGCAGCTCTCTCGGCTGGAATGTACAACAGTATGGATTGCACCAGTGTGTCTTGGTACTCCTGCATTTTACGGTCCCGGTTCACCGGTGTGATGAGGGTTTGTAAGTTGTCCCAGTAGCGAGGGTCTAGGAGGGTGTACACCCAATAATCTGACGTGGTGAGAATGTGGGCGATGCGGCGGTCGTTTCTCAGGCACTGAAGCATGAAATCAACCATGTGCTGCAGACTCCCAACTGGCCAACAAAGGCTGTCCTCTGGAAGAGGCGTCATCTCTGCCTCCTCTGCATCACCCCACCTCGCTCTACATACTGACTAGAGCGTTGTGTACCTCCCTCTGTAGGGATTTCTTCCTCCTCCATTGACTCCTCCTCCTCCTCCTCATCCTCCTCACAAAGTGAGCCCTGCCCAGCCCTTTGTGAGGAACCACGTTGCGATGACTGTCCTGAAGGTAATTGAATTTGTGACTCCTCATCCTCCACCTCTTCCAAAACCTCTTCCTTTAGTGCTTTCAGTGATTTCTGAAGCAGGCAGATAAGAGGGACAGTCATGCTGACTAGTGCATCATCTGCACTCGCCATCCGCGTTGAGACATCAAACGCACGCAAAATGTCGCAGATGTCCTTCATAGAGGCCCACTCAGTAGTGGTGAAGTGTGAACGGCGCAAATTGCGAGTTGATTGCGCCTGTTGCAGCTGATACTCCATTACTGCTGGCTGCTGCTCACACAACCGCCCCAACATATGTAACGTGGAATTCCACCTGGTGGGTACGTCACATATGATGCGATGTTCAGGAAGGCGAAATCTGACTTGCAGAGCTGCAATGCACGATCTGGCCATGCTGGAACGTCGCAAGTGAGCGCACTCTAGGCGGACCTTGTGCAGCAGTGCATCAAGATCCGGATAGTCCCTCAAAAAACTCTGCACGACCAAGTTGAGCACATGTGCCAGACATGGTATGTGAGTGAGGTTGCCAAGGCCCAGAGCTGCCACCAGATTTCGGCCATTGTCACACACTACCAAGCCTGGCTGGAGATTAGCTGACAAAAACCACACTTCGCTCTCCTGCTTGATGGCATCCCAGAGCTCCTGCGCTGTGTGGCTTCGATTCCCCATGGAAATTAATTTCAGGACGGCCTGTTGACGTTTGGCCACGGCTGTGCTCATATCGGTCGCAACAGGTAAGCGTTCACTGGTCCATGTGGAGCTATACCGTGACGGCTCGTGCAGCGATGATTCTGAGGAACTGGAGTAGGAGGAGGAATCAATGTGTACAGACTGGATTCCTGCAATCCCTGGAGTTGGCAGAACACGTACAGCGCCACTGGCAAGATCTGTACCCGGCTCCACAACATTGACCCAATGGGCAGTGAGGGAAAGGTATCGTCCCTGGCCATGGGTACTGGTCCACGCATCGGTGGTCAGGTGGACCCTGCTACTGACGGCGTTTAGTAGCGCATGTTTAATGTTTCCCTCGACATGTTTTTGCAGAGCAGGGACGGCTTGCCTGCTGAAATAAAATCGACTTGGCACATTATATTGTGGGACTGCCAATGCCATAAAGTTCCTGAAACTGTCAGTCTCCACCAGCCTGAATGACAGCATTTCAAGGGACAGGAGTTTTGCAATGCCAGCATTCAGAGCCTGTGCTCGTGGATGGTTTGCCGAGTATGGCCGTCTTTTATCCCATGCCTGTGGTACCGATGGCTGTTTTGTGGTCTGGGAGTGTGACGATGACTGTGAACTTGCTGCTGTGGGTGGAATAACAGTTTGTCTATGGACAACAGTGACCGAGGTTCTTCCATGGAGATCCTGTGAGGAAGCCGAACCAGGTGTGTGTGAGCTGGAGGTAGAGGCTCCAACACGACCTGAAGATGTAGGTGCTGCTGTAGGTTGGCCTACATCTCCAGTGTGACTTTGTAACTCAGCTACGTGCTTTGTCCGTACATGTTTCCACATATTTGTGGTATTCAGGTTACTGATATTTTTACCTCTTTTAACTTTTTGCTTACACAGCTTGCATTGAACATAGCAAATATCATCTACAAGTCTGTCAAAAAAGGACCACGCAGTGCAAGTCATGGGAGCGCCAATTTTGACATTTCTAAGAGAACTGCTCCCAACAGGTGCCAAACTGGAGGCTACAGGCAAGCGAGTCTGCAGCCTACCTCTCCCTCCTCTTTGTACCGTTGGGACAATCTCTTCCTCAGAGCTGCTCCCACCACCTTCCTGTTGCTCACGCCATGTTGGGTCTCGGACTTCATCATCTCCACTACCCTCTTCCAACACCTGCTGCTGTTGGATGGTCTGGGCAGCACCATGCTCCACAAAACCTGGCACCTGATTCTCATCATCATCATAAGATGCGTTCTGCGGTGTGCTGTCCATCGGCACTGGCTCACCCGCCTCTTCAGATTGAGAGAAACACAGCTGTTGCGCATCACTGCATACTCCCTCTTCTTCAAATTGCAGAATGCTGCTTGCCTGTGCCCGTGTTTGCGAGCCAACAGATTCTGAGAACAGAAGCAGAGACTCAGCTGGCTCCTGTACAGAACTCTTTGACTGCCTGGGCAATTTGACAGGCGGTGAACAGACAGATGGTTGCTCAACAGTGTTGTGTTCCTGAGAGGAGGTGGAAGGAATTGAAGTCGATGCATTGGCTGCCATCCAACCAACAACGGCTTCAATTTGTTCTTCCCGCAGCAGGGGGGCACGCCGAGCTCCTACCAAACTGCGCATAAAGGAACGCTCATGGGTAAAACTGGTGGATGCTGTGTCACTGAGGGCGGCAGCAGCCACAGAATCCCCACGTCCTCTCCCTGCTGAAACTCCACGGCCACGACCACGTGCCTTACTCCCTGCCTTCTTCATCTTGGTAGATTGATAAAGAAAGTCAGAAAAGTTATAAGGCCTAAGTGTGGTTATTACGCAGAGACTGAAGTGAACACTGAAACACAACTGTTCACAATCTGTGAAAGGCTACTCCTTTGTCTACTTCTATAGTGTTTGCAACCAATGTATTGGATACGGATGGAAGCGCGTCACACTAATAGATTATATTTATTTTAAATGGAATGGAGCAGAACCAATTGGAGAGAAATGAAAAGGATGAGGCACTGAGACACGCTCAGCAGAGTACAAGCAGCAGTGCTTGAACAAGTAACTGGAGCGTGATGTGCACTCAAAAAATAAAAAACACAGACTGAAGTGAACACTGAAACACAACTGTTCACAATCTGTGAAAGGCTACTCCTTTGTCTACTTCTATAGTGTTTGCAACCAATGTATTGGATACGGATGGAAGCGCGTCACACTAATAGATTATATTTATTTTAAATGGAATGGAGCAGAACCAATTGGAGAGAAATGAAAAGGATGAGGCACTGAGACACGCTCAGCAGAGTACAAGCAGCAGTGCTTGAACAAGTAACTGGAGCGTGATGTGCACTCAAAAAATAAAAAACACAGACTGAAGTGAACACTGAAACACAACTGTTCACAATCTGTGAAAGGCTACTCCTTTTGTCTACTTCTATAGTGTTTGCAACCAATGTATTGGATACGGATGGAAGCGCGTCACACTAATAGTTAAATTGCATGGAGCAGCAAGAATTACACTGAAGAAAAAAAAAAGAGTCTGTGAGTGACACGTGCAGATGCCTACAGACAGCGTTGCATGCAGAGCAAACTGCAGCGTCACCTGCACTCACACACACCTTGCAGAGCTGTTAGAACAACACTGCAGGCAAAAGGAAGCTTTACACAGCGGTTGGTGCTAGCCTGCCTACAGCACAGTACGCTAAATCGCAATCTCTAACTGTCCCTCAGAGTCAGCACAGCAGCGTTCTGTCCCTTACTGAATTCACAGCACAGTGACGCTAAAATGGCGGCGGCGCCTTTTATAGTGCATTCTGACATCATTTCAGCATCCAATCACAGCCATGCCATTAGTTAACATGACCGCAGCAGTACAGGATGTGCCCACACTTCTTAGGATTCCTCATTGGCTGACTAAAATCACATTGCCTCTCAAAGAATTATGGGAACTTCCGATTCCGGTATACGATATATGGAAAATATCGGAACTAAGTATCGAAAGGCCGAAACAGCTAATATCGGCCGATACCCGATACTTGCGGTATCGTATCGCTCAACACTAGTAAGGATAAGTCATCTATAAGAACGTAGTGGACAACACTCTTTCTTCATCCAAAAAGAAGATTGTCTAAACAAGTTCAAGTGGGTAGAGAAAATGCAGCATCGATAAATGGTAGCAGTCAGGTTTCCACGAAATGATTTCTAACTTACAGGTAAGCTCCACTTAATAAGAGGAAAACCTAGCTTTCATATTGCTTATGAATTCCAGTTTGGCATACATAGTAGAGGGTGGGCCACTTATATGGATACATCTAAATAAAATGGGAATGGTTGGTGATATCAGCTTCCTGTTTGTGGTACATTAGTATGAGGGAGGGGGAAAACTTTTCAAGATGGGTGGTGACCATGGCGGCCATTTTGAAATTGGCTATTTTGGATCCAACTTTATTTTTTTCCAATGGGAAGATGGTCATGTGACACATCAAACTTATTGAGAATTTCACAAGAAAAACAATGATGTGCTTGGTTTTAACATAACTTTATTATTTCAGTAGTTATTTACAAGTTTATGACCATTTATAAAATGTGTTCAAAGTGCTGCCCATTGTGTTGGATTGTCAATGCAACCCTCTTCTCCCTCTCTTGACACACTGATAGCAACACCACAGAAGAAATGCTAGCACAGGCTTCCAGTATCCGTTGTTTCAGATGCTATACATCTCATATCTTTACAGCAAAGACAATTGCCTTCAGATGACCCGAGTCAGGTCCGAGCATTCCTATATGAACAGTTTCCTGGACAGTGGATTGGTTGTTGTGGGCCAGTTGAATGGCCACCAAGGTCTGCCGATCTGACCCATTAGACTTTTATCTTTGTGGTCATTCGAAGGCACTAGACCCCTTAAGGAACTTATCTAGATGTGTGGTGAGCACTTTGAACCCCCAAGTGCTTCACAGAAGTTTTTAACGCGAAGCCATAAAAATAAAAAATCATTTTTTTCCCACAAAAGAGATGTTTTCACCCCAAATTTTTACTTTCACAAGGGTAATAGGAGAAATTGGACCACAAAAGTTGTTGTACAATTTGAACTGAGTATGCCGATACCCCATATGTCGGGGTAAACCACTGTTTGGGTGCATGGCAGAGCTCGGAATGGAAGGAGCACCGTTTTGGAATGCAGACTTTGATGGAATGGTTTGCGGGAATCATGTTACGTTTGCAGAGCCCCTGATGTGCCTAAACAGTAAAAAACCCCCACAAGTTACCCCCATTTTGGAAACTATCCCCCCTAAGGAGCTTATCAAGGTGTGTGGTGAGCACTTTAAACCCCCAAGTGCTTCACAGAAGTTTTTAACGCAGTGTTAAGGGCCTGCGGAACGCACCTAATAGATATTAAGGAGAGGTGCGTTCGCAGCCCGGGGTCCACCGTGCAGGTGGAGCCTGCTGCTAGTAAGATGGCGTAAATAGGCAGTATAAGCGAACTCTGTTATCCCGCAGAGTCGCAGATGTAAACGCCATTGCACTATATGGCGGAATAAGCGGTCTCTGTTAACTCACAG
The DNA here is from genome assembly GCA_033576555.1 of Oophaga sylvatica. NCBI lineage: Eukaryota > Metazoa > Chordata > Amphibia > Anura > Dendrobatidae > Oophaga > Oophaga sylvatica. Next base: position 948,555,103 of record JARQOD010000001.1, on the reverse strand, counting down.
AGCCGCTGTAACAAAGACTGTGTCCTGTTAGACTCACAGGGAACACAGATGACTGCTAAGCGGATTGCAGTCTGTGGTCATGCAATCAGAACCCAAGCAGTAATCTCCTCACCGGAGTAGCCGGTATTCTAATGGCGTTTTCAGCTGAGCGCTGAACACGTGCATACAATCTCCTCACCAGAGGTGCCGGTATTCTAGGGGCTTATTTCAGCCAGACATAACCATATACATACATGACCACACTGGCGCAAGCACATAACAGATTTGATACTAGCGCACGGCTGTGCGGTAAGGACAGCCTTTTATAGTAGCCACGAGAAAATGACCTTCCAGGAAGGACCAATGGGAAGCTGCTTCAGAACATCAACAGCCACAGGACCTTCCTGAAGGACCAATAGGAGTGGCAGCTGTATCTGAGCATGTGACCCCTGATCTCCAATGGGAGATCTTGCTCTGGGCACGCTCAGATGAAGCAACAAAGAACTTAGTCCTAAAGACGTCTGCTCACCGCTGACCAGTACTGGCTACAATAGCAGAACCTGAAGAGGCAGCAGCAAGTCTCTGCACAGTATTAGACCGGGCGAGACGCTGGGACCGACGTTTTTGCTGAGCAGTGGTAGGGAATGGGTGTGCACACGGGTCAGATAGAAGAGCTCAGGGGTGCTGGTGAAAATGGACCTATGAAGGTTCCACAACAATTGAAAGAGTATAATTCACCGCACACATAAAAAGAAGAGATAATGTTGATGCCAAGAAGTGATATTTATTACAGTTCTCCACTTTCAAACTTGTAGTGCCACATACAAAATAGAAATAAAGGGATTGAATACCCATACATTAATACCCATACATAGATTAATACCCAACGTTTCAATACTCCCGTATCTTAATCATGGGGTACTTAGTAGTGGGTATATTTAGACTGAGGCACTAGATGAAGACAGAATTAAATGCCCCTTTATGCGGTTCCAGGTACTGTCACTATGTCTAATGTAGTAGGGGCAGGAGGCGTTATAAGTCAAAAAAGCAGAGTTGCTGTGAGTGGGGTAATCAGCAAGGCGACGCACCAGCGTCCTGCCATGGCTGCAGACTGCTTTTTTGGCTTATAACGCCTACTGCCCCTACTACATAAGACATAGTGACAGTACATGGAACCGCATAAAGGGGCGTTTAATTCTGTCTTCATCTAGTGCCTCAGTCTAAATATACCCACTACTAAGTACCCCATGATTAAGATACGGGAGTATCAAAACGTTGGGTATTAATCTATGTATGGGTATTAATGTATGGGTATTCAATCCCTTTATTTCTATTTTGTATGTGGCACTACAAGTTTGAAAGTGGAGAACTGTAATAAATATCACTTCTTGGCATCAACATTATCTCTTCTTTTTATGTGTCGGGGTGAATTATACTCTTTCAAGTCTTTGCTGAGCAGGCTCCACTGCGGCCGGAGATGGATGGGGGACCGCAGCGGGACTGGTTCGAGACTCCCCTTGTGCAGCAGCGGGAACTCGAACCCTAACATTACCCCCCTCCCAGGGCCCCCCTTCTTTGGGCCTCGCTGCGCTCAAAGGCAGCGATGAGCTGCGGAGCGTGAACAGGCTCGGCAGACTCCCAGAACCTATCCTCAGGCCCATAACCCCTCCAATCCACCAAATAAAACTTTTCTCCTCGTACCACCTTGCACCCAACAATGGTGTTCACCTCATGATCGTCGGTAGATGAACCCGACGTCCCGGCAGATGACTCGGAAAACTGGGAAATGGACACGGGTTTCAGGAGGGACACGTGAAAGGTGTCGGTGATACCAAGGCGAGGCGGAAGGGTTAGGTGGTAAACCACCGGGTTCACCTGCTCAAGAACTTTAAAGGGACCCAAAAAGCGAGGTGCCAACTTGGTCGACTCTAAACGTAGCCTGATGTTTCGGGCAGAGAGCCACACTAGGTCACCCGGAGCAAATGTAGGAGCGGGGCGCCGATGGGCATCAGCCGAACACCTCATCCTCTCTTTGGAGGCCTCCTGGGTGCGGTCCCAAATGTCCCGTGCCTCCACAGCCCAGTCTGCCACCCTGGAATCGGCGGAAGACACGGGCATGTGCACTGATACCCGCGGATGCTGACCATAGTTCAGGAGGAATGGGGTCTGTCCGGTGGAGTCAGCCACAGCATTATTTAGAGCGAACTCAGCCCACGGTAGCAAGGATGCCCAGTCATCCTGCCTGACAGAGACAAAATGTCGCAAGTATGTGACCAAGGTCTGGTTGGCCCTCTCTACCAACCCATTAGTCTCGGGATGGTATGCAGAGGAGAGATTCAACTCAATGCTGAGTAAACGACACAGCTCTCTCCAGAACCGAGACGCTAACTGGGAACCTCGATCACTGACAATTTTGTCTGGCATACCGTGTAGTCAGAAAATATGCCTAATGAATAAGGCTGCCAAGGCCCGTGCAGACGGTAACCATGGTAACGGCACCAAGTGCACCATTTTAGAGAAGTGGTCGGTTATCACCCAGATGATGGTGCAGCCCCGAGACTTGGTAAAGCCCACCACAAAATCCATCCCAACCATCTCCCAGGGCCTGTCTGCCACCAGTAAAGGGAAAAGTAACCCAGCTGGCAGTTGTCAAGGGGACTTATTCTTGGCGCAGGAGACGCACGCCTGAACATATTCCCTGACGTCACGGACCATATGTGGCCACCAGTATGTCCTCGCCAGCAACTCAGATGTCCTCTTTGCCCCAAAATGTCCACCCACCCTGGACGAGTGCGCCCAAGAGAGTACCTCCGGTTGCAAATTGATGGGCACAAAAGTCTTGCCCGGAGGCACAGACTCAAGCGAAACCGGGGCCACAGTTCTTAGGCTCTCTGTGGGGACAATAAGCCGAGGCTCCTCCTCCACCTCCTCAGAGGACACCACGGAGCGAGACAGAGCATCGGCACGAATGTTCTTCTCCCCGGAGAGAAAATGGAGGGTGAAATGGAACCGGGAGAAGAACAGGGACCATCTGGCCTGACCGGAATTTAGCCGCTGGGCGGTCTGTAAATAGACCAAATTTTTGTGGTCAGTGAACACTTGAAAGGGAAAGCGAGCCCCTTCTAGGAGATGTCTCCACTCGGAAAAGGCCAACTTTATGGCTAGCAACTCCCTATCCCCAATGGAATAATTCCTCTCCGCTGGTGTGAAGGTCTTGGAGAAGAAGAAGCAAGGATGTTTACGACCTTGAGCATCCTTTTGAAAAAGGACTGCTCCAGCACCAACGGACGAGGCATCTACCTCCAATATAAAAGGCTTATCAACCTTGGGACGATGTAGGATAGGAGTGCTAGCAAAATGGGACTTGATTGAAGTAAAGGCCTTGGAGATCTCCTCTGACCACAATTTGGGATTGGCTCCCTTCTTGGTGAGGGCTACCAAGGGAGCAACCAAAGTAGAGAAGTGGGGAATGAATTGGCGATAGTAATTAATGAACCCCATAAAGCGCTGCACCGCTTTAAGAGAGTGTGGTTCTTGCCAATCCATTACAGCCTGTAGTTTGGCAGGATCCATAGCCAATCCCTGAGTGGAGATGATATAGCCCAGGAATGGCAGAGACTCCTGCTCAAACACACACTTCTCCAACTTCGCAGATAAGGAATTTGCCCGCAAGAGGTCGAAGACCCTGCAAACATCTCTCCGGTGGGTGTCCATATCTGGAGAAAAGATGAGAATGTCATCCAGATAGACTACCACAGAGGTGACAAGCATGTCCCGGAAGATGTCATTTACGAAATCTTGGAAGACGGCTGGAGCATTACAGAGCCCGAAGGGCATCACAAGATATTCGTAATGTCCATCTCTGGTATTGAACGCCATCTTCCATTCGTCCCCTCACGAAGATCCAGCTTAGTAAATACCCTTGCTCCCCGGAGCCTATCAAAGAGCTCAGATATTAGGGGCAAAGGATATTTGTTCTTAACGGTAATGGCGTTAAGACCCCTATAGTCTATACACGGTCGTAATTCTCCATTCTTCTTCTGCACGAAGAAAAATCCTGCCCTGCTGGTGACACTGACTTCCTAATAAACCCTCTTGCCAGATTTTCCTGGATGTATTGTGACATGGCCTCCGTCTCAGGAAAGAGAGGATACACTCTTCCCCCCCATTCCAGGCAAGAGGTCTATAGGGCAGTCATAGGGGCGATGAGGCGGAAGAGTCTCTGATTTTTGGAGAATACGTCCGCGTATGACCGATAAACCTTGGGGAGAGAAGCAAGGTCTATGGGTATCTCCGTGGTGGAAACCAGAACGTCCTCTCTGAGACATCTGTCTCTGCAATGATCACCCCAACCGAGTATTCTCCCAGAGGACCACTCAATATGGGGAGAGTGGTGGCGAAGCCAGGGTAATCCCAACAAAACCTCATCTATTCCCTCAGGAAGAACAAAAAGGGATATATTCTCCTGATGAGAAGGGGACATAGACAGAGGTAGAGAGACAGTCTGGTGGGTGATTTGTGAGGGCAGGATTGCTCCATTCAATACTCTCACCGATATTGGCTCGGGGAGCGTCACCAGCGGTATGGAATGGCGAGAGGCAAAGGAGGAGGACATAAAATTCCCCTCTGCCCCAGAGTCCACACAAAGTTTGGCGGGAAGAGTGGATGAACCTAGAGAGATTAACCCTTTAAGGAGCACTTTCGGAGCAAAATCCCTTGCATCTAATGACCCTGCACCCATGGTCACGGAAAATGACAGTTTACTCATTCGCTGGGGACATCGGTTGGCATAATGCCCTGGCTGCTGACACACTCTACAGACCACGGATACTCGAGTGGTCCGAGACTTAGATCCCACTCGAGTAGTCTCCACGGTCTCTGGGGAGTTGGACGCCCGAACGGAAAATTCAAGAGGTTAGGCAAAGGTGGGTGCCAGCCGAAACCTCTGCCTACTCTGGGTCCGCTCTAATCTCCGCTCGTGAAAACGGAGGTCGATGCGGGTAGATATAGAAATGAGTTTCTCCAGTGTGGCAGGAATCTCCCTGGTAGCCAAAGCATCCTTTACATGGTCTGCCAGTCCTCTCCAGAACACTGGAATAAGAACTTTATCTGGCCACTCTAATTCAGAGGCCAAAGTCCGAAATTGGACTGAGAACTGGCTGACCGTGGACAAGCCCTGTGACATTGCCAGCAGTTGGAGCGCCATATCGTGCATGACCTGAGGTCCTAAAAAGACCTTTTTCAGAGCCTCCAAAAACCGAGGAGCACTCCGCACTACACGATCGTCGCGCTCCCACAGCGGCGTTGCCCACTCCAATGCTCTGCCCGACAGAAGAGACACAATAAAAGCCACTTGTGCCTGTTCCGCGGGGAAACGTGTTGCCAGAAGCTCAAGCTGTATAGAGCACTGACTCACAAATCCCCACAAAGTTTACTGTCACCCGTAAACTTGTCTGAAAGTTGGAGGTGGGATAATGTCGGAGCAGAGGTAGCGGTGGACAAACTGGCTGCAGCTACGCTAGCAGCCTGAACAGCGACTGCGGTAACATCCACAGCTGAGGTTGTGCGCTCAAGGACCGCCAACCTACCCTCCAGCTGCTGGATGTACTGCTGTAGACGCTGGTCATCCGCCATTTTACTAGCCAGACCCTTGCGCTAGTATTATGTTAAGGGCCTGCGGAACGCACCTAATAGATAATAAGGAGTGGTGCGTTCGCAGCCCGGGGTCCACCGTGCAGGCAGAGCCTGCTGCTAGTGAGATAGAATAGTAGAGTTGGAAGGGACCTCCTGGGCCATCAGGTCCAACCACCTGCTCAAAGCAGGATTCTCTAAATCATCCCAGACAGATGTCTGTCCAGACTCTGTTTGAAGACTTCCATTGAAGGAGAATTTACCACCTCTCGTGGCAGCCTGTTCCACTCATTGATCACCCTAACTGTCAAAAAGTTTTTTCTAATATCTAATCTGTGTCTCCTCCCATTCAGTTTCATCCCATTGCTTCTAGTCTTTCCTTGTGCAAATGAGAATAAAGATGATCCTTCTACAATGTGACAGCCCTTGAGATATTTGTAGACAGCTATTAAGTCTCCTCTCAGTCTTCTTTTTTGCAAGCTAAACATTCCCAAATCCTGCAACCGTTCCTCATAGGACATGGTTTGCAGACCGGTCACCATTCTGGTGGCTCTTCTCTGAACTTGCTCTAGTTTGTTGATGTCTTTTTTAAAATGTGGTGCCCAAAACTGGACACAGTATTCCAGATGAGGTCTGACCAAAGAGGAGTAGAGGGCAATAATGACCTCACGTGATCTAGACTGTATGCTTCTATTGATACATCCTAGAATTGCATTTGCCTTTTTTGCTGCTGCATCACACTGTTAACTCATGTTCAGTCTGTGATCAATTAGTATACCCAAGTCTTTTTCACATGTGCTGTTACTTAGCCCTATTCCTCCCATTTTGTATATGCTTTTTTCATTTTTATTGCCCAGATGTAGTACTTTGCATTTTTCCCTGTTAAAATCCATTCTGTTAGTTGCTGCCCACTGCTTCAGTTTATTTATATCTTTTTGAATCCTCTCTCTCTCTTCTCTAGTATTAGCTACCCCTCCTAGCTTTGTGTCATCAGCAAATTTGATCAGTTTACCCTCAATTCCTTCATCTAAATCATTGATAAAGATGTTGAACAATACAGGGCCCAAAACAGAGCCTTGTGGTACCCCACTTGATACATTCTTCCAACTGGATGTGCAGCCATTTATGACCACTCTTTGGGTCCGATCACTAAGCTAGTTATGAATCCACCTAACAGTTGCCTTGTCCATTCCATAGTTAGTCATTTTTTCAATAAGGATTGTGTGAGATACTTTGTCAAATGCTTTGCTGAAGTCAAGATATACTATATCTACAGCATACAGATGGCGTAAATAGGCAGTATAAGCGAACTCTGTTATCCCGCAGAGTCGCAGATGTAAATGCCATAGCACTATATGGCGGAATAAGGGGTCTCTGTTAACTCACAGAGCCGCTGTAACAAAGACTGTGTCCTGTTACACTCACAGGGAACACAGATGACTGCTAAGCGGATTGCAGTCTGTGGTCATGCAATCAGAACCCAAGCAGCAATCTCCTCACCGGAGTAGCCGGTATTCTACAGTCATGGCCAAAAGTTTTAAGAATGACACAAATATTATATTTTCACATGATCTGCTGCCCTCTGGTTTTTATGTGTGTTTGGACAGATGTTTTTATCACAGACAGAAATATAATTGCAAACATATGAGTAACAAAAGCTTATATTGACAGTTAGAATGAGTTAATGCAGCAAGTCAATATTTGCAGTGTTGACCCTTCTTCTTCAGGACCTCTGCAATTCTCCCTGGCATGCTCTCAATCAACTTCTGGACCAAATCCTGACTGATAGCAGTCCATTCTTGCACAATCAATGCTTTCATTTTGTCAGAATTTTTAGGTTTTTGTTTGTCCACCCGTCTCTTGATTATTAACCACAAGTTCTCAATGGGATTAAGATCTGGGGAGTTTCCAGGCCATGGACCCAAAATCTCTATGTTTTGTTCCCTGAGCCATTTAGTTATCACCTTTGCTTTATGGCAAGGTGCTCCATCATGCTGGAAAAGGCATTGTTGATCGCCAAACTGCTCTTGGAGGGTTGGGAGAAGTTGCTCTTGGATGACATTCTGGTACCATTCTTTATTCATGGCTGTGTTTTTAGGCAAGACTGTGAGAGAGCCGATTCCCTTGGCTGAGAAGCAACCCCACACATGAATGGTTTCAGGATGCTTAACAGTTGGCATGAGACAAGACAGGTGGTAGCGCTCACCTTGTCTTCTCCGAAGGAGGCGTTTTCCTGATGTCCCAAACAATCGAAAAGGGGATTCATCAGAGAAAATAACTTTACCCCAGTCCTCAGCAGTCCACTGCCTGTACCTTTTGCAGAATATCAGTCTGTCCATGATGTTTTTTCTGGAGAGAAGTGGCTTCTTTGCTGCCCTCCTTGAGCCCAGGCCTTGCTCCAAGAGTCTCCGCCTCACAGTGCGTGCAGATGCACTCACACCTGCCTGCTGCCATTCCTGAGCAAGCTCTGCACTGCTGGTAGCCCGATCCCGCAGCTGAAACACTTTTAAGAGACGGTCCTGGCGCTTGCTGGTCTTTCTTGGGCGCCCTGGAGCCTTTTTGGCAACAATGGAACCTCTCTCCTTGAAGTTCTTGATGATGCAATAGATTGTTGTCTGAGGTGCAATCTTTCTAGCTGCGATACTCTTCCCTGTTAGGCCATTTTTGTGCATTGCAATGATGACTGCACATGTTTCTTTAGAGATAACCATGGTTAACAGAAGAGAAACAATGATGCCAAGCACCAGCCTCCTTTTAAAGTGTCCAGTGGTGTCATTCTTACTTAATCATGACAGATTGATCTCCAACCATGTCCTCATCAACACCCACACCTGTGTTAATGGAGCAATCACTGAAAAGAGGTTAGCTGGCCTTTTATAGCTGCCACGAGAAAAAGACCTTCCAGGAAGGACCAATGGGAAGCTGCTTAAGAACATCAACAGCCACAGGACCTTCCTGAAGGACCAATAGGAGTGGCAGCTGTATCTGAGCATGTGACCCCTGATCTCCAATGGGAGATCTTACTCTGGGCACGCTCAGATGAAGCAACAAAGGACTTAGTCCTAAAGACGTCTGCTCGCCGCTGACTAGTACTGGCTACAATAGCAGAACCTGAAGAGGCAGCAGCAAGTCTCTGCACAGTATTAGACCGGGCGAGATGCTGGGACAGACGTCTTTGCTGAGCAAGCTCCACTGCGGCCAGAGATGGATGGGGGACCGCAGCGGGACTGGTTTGAGACTCCTCTTGTGCAGCAGTGGGAACTCGAACCCTAACACTCAGACCTGTGAAAATAAAAAATCATTTTTTTTCACAAAAATGATGTTTTCACCCCCAATTTTTTACTTTCACAAGGATAACACCAGAAATTGGACTCCCAAAGTTGTTGTGCATTTTTGTCCTGAGTACGCTGATACCCCATATGTGGGGGGAACCATTGTTTGGGTGCATGGCAGGGCTCGGAAGGGAAGAAGCGCCGTTTTGGAATGCAGAATTTGAAGGAATGGTCTGCTGGCGTCATGTTGCATTTGCAGAGCCCCTGATGTGCCTAAACAGTAGAAACCCCCACAAGTGACCCCATTTTGAAAACTAGACCCCCCAAGAAACTTGTCTAGATGTGTTGTGAGAACTTTGAACCCCCAAGCATTTCGCTGAAGTTAATAACGCAGAGGTGTGAAAATAAAAAAATCATATTTTTTTTCCCAAAAATTATTTTTTAGCCCGCAATTTTTTATTTTCACAATGGTAACAGGAGAAATTGGACCCCAAGACTTGTTTTCCAATTTGTCTTGAGTACCCTGGTACCCCATATGTGGGGGAACCACTGTTTGGGCACACGTCGGGGCTCAAAAGGGAAGTAGTGATTTTTGGAATGCAGACTTTGATGGAATTGTCTGCGGGCGTCATGTTGCGTTTGGAGAGCCCCTGATGTGCCTAAACAGTAGAAACCCCCACAAGTGACCCCATTTTGGAAACTAGACCGACCGAGGAGCTTATCTAGATGTGTGGTGAGCACTTTAAACCCCCAAGTGTTTCACAGAAGTTTTTAACGCAGAGCCGTGAAAATAAAAAAATCATTTTTTTTCCACAAAAATGATTTTTTTTAGCTCCAATTTCTTATTTTCCCAAGTGTAACAGGAGAAATTAGACCCCCAAAGTTGTTGTGCAATTTTTCCTGAGTATGCTAATGCCCCATAAGTGGGGGAAACCACTGTTTGGGTGCACAGTAGAGCCTAGAAGGGAGGGAGCACCAATTGACTATTTGAACGCAAAATTGTCTGGAATCAATGGTGGCGCCATGTCGCGTTTAGAAACCCCTGATGTGCTCAAACAGTGGAAAACACTCAATTCTAACTCCAACCCTAACCCCAACACATCCGTGACCCTAATCCCAACCCTAACCATAACCCTAATCACAACCCTAATCCCAACACACCCCTAACCCCAACACACCCCTAACCATAATCTCAACCATAACCCTAATAACAACCCTAACCTCAACACACTCCTAACCCAACCTTAAGGGTATGTTTCCATGCTGCGTCCTGGCAGCGCTTTGGACGCAGTGGATACCAGGCTCTGCTCAAAGCGCTGCCAGCTTTTATACGTGCGGTGATTCCGCATGTGTTCATTGAACACATGCGGAATCACCACATCCTATCCAGGGCCGGCTCCAGGTTTTTATGGGCCCCGGGCGAAAGAGTCTCAGTGGGCCCCTTTAACACAGACCACGATTCATGATGCACAGATACTGCAGAGAAATATGGGTATAGTACGATGCCAAACACTTCACTTCTTCCATTACATGAGTGATATCTATTGTAAATTGTACAATAGCTCAAAAACCACAAAATCCTCACAGCGCACAGTACAGACTGGACAGTACAGTCCTCCATACAATATTATGGGCACCACATAGTCCTCCATACAGTATTATGGGCCAAATATAATGCTCCAGAAAGAATATTGGACCCCAAATAATGTTCCATACAGGATACTGGTCCCCATATAATGCTCCATACAAAATATGGAGCTCTCCTCTGCACTGTGCTGCGTTCTGCGCTGTTACGGCTCAGGAAAGGGCGCTGTGGAAAGACTCTCCATCATCATCATCATTGTCTCCCCATCATCATCATAATTACCTCCCCATCATCATCGCCTCCCCATCATCATCGCCTCACCATGATCATCGCCTCCCCATCATCATCCGGCTCCTCACCACCATCACTGCCTCCCCCCACCACCATCACACATACAGCACCACACACAGACAGCACCGCAGCACTCTCTCACATACACACACACAAAGCACCGCACTACATACACACACACTGATACACACAGACACACACACAGACACAGACACATACACCTCACATCTCACCTGTCCGGCGTCCACGCTCTCTCTGCCACAGCCGGCCGCTGAATGATAACGTCATTCAGCGGCGCTGCTGTGAGAGGAAGCGCGGGCGCCCTGCAGGCGCCCCTGGTGCCCGGAGCTGCGAAGGCATGGGGAGAGGTAAGTATTGCCCCGGCTGCTGCCAGGGCCCTGAGCAAGCCGGGGGGCCCAGTGGTGGCCCTGATACCACTCTCATCCGCTAATGGGCGCCGGGGTGCCTGACGGCGAGTGGGCCCCCCCGCCTGCTCAGGGCCCAGGTATGCCGGGTGCTGACGCCGGCCCTGATCCTATCCATAGACTGGGTTATTTATATTGCGGAGACGGAGTGTCTCCGCAAGATAAATAGACATGCTGAGGCCTAGAAAGAAGCGTCCCATGTCCGTAGTTTCAGTTTTAACACAAGCGTCCCTGCACGCATAGTGGAGATGGGATTTCATAAAATCCCCTGCACTATGCTGTAACATCTGGACGCTGCGGATTGAATGCTGCAGCTGTATGCAGCGTTCAATCCACAGCAAATCCTCACAACATACGCTACATGGAAACATACCATAACCCTAATTTCAACCCTAACCCTAACCCTACTCCCAAACCTAACCCTAATCCCAACCCCAACCCTAATCCCAACCATAACCATAACCCTAACTTTAGCCCAACTCACTTTAGCCCAATTGTAACCCTAATGGAAAAATGGAAATAAATATATATTTTTTATTTTATAATTTTTCCCTAACTAAGGGGGTGATAAAGGGGGGTTTTATTTATTTTTGTTTTTATTTTGATCACTGTGATAGGGTTTATCACAGTGATCAAAATGTACCTGGAATCTGCCGGGTGCCGTCCAGCAGATCTCGGCGGGTGCTCTACTCATGCGCCCGCCATTTTCTTTACAGGAAGAAGACACCGGGAGCTGCGGGAGCCGTGGGAGGACGGGGGGGACACGGGGAGGAACGGACAGATCGGGGGACCCGGGGACTCTATTTCTCTCCCCTCTGATGTGCGATCACATCAGAGGAGAGAGAAATTAAATGCGAAATCGCTGCTCTTTTTTGCTGCGGTTGCCGTTATACGGTTATTAACGGCGATCGCAACACCGAGGTCGGTAAATACCAACCCGAATCATGGTCTCTGGGGTCTCGGCTACCCCTGGCAGCCGAGAGCCTGGAGAAATTACAACTCTGGGGGGTGCTATTTACTTTTTCCACAGCGCCGTTAATTAACGACGCTGTTGTTTAAGTACCCTTAACTACCGCCGTTAAAAGGCGTATCGGCGGTCGTTAAGGGGTTAAAGATATATTAACTGTGTTACATTGAGACAGAAATTACATAAATTTTCACACCAAAATATGTCATTGTATCCAGCTAAAATGCTTTTGTGAATTTTTAGCTTTTGTATGAAGGTCTTGAGGGAAAGAATTTTATTTTACAGGATTGCGAGCCTACTTAAAGGTAATAATAGGGAGCAGAAATAATGTAAATAAATGTTATTTAAAGGGATTCAACAATAACTGCAGCAATAAATCATTGGACAAAAATAAAAACAATATTTTTTAATGGGAGGTGGGAACTCCAATGCTGTGATATGGTGCAAGGAATGTGACCAAAATTATAATATTCTCCTTGCTTTTAGCCATAATTGTTTTTTTTTTATTAATTAACACTCAACTCAAATTTCTAAAGACAAGTACAAAATAGACTTGTGCTTGTGAATGTGACTCATTATTCTTTCATAACAGTATGGATGTAGCTGGTGATTCCTGTGTAGGGATGAGCGGACCCATGGAAGTTCGGGTTCTGGTACGCAACCGAACTTTAGTCCAAATTTTGGTTCAGTTACCAGAAAAGTAACCGAACTTGAACCTGAACACGACCCCCATGAAATAAATGGGGACCCAAACTTTGGCGCTGGAAAATCTTTCTCTCTCTCCTCAAGGACTCCAGAACTGTAAAACAGACTTCCAGGAGAAGACCGTGTTAGGAGTTCAGCACCTGACAACCCCGAATTTTACAATTCAGGATCGCTCATCTCTGTTCCTTTGCTATAGGTGCCAGGGTAATGCCAACAAGCCAGTGTCTCTTGGCCAGATAATTTATCTACAAGAATGCGAATATTTGCCCGGAGTGTAGGAAAGCCTAGCTACCACCTAACACCATGAAAAACAGAATTCAGATGGCAGCAATCTGGGTAGACAGATGGGTTTTTTGCTTTTTTTTTATGACCATAATAGATGGTCTTGGTTATCACTAATGGGTTCTAATGCTAATATATTATGGCTGTATCGTACAATATAAGAACATTTTACCATTTACCTTTCGTGTCCCTCCTATTTCCTCAGAGATTGTAGCTTGCGAGAAGGACCCTCACTCCTTTTGATATCTGAGTAATGCTTATTCAGTAATGACTTTATAGTCAATACAAGTCCCCTGCAAAACTGTAAAGTGCTGCAGAATATGTTGGTGCTATAAAAATAAAAACTATTAATAATTATTATTATTATAATTATTAATGCTGCTTGGATTTTGCATGTCCTCTGCAATTTCACATAAACTTCTCATATGTAATAGAGTTTATTCCTACAATATTGGAATTCTGATTTGCTTTCTGTACCTATGAGTGTGGATGTTTACTGGCAATGCAGGAAAATGCCAAATAAATGAATAAATTATATTGTGTTAGTGTACTGGTACAAAAAAATCTACATGCTTTATGATGTTAGACCTGTCAAAAATAGTCATAGGGCCCTATTCAGAGGTCCGTAAGTGACGTATGCGTTCTGTAATTTTTACTATTCTGTTTGGCTATTCATTTTTTGTGACCTGCAAAAAAAAATCACAGAAACACGTCCATTTTGGATCCGAGTCATGGATCTCAATGACCCATACAATTCTATGGGTTTGTGAAAATCAAGGACAGCACTCAGACGGTATCCATGTGCAGTCCATGTGTTGTGCGTGATTAACATTGCAATTAATAAGAGACATTTTCTAATTTATTTATTGTTACATCATTGAAAATCACTGATGAAACTCTGACAGTAAAAAATGACACATTGAGCAAACACTGATGAAACTCAGTTCCAAAATATTGATAAGTGTCTGTGTTTTTATGTATGAGAAAAAACAGGAAAAAACAAGAAGTCTGAATGAGGCGTCAGAGTTGTAAAACGCTTTAGACCTTATACCCATCTATCTGGCCATCCAGCTCCTTTTTTGAGCCCTGACATGGTAATGAAAAGTCGGGTAGAAAGCTATGCAAGAATTGATCTTATAGTTTACTAATAGATCCCTCACATCTGGTTCATCAGACAGTTTAAAGAATCCGATCAAGAAATACTACATCTTGCATTTTTTGACTCTGCTCAACTGTTTTTGCATTAGAAAGTGATGAAAAAGTCGGATGACAACTAGTGATGAGTGAGCATGCTCGGGTGATCTCCGAGTATTTGGAAGTATTCGAAGATTTAGTTTATGTCGCCGCAGCTGCATGATTTGTGACTGCTAGACAGCCTGAATACATGTGGGGATTCCCTAACAAACAGGTAATTCCCACATGTATTCAGGCTGTCTAGAAGCCGCAAATCATGCAGCTGCGGCGACAGAAACTAAATCTCCGAGCACTTCCATATACTTGGAAACCACCCGAGCATGCTCGGGAAAACCCAAGTAACGCGCATACTCGCTTATCATTAATGACAACTTATGCAGTTTTGACATCAATTGATGCACTAGAATGCTGATCCAGATGGCATTGACAATTGGAAACCCCATCTTGCCAGATACTTTCCTTTCTTCTTCACTGTTTTTCTGATATTTTACCCCTTTAAATTCTTATTTCAATCATTGATTTGGATATAGAATATTAGACAGGTTCCACAAGTTTTGGTGGAAAAAGTTTAATCTGGCCTTATACATTAAAAAAAAAAGTTGACCAAACCGGCAAATATTCGGGGAATCCACCTGTGGCCTAGTAGATAAATTGGCAGGTTCTTTGTTTGACGTGTTAATGGCAATTACAATATTCATAGACATAACAAAGTAGCAGGGAAGTGTGCAGATTACAAGCATTTTTCATGAATAAAGCAAAGTCTTTGATTGAAGTTGCGTTACAGATTCCATATGAAATATAAATGAGGCTTTTAAATATAAATCAGCTTGTTTTCCTCTTAATGAGCACAGTTTACAATGAAGTCTGATGCCATGTTTTTCTCTTTGGGATAACAGGCGAGGTAAACACGTAGGAATGACTTTGGATGC
The DNA here is from genome assembly GCA_033576555.1 of Oophaga sylvatica. Lineage (NCBI taxonomy): Eukaryota > Metazoa > Chordata > Amphibia > Anura > Dendrobatidae > Oophaga > Oophaga sylvatica. The sequence goes on along the minus strand of JARQOD010000001.1, from coordinate 948,539,843 downwards.
TGGAGTACGAAATACATCCATATTCATCGCTGATTTCTTGGCCAAGAGCCAGGGTAACATTAATCAGTGGCTGACACCATGTGGCTTTAAGAAAAGACTTGTCACAGTGCACAATAGCTCGCATGTGATTACAGCCAGCGCTGTGCCCAGCCGCAATGACTCATATGCTTTAAATGCTTTAGCAAGCAGGCGTTTGACAGCATCACTTCAAATATTTCAAAGGTGCAGTTACTTATCCATCATAATGGCGGCTCTGGTGAAGGCTCCTGCCTACATGGGATGATTGTGACTCTGCAAAATATGGATCTTTAATTGCGGCTGTGTTTCTTTTTGTTAGTTTGTGTTTTTATTGCATTGTTGACCCACTGATGACGATTGAAAAAAAAATTCAGAACTGTTTAAACCATTGTAAATTGAGCAGTTAAATGAGTCATTCAACCCCAAAATGCATATTATACTATATGCACAGTGATATCGTGGACTCCCGGGTGCATCAGTGTAATGAGTGGCTTCAAAGAGGAATCGGAGAGGAAAACGTGTCACTATGCTTGCATCTGCACTGACGGTGTGTGTGCATGGCCAGACTCCGCCAGTGTCAGTGCGCAAGCGCACACATTCCGGATTAGTTCAGGCAACACCGGCTGTTATGTTTCGGTAGCTGAGGAGTGCAGGCAAAAAAGGCAATACACCAGAGCAGTTGGAATCTATGAGATTGCAGTACCCTGACTAACCACAACAACTAGAGACAGCCGTGGAGCGTTCCTACGTTGGTCCTAGACGCCTCGTCACAGCCTGAGAAACTAACTACACCTAAAGATAGATATAGGAAAGCTATCTGCCCTGGAGCAGAACCCCAAAGATAATAGAAAGCCCCCAAACATGTAATGGCGGTTAGACAAGAAGAAATACTGACACAGACAGAAAATAGTATGAGCAAACGTTGGGGCCCAAACTAACTAAATAGAAAAGGATAGGAAGGGTACTTACTGCAATCCCAGAAAACCCTGAAAAGCACCAACTCTACTAATTTCAAAAACACCTGAGATCACACGACCTCTACCACCTAAATTAGTTCTCTGGTGTAACAAAATCAAAACAGCAGCCACTGAAAAAACTGGAAAAAGCAAAAGTACAAACATCAGTGGCTGAACTAAACTGAGAGGGCAAAAGCCCCCGGAGGGGACCCTGAAGGCCCCACAGAAGTGCAGGACAAAATGCAAAAATCAAGCACAAAAACAAAAAGAAGAAAATGTCTTATCTGTTAGCAGGAGATGCAGACACGACACAGCAGGCTACAAGGGAAACAGGAATCAAGGATAGAGACCAGAACAATTGATCACCGGCAACCCTGATGGGAAGGTGACTCCCTTATATAAGACCAGTCAGTAACACCTGATTCCCAATCCTCACAATCTTCACAATCTTCACTGGACAGACCAGCACCGCTTGTAACCACCAGAGGGAGCCTCTGCTCAGAACTCATCCCAAGCCCACTCACAACAGTACCCCCCCCTTGAGGAGGGGTCACCGAACCGTCGTTTGAGCAACCAGGTCGGTCAGGATGAGTTCTATGGTACTGTAAGGTTCTTTGTCTCTTTTGACATGTTCCTTGAAACTCAGTTTTCCGTCGGCCATTTTGCTTTCTGTCTTTCTGCAGCTCTTGCCCTCAGTTAATATGGAGTTTCCAGTTTTCATGTTCCCGCCCTGATTCTCTCCCTCTTGCTTCTTAAGCAGCCTCAGCTGAACAATCAGTGCTCCTGAATCAAGCCTCAGTCAGCCTGTGACCTGACTCCTGGAAACCTAGGATTTTGGACTCCAGCTATTTCCTACTGAGGAACTTTGGAACACTTTTGGACTTTGGAAACCTGCTGTCTGGTGAATCCATGTTTGCAGAGGAATTACGGTACAGAGAAGAGATCCTGAACCTGCTTGGAGAGTTATTGTAGAGCTTGAAGTTACTCTGGCCTGCTGTGTTCTCCTGCCTCTGTTCCTGCAAACTGTGTGACCTTTTCTGCATGCTTGTATGAAGTAATACAAGTCATTTCATATCAACCTATGTCTCATGTGTTTTCCTCGCACCCAAGCACAAGACGCTATAGGAACTGTACACTATACATGACAAGATTCAGGAGCCAATGTTTAGTGTCTGCTGGGTCTGGGAAAGCCGTGTCTGCTGTGACTGTGGATATCAGATGTCCGTTTAATACCTTCTGTGATGACAGTGGTTGTGACTTCTCACAACCATTCTAGGTGAGCGCATTCCCTTAAATGTTACTCTGGAGTGTTACCACAGGTAAACACTATTGTTTTTTTTTTTCCTTTCCTCTTCTCCTTCCAGCACTTCTGCCTTAAAAGATCTGGAAGATGGAGGCCCGCATAAAGGAGCTTTGCGGAGTGACTGATACAATCCTTGCAGATATACAGACTATAAAGACCCGTTTTGCAAGCCTACAGGACCTCACTAATCATAATTTGCAAGTGTTTGGACAAACTACCCAGGAATTACGAGCCAGGATTGAGGCTCTAGAGGAACGAGTCCAGGCTCCTGCCATAACCCCGAGTTCTGGGATCCCCAAGTTACCTCCTTTTCGTTTTGGCGGTGAACGTGAGAAATTCAGGGGATTTATTAACCAATGCAATCTATTTTTCTCTGCACATGCTTCACAATTTCCCACTGAACGATCCAAAGTGCTTACTATAATCATGTTGCTTACCAATAAGGGTTTGATGTGGGCAAACCCTCTGATTGAGACTGAGGATGATTGTTTGAATCACCTTGATGCTTTTATTTCAGCCATGGGGCAGGTGTTTGATGACCCCAATCGAGGTGCAACAGCTGAAGCAGCCATGTTAACTTTGCACCAAGGTAAGCGTTCAGTAGCCGAATATGCCTTGGATTTCAGGAGATGGGCTCTTGATACCACTTGGGACACTTCCACCAAAAAATCTATTTTTCGGAAAGGGTTGTCTCCACTGATTAAGGATGAACTTGCTCGTGCCGACCCTCCCACTGCGTTAGGTGACTTTATTAACTATTGTATCCGCATTGATGCTCGTCTGACTGAACGCAGACAAGAGAGATGGTTCGAAAATAATCGCACTAACCTTTTCCTACCTCCCTCCTCAGCTAAGGAACCTTTGAGTAGGATCACAAGGGAACCAGAACCTGAACCCATGCAGGTGGACTCTTTACAAAGACGGGTTAGTGATGCACGCAAAGAACATCGTATAGAGGAAAATCTATGTTTCTACTGTGGTAAGTCAGGGCACTTCATTATAAACTGCCCCAGCCGTTCTCATAAGACTACTGCAGCAGTCATTCACTGTGAGTGTTGCGAGAGGAGCTCTGTCATGTCCGAGCCTCAGACTCCAGAGAGATCTGCTGCAAGAGATCTTGATTTTTCGGACTTAAACTCTGTTAGTTCTGGGGACAATGACGGTATAAACGCTGCAATTTTTCAAGTTTCCTCAGCGGTGTCCCAGCTGAGTTGTAAAAGAAATAATTCTCATTGCTTCCTTTCCATCAAACTCTGGGTGGACTCAGTCTGGGTGTCTAGCTCTGCTATGATCGACTCAGGAGCAAGTGGAAATTTTATGGATATCTCCTTTGCTCTGAAACAGGGGATACGTTCAGTGAAGAAGGCTACTCCAGTACAGATGGAGACTGTGGATGGCTCCCTGCTGACCTCTGGACCAGTGGATCAGGAAACAGAGCCTTTGAGGGTCCTTATAGGTAAAGATCATCAGGAGAAAATGTCTTTTATGCTTATCTCTTCTCCCCACTTTCCCATTATTCTAGGGCTACCATGGCTGCAGGCGCAGAATCCTACGATTAACTGGGAGACCAAGGAATTACACACATCGGAGAAACAGATGAGTCAAGGAGTTTCAGCTTGCTCTGTTCCTAAAGGAACCATGTCAGTCCCTGAACTACCAGCTGTATACCAGGACTATGTGGATTTATGTGACAAGAAGAACGCTGATCAGCTTCCTCCTCACCGTCCATATGATTGTCCAATCGAATTATTGCCTGGAGCAGAGATACCTTTTGGTAAGATCTACCCCTAGCGGGGCCCGAGCTAAAAGCTTTGAAGGACTACATAGATGAAAATCTAGCCAAAGGCTTCATACGCCCCTCTTCATCTCCCGCAGGTGCACCCATCTTCTTTGTGAAGAAGAAAGATGGATCTCTGAGACCCTGCATAGACTATAGGGAACTCAATAAGGTTACTATTAGAAACCGTTATCCATTGCCTTTAATCCCTGAGTTGTTGGAGAGAGTGCGGCACGCCAAAATTTTCTCTAAACTGGATCTCCGTGGGGCCTATAACTTGGTCCGTATTAGACCTGGGGATGAATGGAAGACTGCATTCAGGTCACGCTATGGACACTTCGAATATCTAGTTATGCTTTTGGTCTGAGTACCGCCCCAGCCACTTTCCAACACTTGGTGAATGACATCTTCAGGGATCTCCTAGATACATTTGTGGTGATTTATCTGGATGATATTCTAATTTTTTCTAACTCCACAGAGGAACATCATGGACATGTGAGAATGGTCTTAGAACGCCTAAGACAAAACCATCTCTACATCAAACTTGAAAAGTGTGAATTCCATAGGACCGAAATTCAATTTCTGGGGTATGTACTATCTACGCAAGGGATTAGTATGGATGGAAGCAAGACCCAAGCCATCAAGGATTGGCCAATTCCTAGAAATGTGAAGGAGGTGCAGCGCTTCATCGGGTTTGCCAACTTCTATAGACGTTTCATTAGGAATTTCTCTGAGGTAGTGTCACCTATCACCCAACTTACCCGGAAACAGTCTAGGTTCTCCTGGACCCCGCAAGCTCAGGAAGCATTTTCCTGTTTAAAGGATAAATTTACCACCGCACCTATCTTAGTACATCCCAACCCCGAGCTTGCCTTCATAATAGAGGTGGATGCTTCAGACTGTGCCGTTGGAGCTATACTCTCTCAGAGAACAGGTGAGAAGAATGTCTTGCATCCCTGTGCCTTCTTTTCCCAGCAGTTGTCTTCGGCTGAGAGGAACTACGATGTGGGCAATAGAGAATTGTTGGACATTATTGCCGCCTTCAAGGAATGGAGACACCTTCTTCAGGGAGCTGCACAGCAAATAGTCGTCCTGACAGACCATCGTAACCTTGAATTTATCAGGTTGGCTAAGTGCCTGACTCCTCGCCAGGCTCGCTGGAATCTTTTCCTAAACCAATTTAATTTTGTAATTTCTTATAGACCAGGATCGCGCAATGGAAAGGCTGATGCACTCTCTAGAATTCATTCAGCAGAGACACGTCCACTTACTCCTCCTAAGACTATTCTTCCTGACTCTAGATTCCTGGGAGTGATTCATAATCAAGACCTACTTAAGGACATCAAGGAAGCATACCATGTGGATTCTTTGTTGGCTCAACCCCCAAGGGACGTAAGTCTTGTCTTTAAGAATGGTGTGTGGATTCAGGGACAACGTCTGTATATACCTGAAACAGTCAGATTGAGAGTATTGCAACTCATCCACGATTCCAAGATAGCCGGGCATAGGGGAATTCTAAAGACACAAGAATTTCTTTCTCGTTTCTTTTGGTGGCCCACTTACAGGAAAGATGTTTTAAACTATGTCACTTCATGTGAAGTCTGTGCAAGATGCAAAACACCTCGCTCCTCACCAACTGGTCTGTTACAACCTCTTCCCACCCCGTCCCGCCCGTGGGGATCCATTTCTATGGACTTCATTGTGGAGTTACCAACCTCTCAAGAGAAGAACACCATTCTAGTGGTGGTTGATCGTCTAACAAAGGCAGCTCATTTTATCCCTTGTGTCGGCTTACCCACTGCAAAACAGACATCAGACTTGATGATTAAGAATGTGTTTCGCTTACATGGAGTACCGGATGAGGTCATTTCGGATCGAGGGGTGCAATTCACTTCAAGGTTTTGGCAAAATTTCTGTGCCGCATTGGACATTAAAGTAAACCTTTCTTCTGCTTTTCATCCCCAGACTAATGGACAGACAGAACGAACCAATCAGACCCTGGAGCAGTATCTCCGCTGCTTTATCTGCCACCTTCAAGATGATTGGGTGGATCTACTTCCACTGGCTGAGTTCTCTTATAATAACTCTCAGAGCGCCTCCACTAAGCAGTCTCCTTTTTACTCCAATCTAGGTTATCATCCTAACATTCTTCCTCGATTTCCCATAGATACGCCCTTGCCGGCAGTGGCTGAAAGAATCACTTCTTTACAAAAGAATATGGATCTTCTAAAGGAAAATCTAGAATTGGCTCAGGAAAGGTACAAGAAAGCAGCAGATAAATTTCGTAAACCTGCACCAGCTTTCAAGGTAGGAGATTTGGTCTGGCTGTCAACCAGAAATCCTAAAATAAAGATTCCATCGTCTAAATTGGGACATAAGTACATTGGACCTTATAAGATCAGTAAGATTATAAGTGCTGTTGCTTGTCGTCTTCAACTGCCCAGAACTATGAGAATCCACCCTGTCTTTCATGTATCCCTACTAAAGGCTGCAACACCCAATACGTTTCCTGGACGCTCTTCTCCTTGCCCTGACCCAGTGCTGGTCGATGGTCAGGAAGAATTTATGGTGGAAAGGATTCTAGATTCCAGGTTGTACAGAAATCAATTGCAATATTTGATTAAATGGCAGGGCTACCCAGTGGAGGACAACTCATGGGAACCAGTCAATAATGTAAATGCTCCTCGCCTGCTCCGCCAGTTTCATCAGAGGTACCCTGACAAGCCGGGTCTGAGGTCAACCGGAGGTTGTCCTTAAGGGGGGAGTAATGTAAGGTTCTTTGTCTCTTTTGACATGTTCCTTGAAACTCAGTTTTCCGTCGGCCATTTTGCTTTCTGTCTTTCTGCAGCTCTTGCCCTCAGTTAATATAGAGTTTCCAGTTTTCATGTTCCCGCCCTGATTCTCTCCCTCTTGCTTCTTAAGCAGCCTCAGCTGAACAATCAGTGCTCCTGAATCAAGCCTCAGTCAGCCTGTGACCTGACTCCTGGAAACCTAGGATTTTGGACTCCAGCTATTTCCTACTGAGGAACTTTGGAACACTTTTGGACTTTGGAAACCTGCTGTCTGGTGAATCCATGTTTGCAGAGGAATTACGGTACAGAGAAGAGATCCTGAACCTGCTTGGAGAGTTATTGTAGAGCTTGAAGTTACTCTGGCCTGCTGTGTTCTCCTGCCTCTGTTCCTGCAAACTGTGTAACCTTTTCTGCATGCTTGTATGAAGTAATACAAGTCATTTCATATCAACCTATGTCTCATGTGTTTTCCTCGCACCCAAGCACAAGACGCTATAGGAACTGTACACTATACATGACAGGTACGCACGGATGAGTCTCCTAGCATGGATGTCCGAAGCAAACACCCAAGAATTGTCTTCCTGACCATAACCTCTCCACTTAACCAAATACTGGAGTTTCCGTCTAGAAAAACGAGAATCTAATATTTTCTCAACCACATACTCCAGATTGCCCTCAACCAAAACAGGGTCAGGAGGCACAGCAGCAGGAACCACTGGCTCAACAAACCTCTTCAACAAGGACTTGTGGAACACGTTATGGATCTTAAATGTCCCTGGAAGAAGCAAATGAAAAGAAACAGGATTAAGAATCTCCATGATCTTATAAGGTCCAATGAACCTAGGCTTAAATTTAGGAGATGCTACTCTCATAGGAATATTTTTTGAGGACAACCAGACCAAGTCCCCTACTTTAAACCGAGGACCATCAGTCCTATGCCGGTTAGCAAACCGCTGGGCCCTCTCCTGAGAGAGGGACAACCTCTCCACTACCTGGTCCCAAATCTGTTGCATACGCTCCACAACAGAGTCAACACCTGGACAGACAGAAGCCTCCGTCTGTCCTGAAGAAAATCGAGGGTGAAACCCAGAATTACAAAAAAACGGAGACATCAAAGTGGCAGAGCTAGCCCTATTATTAAGAGCAAACTCAGCCAAAGGCAAAAAAGAGACCCAGTCATCCTGATCAGCAGACACAAAGCATCTTAGATAAGTCTCCAATGTCTGGTTTGTTCTCTCAGTTTGACCATTGGTCTGAGGATGAAATGCCGAGGAGAAAGACAATTGAACACCCAGTTTAGAACAAAAAGTCCTCCAAAATCTGGAAACAAACTGGACTCCTCTATCAGACACTATGTTCTCAGGAATGCCGTGTAAACGAACCACGTGCTGAAGGAACAACGGCACCAATTCAGAGGAGGAAGGCAACTTAGGTAATGGCACAAGATGTATCATCTTGGAAAACCTATCACAAATCACCCAGATGGCGGTCATTCTCTGAGAAACAGGAAGGTCGGAAATGAAATCCATAGAGATATGGGTCCATGGTCTCTTGGGCACAGGCAACGGCATCAACAAACCACTAGAACGAGAGCAAGTCTTGGAGCGAGAGCAAGTCCCGCAGGACTGCACAAATTCCCTGACATCACGAGACAAGGTAGGCCACCAAAAGGACCGACTAACCAAGTCTCTGGTACCAAAAATTCCGGGATGCCCAGCCAACGCGGAACAATGAATCTCAGACATCACACTCTTTTTCCACTGGTCCGGGACAAACAATTTTCCAACAGGGCAGCGCTCGGGCCTATCCTCCTGACACCCCTCCAGAGCAAGTCTCAAATTAGGTGAGATGGCGGAAAGAACTACACCCTCTTTCAAAATAACAGAAGGATCAGATAACTCAGGAGAGTCCGCAAGGAAGCTCCTCGAGAGGGCATCCGCCTTAACATTCTTAGTGCCAGGAAGAAAGAAAACCACAAAATTAAAACGTGTGAAAAACAAGGCCCACCTGGCCTGTCTAGGATTGAGTCGCTTGGCAGATTCCAGATAAACCAGATTCTTATGGTCAGTAAGGACCACCACCTGATGTTTGGCTCCCTCCAGCCAATGTCTCCACTCTTCAAAAGCCCACTTCATGGCCAATAACTCCCGATTACCCACGTCATAATTACGTTCAGTAGGAGAAAATTTTCGAGAGAAAAAGGCACAAGGGTTACTTTTAGAGGTCTCTGGATCTTTTTGGGACAAAACGGCACCTGCCCCAATTTCAGAGGCATCAACCTCCACCTGAAATGGCAGAGAAACATCAGGCTGCCGTAGAACAGGAGCAGAAGTGAATCTCTGCTTAAGTTCCTGAAATGCAGAGACTGCCTCAGGAGGCCAATTCACCACATCAGAACCCTTTCTGGTCAAATCAGTTAATGGTTTAACAATAACCGAGAAATTACCAATAAATTTACGATAAAAATTGGCAAAACCCAAAAATCTCTGAAGAGCCTTTAATGAAGTAGGTTGGACCCAATCACAGATGGCCTGAACCTTGACCGGGTCCATTTCAATAACAGATGGGGACAAAATGAATCCAGAAATGAGATCCTCTGTACGCCAAAAAGACACTTTGATCCCTTCACATACAGAGCATTCTCTCTCAAAATCTGGTATACAGTTCGAACATGTTTCACATGAGAGTCCCAATCATTAGAAAAATCAAGATATCATCCAAATAAACAATCAGAAATTTATCCACAAAATCCCTGAAAATGTCATTCATGAAGGACTGGAAGACAGAAGGAGCATTAGTGAGCCCAAAGGGCATCACAAGGTACTCAAAATGCCCCTCCGGGGTATTGAATGCCGTCTTCCATTCATCCCCGTGCTTAATGCGAATAAGGTTATATGCCCCCTGAGGTCAAGCTTGGTAAACCAAGTAGCGTTTTTCACCCTGGAAAACAGGTCAGAAATCAAGGGTAACGGGTATTGATATTTCACAGTTATATTGTTCAAAAGACGATAATCAATACACGGCCTTAATGAACCATCCTTTTTGGCCACAAAGAAAAAACCGGCACCTAAGGGTGAAGAGGATGGTCTGATATGACCCTTCTCCAATGACTCCTTGATATAAGACCGCATAGCGTCATGTTCAGGTACAGACAAGTTAAAAAGGCGACCTTTAGGGAATTTACTACCAGGCACTAATTCAATAGCGCAGTCATAGCTCCTATGGGGAGGCAAGGATGCAGATTTACTTTCGCTAAATACATCAGAAAAATCAATCAAAAAGTCAGGAACATCCTGAGCCTGGGGGGAGGCAGAAAAAACAGGAGTGTTGGTATTAACACATTGGCAGCCCCAACTGGTTACAGACACAGATTTCCAATCCAAAACAGGATTATGAGACTGTAACCAAGGGAAACCCAGTACGATAATATCATGCAGATTATACAGAACCAAAAATTTGCAGCACTCTTGATGATCAGGTTCAACCCTCATTATCACCTGAGTAGAGAACTGAGGTTTATTCTCAGCCAAAGGGGTAGAATCGATCCCCAGTAGGGGAATAGACTTCTGTAGGGGTATCAAGGGAAACCCACAACGTTTAGCAAAATCATAATCCATCAGGTTAATAGCTGCTCCAGAATCAACGAAAGCCTGAGCAGAAAACGAGGACAGAGAGCATATCAGAGTGACAGTTAATAAAAACTTAGTCTGAACACTACCCAAGACAACCGCTTAGGGCAGACTGAAATAGCATGAGAGGCATCACCACAGTAGAAACATAACCCATTGCGCTTTCGAAACTCATGACGCTGTGCCCCAGACACCACTCTATCACACTGCATGGATTCAGAAGCAGGTTCACAAGGCAACACTATTCCACGCATACTTCTCCGCTCACGCAAACGTCTGTCAATTTGAATCGCTAATGACATAGAATCATTGAGACCAGAGGGGACAGGGAATCCCACCATAACATCCTTTACATTATCTGACAGACCCTTCCGAAAAAGAGCTGCCAAAGCGTCGTCATTCCACTTGGTCAGGACTGCCCACCTACGGAATCTCTGACAGTATAACTCAGCGTCATCAAGCCCCTGATTTAATGCCAACAAGGCTTTTTCAGCTTGATCAGTGACATTAGGCTCATCGTACAATAACCCCAAGGCCTGAAAAAACGCATCAACATCACTCAAAACAGGATCCCAGGTGTCAGGGAAAAAGCCCAATCCTGAGGATCGCCGCGCAGGAGAGAGATGACAATTTGAACCTGCTGCGCTGCGTTCCCTGAGGACTTAGATTTTAAGGCAAAAAACAATTTACAATTATTTTTGAAATTCTGAAATTTAGCTCGATCCCCTAAAAACAAATCTGGCATGGGAATCCTAGGTTCCACAACAGGCAACCTAGCAAGATATGCAGCAATACTCCGAACCTCAGTGGCAAGCTGATCCACACGGCCAGACAACTGTGCAAACTCCATTGAGAGAAAAGATCCTCCCCAGCACCCAGAGATACAGAGGGAAGAAAAAAAAAAAAAAATGCAACAAACAGAAAAATATCTCTGACAACTCTGACAACCGTTTGTTCTTTCACAAATTTTTTCCCTTCTGTGAGTACCATACAATTTTAAATTTTGGGCCGGTGATACTGTTATGTTTCGGTAGCTGAGGAGTGCAGGCAAAAAAGGCAATACACCAGAGCAGTTGGAATCTATGAGATTGCAGTACCCTGACTAACCACAACAACTAGAGGCAGCCGTGGAGCGTTCCTACGTTGGTCCTAGACGCCTCGTCACAGCCTGAGAAAACTAACTACACCTAAAGATAGATATAGGAAAGCTATCTGCCCTGGAGCAGAACCCCAAAGATAATAGAAAGCCCCCAAACATGTAATGGCGGTTAGACAAGAAGAAATACTGACACAGACAGAAAATAGTATGAGCAAACGTTGGGGCCCAAACTAACTAAATAGAAAAGGATAGGAAGGGTACTTACTGCAATCCCAGAAAACCCTGAAAAGCACCAACTCTACTAATTTCAAAAACACCTGAGATCACATGACCTCTACCACCTAAATTAGTTCTCTGGTGTAACAAAATCAAAACAGCAGCCACTGAAAAAACTGGAAAAAGCAAAAGTACAAACATCAGTGGCTGAACTAAACTGAGAGGGCAAAAGCCCCCGGAGGGGACCCTGAAGGCCCCACAGAAGTGCAGGACAAAATGCAAAAATCAAGCACAAAAACAAAAAGAAGAAAATGTCTTATCTGTTAGCAGGAGATGCAGACACGACACAGCAGGCTACAAGGGAAACAGGAATCAAGGATAGAGACCAGAACAATTGATCACCGGCAACCCTGATGGGAAGGTGACTCCCTTATATAAGACCAGTCAGTAACACCTGATTCCCAATCCTCACAATCTTCACAATCTTCACTGGACAGACCAGCACCGCTTGTAACCACCAGAGGGAGCCTCTGCTCAGAACTCATCCCAAGCCCACTCACAACAACCGGCCCTGGGAAAGTGATTGCTGCCAATGGGAAGAGGAAGAAATATCCAAAATGAAAACTGAGGGGGCATAACAGTTCACTGAGCCCGTGACTACTCAAAGGGTGCACCCGACGTACCCTCATTTGTATCTGAATTAAAAGTAATTTTCTCAGGCAGCTAAAACATAAACTGATAGCATGATTTTTATAGGGGTGTCGTCTTCATTATCACTGGACGGGTAGTTTAATATGCATTTTTTTGGGTTAACACACAGATATATAGTTTTTAAGTTGCATATTTAAAGATGAGCACCATAGTGAAGGAGCCATTGACAGAGTTTAGAAACATTGTGTCATCCCCAGATTATGAAACTGTTCGAAAGGTACAACCCACCATTACTTTTCAATAGGAATATTAAGATACCCCTCCTACTAGATCTTTGGTAGATTCTCATTAGCTCATAAAAGGATTGTAACATCACATAACAACCAATTGCTTAGGTTTCTGTGTTGAATGTATTAAAATAATATCCATATTTATATAAAAAAAAATATTGAAATCTTGCAATTTTCAGACTTGCTACTGGGGCCAGTATGAAAAGGGAAAAAGAAGAAAATAAGGTGAAAAGGGAAAGGCAGTAAAAGAGATGCAGTACAGACCAAAAGTTTGGACACACCTTCTCACTTAAAGATTTTTCTGTATTTTCATGTCACCAGCAAAGCACCCCCACACATCACACCACCTCCTACATGCTTCACGGTGGGAACCAGGCATGTAGAATCCATCCGTTCACCTTTTCTGTGCGCAAAGCAGTAATCAAAGCAAAAGGTGACTACTTTGAAGAACCTAGAATATAAGACATATTTTCAGTTGTTTCACACTTTTATAATTCCACATGTGTTAATTCATAGTTTTGATGCCTTCAGTGTGATTCTACAATTTTCATAGCCATGAAAATACAGAAAAATCGTTGAATGAGAAGGTGTGTCCAAACTTTTGGTCTGTACTGTATATGAATATTAATAGTCACTAAAATAGTTTTTGTCTCTTTCATTCTATCAAGCACCAGTCTAGATTTGACTGGTTTCCAGTATTACCTCTGCACCCACTAATCTATGCTTCTAGTGACATTAAATTTTATTAATGCTTTCCTTGATAACTGACCCAAGCACCAACTAATACTTCTACAATACATTTTTTGAGGGATATTTCACTACATGGTCCTTATATGTGGGCTCTATTGCAATATTACAATGGGATGACATATACAGTGGGTATTGAAAGTATTCAGACCCTTTAAATTTTTCACTCTTTGTTTCATTGCAGCCATTCGGTAAATTCAAAAAAGTTCATTTTTTTTCCCATTAATGTACACTCTGCACCCCATCTTGACTGAAAAAAACAGAAATGTAGAACGGGTCTGAATACTTATTATGACCATGTGATATTTCAGTTTTTCTTTTTAATAAATTTGCAAAAAATTTCTACATTTCTGTTTTTTTTCAGTCAAGAGGGGTGCAGAGTGTATATTAATGAGAAAAAAAATGAACTTTTTTGAATTTACCAAATGGCTGCAATGAAACAAAGAGTGAAAAATGTAAAGGGGTCTGAATACTTTCCACACCCACTGTACAGTAGATATTCCAATGTTCATCAATGTTCAAATGAATTCATGGTATATTAATCCATGTTATTATGGACTGATAATTGTTTGTGAACAGAAAACTTCTAAAGCCCCCGTCTCACACAGCGATCTCGCTAGCGAGATCGGTGCTGAGTCACTAGTTTTGTGACGCAGCACCGAGCTCACCAGCGATATCGCTGTGTGTGACATTCAGGGACGATCAGCCCCCCTGCTGGGTATCGCTGATCGTCGCTGAAATGTCAGGACATTTTTTTGATCGCTGGTCTCCCGCTGGCAGGCACGCATCGCTGCGTGTGACAGGCGGGAGACCAGCGATCCGCTGGTAACCAAGGTACACAGCGGGTTTCCAGGCGCGGGGCTGTGCCTAGAAACCCGCTGTGTACCTTGGATACCAGCTCCCTGATGCAGGGAGCTGGTAACCAAGGTACACAGCGGGTTTCCAGGCACCGCGCAGCGCCTGGAAACCCGATGTGTACCTTGGTTACCAGCTCCCTGCATCAGGGCGCTGGTATCCAAGGTACACTGCGGGTAACTAAGCGATGTTTACCCGCAGTGTCCTTGTGCTGATCGCTGCCTGAGCTGCCTGTTTGACAGCTCAGCAGCGATAATGTAGCGATACACCAGCGATCCTGATCGTTGTCAGGATCGCTGGTGTATCGCTATGTGAGACCCAGGCTTAAGTTGTGTAGAGGTGCCGGATGGTGAACATATTTACTACAGTACCTGGCAATTAGCTTTATTTTTAGTTGACACTAGAAGATTGATGAACTTGTATCATTGTCTTTGTGAAATTACTTCACAATTAGCAATTGTCCCATAGTCCTTGTTCTATGTCAGATGTTACACAATGGAAGAATTAGCTAAACAAACAGAAGGGCAGTGACAGTCATAGATACCACTAGAAGGACAAGGATGCATTTTTTCTATGTACTTTATTTACAAAATGACTTAAGGCCCCCATAAACATTAAGGCACTGTCACACTTAAAAAAAAAAAAAAATTTACGTGACCTCCTTGTCAAAAGCCACTATGTTCCAAATGTTATCCATCCTTTTGGATCACGAGGTCCTATTGCTGGCTCAACACCATGCGGTCGCTGTCGCCTGCACAAATGTCCTGCGCTGCTCTACATTCCAGTCCTCTGATGGAACTAAAACCTTTGAGATTCGTCATCGAATCTCTTGTAATACAGCTAATGTCATTTACTACGCCACCTGTGGCTGTTCCAAAATTTATATTGGTCTTACATCTAGAGAACTTAGGATTAGGACTAGGGAGCATGTGCGGGACATTTGTGCGGCCAGGACAGCGACCGATCCATCCATCTTAAAAACCATCCCACGTCATTTCTATTACCACCATAATTGTGAGTCCACAACTTTTAAAGTTCGAGGCATCGATGTTATTCATTTTGGCGCTAGGGGAGGGGATTACAAAAAGAGACTTGCTCAAGTAGAAGCGAGATGGATTGTAGTGTTGGACACTATGACCTCTAAGGGCTTAAACGAGACACTCTCATTTTTATCTTTCTTATAGTGCCCTATGCCTATATGAATCCTTCCGGTCCCTAAAGTAATTCCTTATTTGTACTGGCCCTCTAAAAACTCTTATTGGTATTTGTGGTCTGTTTTTATTATTGTCTGTGTGTTTTTTTAATTTGTTATATTAATGTTGTATTGTCTCTTTATTACTTTCATCTAGTGGGACCTTTTGTTGAATCGATGCACATATAATCCGCCTATTATATACAAGCTTTTGAAATGCCATACCAATGTCGTTACTTCCATCATCTACAAATGACCCATGACGCTTGAATTGGATCTGGATGCTGCAGTGTCTAATTTATGCAGTATTAAAATATATCTTTCTATTTATTGTAAATTTGGGCTAATCATTACATGATGCTTGTTCTGTTATATGTACCTGAAAGAATTGTTTCTAATGGTTTGAGCACATGTTTTTCATTCTGGTTTATTTGTTACCATTGTTAGGTGATGTGCGCTTGCGCAACAATGTCCTGCGGCTCCTGGCATGCGGGGGGGCATCTCTGGATTGGTTGGGACGTGTGTCCGATCATTGATTGGCCCATACGTTCTGACGGTCTTGACGCCGCCTTGGCATGCTCACAGGACCTGCGGCACTGTGCGCACGCGCCGCTGCACTCACTTGCATTGGTTGGTATTGTACCATGTGACTTTGTCACATGGGTTTTTAAAGGTCCTTTTTCAGACTGTTAGGTACACTCCCCTTGAGGAAGCGGTTAGCACGCGAAACGCGCGTCAGGGGTCCACACCATCCGACCCAGGGTCCTTTTCCCTCCTGGTACACTTTTGGTAAGCTTATAGCACTTGCTATCCTTATTTTTACTGCGGTGGATGCCTGCTGCGATCCTATTAGGAGCGCAATTAGTACATAACGCACTGGGCATTTCTGACTAGGATATGGAGCTCTCCTTTTACCAGTGATCTTATTAGTGATCTTTATCTTCACTGCGGTGGCTGTCTGCTGTGATTTTCTTAGGAGCGCAAAATATTATATACCGCACTGGGCGTTCTCACTAGAACATGGAGCTCTTCTTTTTTTAGCGATCTTATTAGTGATCCCAAAAAAAATTTTCTACTGTGGTTGATGCCTATTGCGATCCACTTAGGATCGCAAATATGTTGTGATTTTCCTAGGAACACAAATATTATACAACGCACTGGGCATTTGTGACTAGGATATGGAGCTCTTTTATTATCAGTAATCTCACTAGTGATTTCAATTTTTATTGCGGTGGATACCCATTGCGATCCACTTTGGATCGCAAACACTATACAGTACACTGGGCATTCTAATTAGGACATGGAGCTTTTTTCAGTGGCAGGCTCATATTAGTCATATTTTTTTCACCGCAGGACTTGCCATCTCAGATTTGGTTTTAACCCCATGCATTTTTTATATATTATGCACTAGTCTTCTTTGAACACATGTTCTTGTGATACCTATGCATCGGGTTGATATCTAGGGGAATTGTTTTACTCTGGGGATCCTGTGTTTTTTTCCTTGCAACTTGTCTTTTTATGTATGTGTTCGTTGAATATCATTATGTTATTATTTTTTGTTACTGATCTTCAATAATAAAAAATTTTTGATTTATATCACCTGATGACTCTTTTTCCTCCTGTGATGCATATTTACTACAGTACCTGGCAATTAGCTTTATTTTTAGTTGACACTAGAAGATTGATGAACTTGTATCATTGTCTTTGTGAAATTACTTCACAATTAGCAATTGTCCCATAGTCCTTGTTCTATGTCAGATGTTACACAATGGAAGAATTAGCTAAACAAACAGAAGGGCAGTGACAGTCATAGATACCACTAGAAGGACAAGGATGCATTTTTTCTATGTACTTTATTTACAAAATGACTTAAGGCCCCCATAAACATTAAGGCACTGTCACACTTAGCGATCGCACTAGCGATCACGACAACGACACGACCTGGCGAGATCGCTGGTGCGATCGCTATGTGATCGCTAGTTAGCTTCCAAACACAAAGATCTCATCAGCGATCTGTATAACGACCTCTGCGGTCGTTGGGAAAACCTAGTCCCACCTGCGACGCTGGTAAAGTCGTTCATAAAGGGTGTCACACTCAGCGATTCAGGCTCACCAGCGGGACACCAATGACCAAAAAACGGCTCAGAACGTTCATGAACGATCAGTGATATCGCAGCGGGGGCCACATCGCCGCTACATGTCACACACAGCTGCGTCGCTAACAAGATCGCTACTGCATCATAAAATCGCTGACGCAGTAGCGATCTCGTTAGCGATCTCCCTTAGTGTGACAGTACCTTTAGACTAACGTCAGCCGAGACCAACGATGGTGGATGGGTTCACCCACCTCATGCTAAGTCCCAACTTTATACTCCTGGATGGGTTCAGCCAAGAGTCTAATATGTATGGGGCATGTTGGATTTCAGACTACGGATCCTTTTGTTCTCTTAGAAATAAGTCACCGCCAGAGATGTATGCCAGCAACTCTCTAATAGAGAACACAGGATCACTTGGCTGAGTAAACCTTCCTGAGTATGGCAGAGTCAAATGAGATATCTGCAGGATTGCCAACAGGGCATTACTACCCTTACTGTTGTATGGGGCCCAGTGAGTAGAATTAAAGAGTAAATGATGACTTGCGGGGGGGGGGGGAGAGCAAATAAAGATGAATTGAGGGTGCGGTACAGAAAATGATAATAAATTGAGGGTGGGGGTAGAGCAAATGATAAAGATTTGAGGGTGGGGCAGAGGGGAGAGCAAATAATGATGAATGTACTATGCACCATATACAGAGCGCCTGTGTATAATGTCGTTGGTGATCACTGTGTTACCTGTACACTGACACTATATATACAGAGCTCCTGTGTATAATGTCACTGGTGATCACTGTATTATCTATACACTGACACTATATACAGAGTTCCTGTGTATAATGTCACTGGTGATCACTGTATTACCTGTACACTATATACTTTATACAGGGCTTCTGTATATAATGTCACTGGTGATCACTGTATTACCTGTACACTATACAATCATGGCCAAAAGTTTTGAGAATGACACAAATATTATATTTTCACTTGATCTGCTGCCCTCTGGTTTTTATGTGTGTTTGACAGATGTTTTTATCACAGACAGAAATATAATTGCAAACATATGAGTAACAAAAGCTTATATTGACAGTTAGAATGAGTTAATGCAGCAAGTCAATATTTGCAGTGTTGACCCTTCTTCTTCAGGACCTCTGCAATTCTCCCTGGCATGCTCTCAATCAACTTCTGGACCAAATCCTGACTGATAGCAGTCCATTCTTGCACAATCAATGCTTTCATTTTGTCAGAATTTTTAGGTTTTTGTTTGTCCACCCGTCTCTTGATGATTGACCACAAGTTCTCAATGGGATTAAGATCTGGGGAGTTTCCAGGCCATGGACCCAAAATCTCTATGTTTTGTTCCCTGAGCCATTTAGTTATCACCTTTGCTTTATGGCAAGGTGCTCCATCATGCTGGAAAAGGCATTGTTGATCGCCAAACTGCTCTTGGAGGGTTGGGAGAAGTTGCTCTTGGATGACATTCTGGTACCATTCTTTATTCATGGCTGTGTTTTAGGCAAGACTGTGAGAGAGCCGATTCCCTTGGCTGAGAAGCAACCCCACACATGAATGGTTTCAGGATGCTTAACAGTTAGCATGAGACAAGACTGGTGGTAGCGCTCACCTTGTCTTCTCCGAATGAGGTGTTTTCCTGATGTCCCAAACAATCGAAAAGGGGATTCATCAGAGAAAATAATTTTACCCCAGTCCTCAGCAGTCCACTGCCTGTACCTTTTGCAGAATATCAGCCTGTCCATGATGTTTTTTCTGGAGAGAAGTGGCTTCTTTGCTGCCCTCCTTGAGACCAGGCCTTGCTCCAAGAGTCTCCGCCTCACAGTGCGTGCAGCTGCACTCACACCTGCCTGCTGCCATTCCTGAGTAAGCTCTGCACTGCTGGTAGCCCGATCCCGCAGCTGAAACACTTTTAAGAGACGGTCCTGGCGCTTGCTGGTCTTTCTTGGGCGCCCTGGAGCCTTTTTGGCAACAATGGAACCTCTCTCCTTGAAGTTCTTGATGATGCGATAGATTGTTGACTGAGGTGCAATCTTTCTAGCTGTGATACTCTTCCCTGTTAGGCCATTTTTGTGCATTGCAATGATGACTGCACATGTTTCTTTAGAGATAACCATGGTTAACAGAAGAGAAACAATGATGCCAAGCACCAGCCTCCTTTTAAAGTGTCCAGTGGTATCATTCTTACTTAATCATGACAGATTGATCTCCAGCCATGTCCTCATCAACACCCACACCTGTGTTAATGGAGCAATCACTGAAAAGAGGTTAGCTGGTCCTTTTAAGGCATGGCTGCAATGATGTTGAAATGTGTTTTGGGGGATAAAGTTCATTTTCTAGCCAAATATTGACTTTGCAAGTAATTGCTGTTAAGCTGATCACTCTTTATAACATTCTGGAGTATATGCAAATTGCCATTAGAAAAAGTGAAGCAGTAGACTTTGTAAAAATTAATATTTGTGTCATTCTCAAAACTTTTGGCCATGACTGTATACTATATACAGAGTTCCTGTGCATAATATCACTGGTGATCTCTGTATTACAAGTACACTGTACACTATATACAGAGCTCCTGTGCATTATGACACTTAAGTATATATTCATATTGTGTTTTTTATTAATCATCATTATGGTAGTATTCAGTCACTATGTAGTGGTAATATACGGTCTGATTATGGTGTGATGGTATTTGTCCCATCTATATGATATCATTGGTCATTTTAAAAAAGTATGTGACACATTCCCTTAAAGAAAAATAAATAAAAATATACTTAAAAAAGTATTCGATATTTTATGAAATGTTTAATAGATTGAAGTAGATTCAAAGTCTGAAAGAATCTGAGGCACAAGGAAAAAAAATGTCATTGGGATAAAAAATAACTTTTATTCTTTCCTTAGCCCCATTCTGAAATTGGGCATAAATGTACCCTGATGTTGTACACCCTCCCATTGACGTGGGCTCCGGCGGTGAGCCCACATTTTTCCCGGCACATGTCAGCTGTTTTGAACACCAGACATGTGCCCGGAATAGCCATGGGTCGAACCGCAATCCACCCGCGGCTATTAAACCGTTAAATGCCATTGTCAATTGCTGACAGCAACATTTAACACTCGCTTCCGGCAATGGCGCAGGAAATCCACCCATTGGTGACCCCCGTCACGTGATCGAGGGTCAATGATGGGTTGACAACCGGAGGTCTCCTGGAGACCTTTTTGGTTGTCACTGCTTGCTTTTCTGTGAGCGCCGCCTGGTGGTCGGCGCTCATAGCAAGTTAGCAATTCAGCTACATACAGGCGATCTAATCATCGCCTGTATGTAGCAGAGCCGATCGGGTTATGGCAGCTTCTAGTCTCGCATGGAGACTATTGAAGCATTCCAAAAGTAAAAAAGAAATGTTTTAAATATATAAAAAATTAAAAAAATAAAAGTTCAAATCACCCCCCTTTCACCACATTCAAAATAAAACAATAAAAAAATCAAACATACACATATTCAGTATTGCTGCGTTCAGAATCACCTGATTTATCAATACGAAAAAGGATTAACCTGATCGTTAAACGGCCTGCGTAGCGAGAAAAAGTCAAAATACCAGAATTACTGTTTTTTTTGGTCGCCACGACATTGCATTAAAATGCAATAACTGGTGATCAAAAGAACGTATTTGCACCAAAATGATATCATTAAAAACATCAGCTCGGCTTGCAAAAAATAAGTCCTCACCCAACCCGAGATCATGAAAAATGGAGACGCTACGGGTATTGGAAAATGGCATAATTTTTTTTTTTTTAAACAAAGTTTTGAAAATGTTTTCAGCACTTAGATAAAAAAGAACCTAGACATGTTTGGTGTCTATGAACTCACAATGTCCTGGAGAATCATAGTGGCAGGTCAATTTTAGCATTTAGTGAACATAGTAAAAAAGCAAAACTAAAAACAACTGTGGGATTGTACTTTTTTTGCAATTTCACTGCACTTTCAATTTTTTCCCATTTTCCAGTACATGATATGTTAAAACCAATGGTGGCATTCAAAATTACAACTCTTCCTGCAAAAAACAAGCCCTCACATGGCCATTTTGTCCTTGGGAAGAAAGGGAGCAAAAAATGAAGATGCAAAACCAAAAATACCTCTGATTGTTAAGGGGTTAAAAGCAGATGGCAGTAGATACAAATGAGGTACATGAATCAAGCAACGTTTTGGCCATGACAGGTCTTTTTGAAGCCAAAAATTACAAGTTTACAAAAAGTCAGCCATAGCATATTCACTGGACTCAGTAGGTTAGAGTAGGGTAGAGCCCCGCCAAACGAGTCTACCTTGTCATGTTGGTGGCTTAAAAAAACTTTTGGCTAAAACAAAAGCTGATGGCTGTGTATGTGATCTGGTGTTCGATGGGAACTGATAATGTGTGATTGGTGAGGACGTGGCACCCAAGTTGAGTTTTTCCAGGAGTGGGAGTTGAGACTGTGAAAGGTTTGCGGGGTGGAGGCGGAGCTGGGGTGAAGCCTGGGTGGAGTCTCAAAGGGGCCTGAAAATTTTGCCTATATGAGACCCTGAAATTTTTGGTGGCAGCCCTGGATATCTGCCAGCCAAACGGACAGTGAACCATCAGTCAGTAGACAGTTATGTTAAGTGTATGGGGGAGTGCTCTAGCTTGTATTTTTTGCTTCAAAATATGACTTAAAAGTTATTAAAATCTTGTGATAAGCATTTTTAAAGTTGCTTTCATATTAACATATCTATCTATCTTTCTAGTCAGGTCCCAAAAAGATTTTGCACTGGTCAAATTCAGGCCCAGGGTCCCAATGTTACAAGATCGCAGTGCTAATTACAGAGCATCCATCCAAGTTTTAAAGATGTTAGAAAAAAATAGAAGACATAAATAAGGGAATTTTTTTCTGGAAATGTAAAATATTATCAGGTCTGAGTTTTGCTGAGTTGAGATAATGTTTCCATGACATTGAAATACTTTCTTTCACAGCTGCATAATCTACTGATATTAAATCCTGAAAGCTGAGGTATCATATAGGGACTAAGTGTATGCTTTTAGAGTGTATATATTATCACTTTTGGTGGAGCAAGGCCAGGAAGTCAAGGAAACACAGACTTGGACACCAGCCCAAAGACCTGCATGTTTTTACTCATTACAGTCAAGCACTTTATGTCTATTTCTGCAGAACAAAAAATAGAATTGCTACCGTATCTATCAGTACATCTATCTATCTATCTATCTATCTATCTATTTATCTATCATCTATCTATCTATCTATCAAGCTATCTGTCTGTCTATCTATCTATTTATTGTTTGATCTGTCTATCTATCTATCTATCTATCTATCTGTCTATCTACAATTAATCTATCTGTACTATTTATTTATCCATCTATCTTTCTATCATCTATCGCTTATATCCATCTATCAAATTTAAAGTAGCTATATAATCGATCTATTGCAGAGGCAGATATTAGTGATGAGCCACCGTGCTCACCACTGCTCGATACGCGATCAAGCATCTACATACTCAGGTACGCTCGTTACTCGATCGAGTATTGTGGGTGCTTGTGCGCCATGTTCGAATCCTCGCCTTGCATGTTTCACGGCTGTTAGACTGTCAATAAACATGCTGGGACTGCCTGCCATAAACGGTAATGCCATAGCCATGTTGGCTACTGGAATTACTGTGATTGGCCTGCCACGTTGCGTCTTCGGGTCTTTTATCAGACCCAGTGATACAATGTTCAGCACTCTCTCAAGGCTCATCATGCTGCCCTCGGTCCATATTTTTGGAGGACTACCATGCAGCACTCGCTCATAATTTTTAGAGGGTCATAAGGTGGCCCTTGCTCATAATTTCAGAGGTTCTTCATGCGACCTTCGCTCTTAATTTTTTCAGGGTGTGTAGGAGGCCTACCTCTACAATTCTCTTACATATATATGTATACCCATCAAGCTTTACCAGTCTAGGAGTCCCACTCCATAAAAATGCTAAAAAAAAAGTTTTCTGAGGCCCTCTTCTATGTACCTGGGTGTATTGCAGTCCCTCCTTCTAATTTGTGGTAGCCCTTGCACTTAGTCCATAGCCTTTAGAGTCTAAGAGTCCCAATAACTAACAATTTGAACAGAATGTGTATGAAGCTCTCCTTTTTGTCTATTACAGGGTGTATCAGAGTCCCTCTTCCTTCTAATTTTTGTCAGTTCTTGCATTGTCCACATAGGCTTTGTGTGATTCAGAGTTCCTCCTTCATAAATTCATCAGGATATGTCTGACCCTGTCACACACCACATAACAAGATAAGGTTGGAAAATGTTAAAATTACATTTACCGGTGATTACCAGTGGGTGCAGTTTTATTTCTAGGGTTGAACGAATATCTTTGGTTCCCCGCTTTTCAGCAAGCTATAGCGCTTGCTGAATAAGCTACAGTGGGAACCCAGTGCTAGGGTTGGCAGATTGCACTAAATAAAATATAAAATAAAGTGCCATCGCAGCCCGGGGTTCATCGAGCAGAAATGAATCTGCTGCTAGTGAGAATAATGACGGAACAAAACAGCGAGCGTACCTTAAGCACACTGTGTTAACGCCACACAGTGTGAACGGAATGCAGGATACCAAGCTCTGTTACTACACAGAGAGGTACGCTCTAAGGATGCTAAATACTATACCCTGTTGACATCACAGGGAAGTTAGCACATGGATTAGGAAGAACTCTTATGACGCTAAATACAATAAACTAATAGCAAAGCCACAAAAGAGGACTAAAATCCTCCAAAAATTCAAAAATATGGGCTGACTGCATCATATAGTTCATTTGTTCAATGACCTGGGCAGGTGAGCGGTGCTGCCTTTTACCTGCTGTTTTTTTTTTTAAGTTTTGGAGGATTTTAATTCTCTTTTGTGGCTTTGCTATTAGTTTAGTGGTAGGATTCGCAAGAGTGGGGACCCTTGACGTGGGTGGCAAGCTTGCATGTTTTGGCCAAAATATCGACCAATACCTCACTATTTTTATGTATTTTGTGCACTATATTTTTCAGGGTGCTGCCAAGCACTTTTGGTCTTGTATACAGGGGTGTTCACACTGGCCAGCCTGCCTAATCGAATAGTAGGGGCGTGACTAATAGGCTGAGAACCAGACACTATGCATTACCTTTGTGTGAAGAGCGCCCTATACGGGCATTTATTGGGAAATAGATACTAAGCAGTCGCCCACTCCATGAATGGGTAGGTGGTGAGTGGCTGTCAATTTAGTATTTTGCACCTGTGTTGCCAACATCTTGCTATATGGGCTGGCTGCATCCTGTAGTGCATTTGTTCAAAGACCTGGGTAGGTAAATGGTGCTGCCTTTTTTCTGCTGTTTTCACTAGATACAATACCCTGTCGCCTTTACTGAGAGGAAGCATAAGGGTTGGGCTTGTTCTGTAACTGTACTGTGCTAACCACACACATGAACGAAACAGATGCTAAGCCAAGCGGCTAGTTATCCCTGACCTGACGCTACTGGATTTGTGCCTGACCGGCACCCTAAACATGTAGTCGACTAGAGACTCAGGCGTTGAGCCATGGGAACAAAACTGCATAAGTGTGTTACCTGCCTGCCAGCATGTACAGTCTTTGATCATAGACAGACACTCGAAAATGTGCAGACAAAGTGGTAGCGTAACCACCCACTTACACCAAAACATAAATGACACTAGAGCGCCCGCGTGCACCGCTGAGAGTCTTTTATACGCTAAACTCCACCCCAAACTCTTGTGGGCCAATCCGGAGTTGCCACATCACCAGAGCAGCTAACGACTGACCACCAATAAGAAGACGCCACATCACGGACATGCTCAGTAAGTTGACCTCTGGACTAAGACTCCAGAGCGCAAGGCTGCACCTGTATATCACTGGTTACCAAAGACTTGACTGGTAAGCCAGCAGTAACCAAACGTATACCACGAGCCTGAGCTAGACGCTGGGCCTGACGTCTGTGCTGAGCAGCAACCGCAGCAGCCAGACCTGAATGAGAGACCACGGTACCAGATAATGTTTGGGATCTATCCCACACAGGGGAGCATCCCGAAGCCTAACACCCTGCGTCCTGGATCTTGCCGGCTGAACAGCTGATCGCCACCGCAGCTGCATATGTCGCGGCTGTGTCACTGTCACAGCACATGCATGGAGAGCCACAGCCGTGACACATCTACATAAGTCAGCAAAAATTGAATAGTTCTTGTAAAAAAAAAAGCAACTTTACAACTTACCTCTTGTTAAAAATACTCTCTGCTCTCAAGGACTGAGGGATTTTTGATTCTATAATTTGCAACCTGTTTCCTAGATCACTGGCCACTTCTGCAGTCTATCCGCGGCAGCCGGTTTCCCAGTTAAGGAATGTTCTTGCAAACAATGCTGTTTCAGTTTTCCTGTACTTTTCTGATGCTGCAGACTGCAGAGTCTATGCTTTTGGTTGCAGCACGGAAAAGCAGACAGTTTGGTCTGGCGGCATAGACATGTCCAACATGTCAGAACTGCTCCTGAAGGTAGAAGAAGAAAATATTACTTAAAGCTCTTTATGATTGTGTGATGCTGAACAAACCAATGTATAGTTATAATTCACAAATATACATTACAGTTAATTCTTTACTTTTGACCATTGAATCCTGCTTGAATCCTATGACTGGCTTATGTAATGCAATGTAACACAAAGTACTTTTATAATATCACGTGTATGTAATCTATCTATACATTGAATGATCATTTGCTGTGTTGGTAAGTACAAGGCTTTTCCCTTATTTATCATGTATTTCAGGATGAGGAGTAGCTGGCTAGTTTATTTTTCAATAGGATTACTACTCAGGAAGTCTGGTGTGTAGGAAAATATCCCCTTCCACAATCACAGCTTCACTGCAAGTATATCCAGCTCTCGAAATCTACTTATACTATGCACACTAAACACACAAATATATATATATGGAATATACTAATGTACATAAATAAATACATACATACACATACATAAATTGTAGCTATATATGTACATACAAACACATGAACATATACATGCATAATTTGGGGAAGCTGGCAGTCAATCAGCATGACACTAGTAGTTCAACAGGAAGACAAACTGCTGCTCTGTTAACATGAGCGGTCAATGACAGGTGGTGGGTACAACAGGCAGGTAGTTGCTTTTGTTAGCAACTGCATGCCTTATTTTTAGTCCCTAATATCTTTAAACAGGTGTCCCACAGACAGTTGATTATGGAAGGGCATAACGTAACAAAGAAAGCCCCTTCTGATTCCCATTTTATGCTGTCAGCAATGGCACCACATGGAAGAGAAATGTTACAAAATAATTCCATTACAGAAGAAATGTGAAAGCTACAGAAGATTAACAAAGCTTTACTTATCAGTCAGAACACTGAAGCAAAATTTATACAAAATTTAACAAGATGGAACTACAACCATCTCAAAGAAATGTCAAGGCCAACCACAGAAGTTAACACATAAACAGGAGCGCCTTCTGATGAGAAGGGTTCAAGAAAATTGACATGCACTTCATTTAGTTAACGAAGTAGAAAGACAAACGGAGGTGTTTCACATGATTCAGGTCTATCAGTCTTTTAATATTTGTATACATAGGCTCACTGACAGAGCATTCCACCCATCAACCTCTGGCAGTTTTAATCACAGCAGGATCCTACCTTCCTATAAAATTGTAGTCTATCATCCCATGCGAGGAATCACTTTTGCATAGGTTCACATAGGTTGGGACAGCTGATACCCCATAGCAATGCCCACAATCGGTGCTATCACCGATCGCGGGCATTTAACCCCTCTGATGCCGCTGTCAGGAGTGACAGCGGCATAGAGAAGCATCGCACAGGGAGGGGGCTCACTGCGCTCTTCCATCAGGACATCGCAATACAATTGCATTGGTCTGATGGTCTCCATGGAGACCTCATCACCAAGATGGCCGTGGGGTCTTTCCGGGTCCTGCAGGGGGTGGCTTGTGAGTGCCTGCTCAGCAGGCACTTGCATGCCTCCTTCCCTGCCAGTCAGATCACTGATCTGACACTAAGCAGTGCAAAGTGTCAGATTAGCGATCTGACAGTATATAGTGATGTCCCATCCCGGGACATTGTAAAAAAGTAAAAAAAATATTAGAATGTTTGAAAATATTTTTAAAAAATCCTAAATATAGAAAAAAATATATATTTTTTTCCAATAAATACGTTAATTTATGTAAAAAAAAAGCAATAAAAGTACACATATTTGGTATCGCCGCATCCGCAACGACACGCTCTGTAAAACTATCGCACTAGTTAACCCTTTCAGTGAACATTGTAAAAAAAATAGCTAAAAAACAAGGAAAAATCAATACTTTATCATCATACCACCGAGCAAAAAGTGCAATAAGACACAATCAAAATGACAGATGTAAATAAAAATGGTACTGCTGAAAACGTCATCTTGACCCGCAAAAAGCAAGCCACCATACAGCTCCATCAGCAGAAAAATAAAAAGTTAAAGCTCTCAGAATAAAGTGATGCAAAAATAATTATTTTTTCTATAAAATAGTTTTTATTGTGTAAAAGTGCCGAAACATATAAAAACAATATAAATGAGGTATCGCTTTAATCGTACTGACCCGAAGAATAAATCCATCTTATCAATTTTACCACACACAGAATGGTATAAAAAACAAAACAAAAAGCAATTCCTGAATTGCTGTTTTTTGTTCATTCTGTCCCGCAAAATCAGAGTAGAAAGCGATCAAAAAATGTCATGTGCCCGAAAATGGTACGAATAAAAACGTCAGCTCGTCCAGTAAAAAACAAGCCATAACATGACTCTGTCGACTGAAATATGAAAAAATTATAGCTCTCAAAATATGGTGATGCAAAAACTAGTTTTCGCAATAAAAAGCGTCTTTTAGTGTGTGACAGCTGTCAAGCATAAAAATCCGTTATAAATCTGGTATCGCTGTAATCACACCGACCTGAAGAATAAAATTGCCTAATCACTTATACCGCATGAGGAACGGCGTAAAAAATAAATAAAACCAATTCTTCACATGCTGTTGATTTTTTTCATTCTGCCTCTCAGAGATCGCAGTAAGGCTCGGCACACATTTATCCTGCGCACTGCGTTGAGCGCTTACACCCGGGTTTCTGTGTAAATCTTTAAAATACCTGATTCAGACAGAACCCCCCGGCGGAAGATTCCCTGTAATGGAGGCAGTGTGGAAGCTGTGGGACCTGTGATCCGGCAGTGTCCATCTTTTTAGGATTGCATAAAAGTACTGTCGGCCACAGTTTTGTGCACTTCTGAAAAGGACACTGCTGAACAGAGGCCAGACGGAGTCTAGAGTAAATCTGCTGCCTCATTATAGTGAATGGATTCCTCTGGAGTTTCATCTGTCACGTCACGCAGAGATTTAGATGGAAACTCCAATGTGCTCAATCTAGAGTGACAGATAAATGTGATCCCAAACGTTATGTAAAATGTTCCCAATTAACCCCTTCATGACCTTGCCATTTTTTGCAATTCTGACCAGTGTCCCTTTATGAGGTAATAACTCAAGAACGCTTCAACGGAGCCTAGCGATTCTGAGAATGTTTTTTCGTGACATATTGGGCTTCATGTTAGTCGTTAATTTAGGTCGATAATTTTTGCGTTTATTTGTGAAAAAAATGGATATTTGGCGAAAATTTTGAAAATTTCGCAATTTTCAAATTTTTAATTTTTATTCTGTTAAACCAGAGAGTTATGTGACACAAAATAGTTAATAAATAACATTTCCCAAATGTCTACTTTACATCAGCACAATTTTGGAAACAAAATTTTTTTTGTTAGGGAGTTATAAGGGTTAAAAGTTGACCAGCAATTTCTCATTTTTACAGCAAAATTTACAAAACCATTTTTTTTTGGGACCACCTCACATTTGAAGTCACTTTGAGGGGTCTATATGGTAGAAAATACCCAAAAGTGACACCATTATAAAAACTGCACCCCTCAAGCTACTCAAAACTACATTCAAGAAGATTATTAACCCTTCAAGTGCTTCACAGGAACTAAAGCAACGTGGAAGGAAAAAAATTGACATTTTAATTTTTCCAACAAAAATTTTATTTTAGCATCAATTTTTTCATTTTTGCATGGGCAACAGGATAAAATGGATCCTAAAATTTGTTGGGCAATTTCTCCTGAGTACACAGATACCTCATATGTGGTCATAAACCACTGTGTGGGCGCACGGCAGGGCTCAGAAGGGAAGGAGCGCCATTTTGGAATGCAGACTTGATGGAATGTTCTGCGGGCGTCTGGTTGCGTTTGCAGAGCCCCTGATGTGCCTAAACAGTAGAAACCCCCCACAAGTGACCCCATTTTGGAAACTAGACCCCCCCAAGGAGCTTATCTAGATGTGTAGTGAGCACTTTGAACCCCCAAGTGCTTCACAGAAGTTTATAAACGCAGAGCAGTGAAAATAAAAAAATCATTTTTGTTTCTCAAAAATAATTTTTTAGCCCGCTATTTTTATTTTCCCAAGGGTGAAAGGATAAATTGGAAGCCAAAAGTTGTTGTTCAGTTTTTCCTGAGTACGCTGGTGCCCCATATGTGGGGGGAACCACTGTTCGGGCACACGTTGGGGCTCGGAAGGGAAGTAGTGACGTTTTGAAATGCTGACTTTGATGGAATGGTCTGCGGGCATCATGTTATGTTTGCAGAGCCCCTGATGTGCCTAAACAGTAGAAACTCCCAACAAGTGACCCCATTTTGGAAACTAGACACCGCACAGAACTTATCTAGATGTGCGGTGAGCACTTTGAACCCCCAAGCGCTACACAGAAGTTTATAACGCCCGGGCATGAAAAAAAAAATCATATTTTTTCCACAAACATCATCTTTTAGTTCCCAATTTTTTTATTTTCCCAAGTGTAACAGGAGAAATTAGACCCCAAAAGTTGTTGTCCAATTTGTCCTGAGTACGCTGATATCCCATATGTGGGAGAAAACTACTGTATGGGCACACGTCGGGGCTCGGAAGGGAAGTAGTGACGTTTTGAAATGCCGACTTGATGGAATGGTCTGCGGGCGTCATGTTACATTTGCAGAGCCCATGAAGTGCCTAAACAGTAGAAACCCCCCAAGTGACCAGATTTTGGAAACTAGATCCCCGAGGAATTCCTCTAGATGTGTGGTGAGCACTTTGAATCTCCACAAGTTCTTCACAGAAGTTTATAACGCAGAGCTGTGAAAATAAAAAATCATTTTTTTTCCACAAAAATAATTTTTTTAGTCCCCAATTTTTTTTCCCAAGGGTAACAGGTGAAATTAGACCCCCAAAGTTGTTGTGCAATTTTTCCTGAGTACGCTGATACCCCATATGTGGGGGTAAACCACTGTTTGGGCACATGTCAGGGCTCGGAATAAAGGGAGCAATGTTTCACTTTTAACAGCCAATCAGAGCGATCGTAGCCACGTGGGGGTTAAGCCAACCCCCCTGTGGTGAAGCACAAAGGGTCTTGTGCCTGCGGGTTGGGTGACCTTTCAGTGACCCGGTCACCCGACCCGCAGGAACGCGATCCTTTCATGACACATACGCTGTGTCACAGGTCAGGAAGGGGTTTTAATGCTTCATCTCAATCCACAAAAAAAGCAAGTCCCCACTCAGGTTTGTCATCTGTTAACGGAAATAGAGGGGGCTTCCACCTTACCGGTAGCACAAAGGCTCTGGAAAAGCTAAATGGCTTCACACTCCCCAAAAGAAATTCAGCAAATTCTACGCTTCCAAATCCAAATGCCCCCCCTCCCTTCAGAGCCCCAGTGTGCCTAAACAACACATTACGCCCATATGTTTGGCATTTCTGTAGGGATGAGAGCCCTCCTAATTTATAGGTGCATGTCTCCAGAAGCATGAGCTGGGCATAATGTACTGGTCAATACAATGGCAGATTGCAATTTTCACTCAGCAACATCCAATGCTGCTTGTTTCTAGAAAACACACATGGAGTCAAAATCGTCAGTACATCTGTAGATAAATTCCCAAAGGGTTATAATTTCCAAAATGTGATCACTTGAGGGGGGTTTCCACTGTTTAGATACATCAGGGGCTCTCCAAATGCTTCATTGCATCCTCTAATTATTACAGTAAATTTTACATTAAAAAATTTTAAGGGTTCTCCTTTCCTTGCAAGCTCTGCCATGCACCCAAACAGTAGTATTTCCCCACATATGGGGTATCGGTGTACTCAGGAGAAATTGCACATCAAATTATATGGAGAAATTTCACCTGTTACCCTTATAAAAATGCAAAATATGGAGCTAAAAAAGATTTATTTTGTAAAAATGTGATTTATTTTTTTTCCACTGCTCTATGTCATAAGCTTCTGTGAAACACCTGTGGGTTCAAGGTGCTAAATACACATCTAGATAAGTTCCCTAAGAGGTCTAGTTTCCAAAATTATGTCACTTGTGGGGGTTTCCACTGTTTAAGCACATCAGGGACTCTCCAAACGCGACATGGCAACCGCTAATTATTCCAGCATATTTTACATTCAAATGGCGCTCCATCCATTCCTATCCCTGCTGTGTGCCCAAATAGTTGTTTTCCTCCACATATTGGGTATCTGCGCACTCAGGAGAAATTGCACAACAAATTGTATGCAGCAATTTCTCTTTTGCTACCCTTATGAAAATGCAAAATTTGGAACTAGAAAATATATTTTCACGGCTTAATGTTATAAACTTCTGTGAAGCACATGGGGCTCAAGGTGCTCAATACACAGCTAGATAAGTTCCCTAAGGCCGGCGTCACACTGGCGACAAAATCGAACGACTGCAATGCGATGAAATATCGCATTGCAGTCGGACCAATGTTAATCTATGGAGCAGCTCCCACCATCAGATTTTTTGTGGTCCGTTTTAAACGTCCGAGTGCAATCGCAGCATGCTGCGATTGTCACCGATTGTGGGTCGACTATCGCCAATGCAAGTCTACGGGAGCGATGAAAAATCTGATTACAAACGGACCGCACGTGTGACTTGCGATTAAATCGCACCGGTGTCCTTTAGAAAAGCCGGCAATTCATCCCCGGCTATACTGTAAAAGCACACTGACAGCTTTAATAAAGAATAGAATCAATACATATACACACATAGAATACATATATATATATATATATATATATATATGTCATTGTGACATATATATACATATATTTATAGTTCTTACACTTCTACATACTGTAATAGCCGCTAATTCAATTGCCGGCTTTTGTGAAATCACAGAAGCCGACATGAAATGATACATTGTTTACACACAGTTAACCATGTAATTTCATGTATTTTGATATATGGTTTTTAACTTACAATTACATAAGTGTATGTGTGCAAAATTTCAGACATGTAGGGGTTAATTAAAGGTGTAAATTCGTTGAAAAAAAATGCGTGGGCTCCCGCTGTATTTTCTCCACCAGACAGACAAAGCCAGCTAGTGGGGGCAGATAATAATAGCCTAGGGAGGGTGCATTTTTTTTGTGCCCCCCCTGGCTACTAACATCTGCCCCCAGACACCCCAGAAAGGGCAAATCTCTAATTAGATTAGCCCTTTCTGGCACTTTGCCCGTCTATTCCAATTGCCCTGTAGCGGTGGCGAATGGGTTAATAAGGGGTTAAAGCCACCTTGCAATTGAAAGGTCACTTTAAGCCAGGTTAATAATTGAGAGCTGTCAATTAGACAACTATCAATTATTAATCCTATTGAAGTAAATAAAAAAACACACACACTTTAAGAATAAATAATTTTAATGAAATAAAGACACATTTTTTTGACCATCTTTTATTTAACTCTTAATCTCTGCGAAGCCCTTGATCTCCTATAATAAAGAAAAAATAATAAAACAACATTATTCTTACCAATCCGGCGATCTGTCACGTCCCACGCTGTAATCCTTCACAAAGGGTTAACTAGCTTTCAGCCAAGCAGTACAAGTAATTCTGCCTGCTCAGCTGAAAGCTCCTGAATGAATGAACTTATCTCCTGCCGACAGGAGAGGATGTGATTAATGAATGAAGCTTAATTGATTGCGTCCCACTTTCACTTTAGGTCAGGTCAGGGTGACCTGACCTGAAGTGAAAGTGGCAATAAATCAATTAAGCTTCATTCATTAATCACTTCCTCTCCTTTCGCTGGGAGAGGAACTTATTCATTCGGGGGGGTAACAGCTCAGCAGGCAGCATTAGCTCCCTGCTAGCTGTAACCTGTTAACCCTTTCTGATGGATTACAGCAGGGGACCTGACTGTGCATCAGATAGGTAAGAACAATTTTGCTTTTTTATTTTATTTTTATTACAGGAAATGGTTTTAGCAGGAAAATAAAATATGGTCAAAAACTGTTTGATTATTTCATTAAACTTCTTTTTTATTAAAGTGTGTGTGTTTGATTTTTCTTTCATACAATAGGATTAATAATTGATAGTTGTCTAATTGACAGCTCTCAATTATTAACCTGGCTTAAAGTCACCTTTCAATTGCAAGGTGGCTTTAACCCCTTATTAACCCATTCGCCACCGCTACAGGGCAATGGGAATAGACGGGCAAAGTGCCAGAAAGGGCTAATCTAATTAGAGATTTGCCTTTTCTGGGGTGTCTGGGGGCAGATGTTAGTAGCCAGGGGAGGCACAAAAAAAATGTACCCTCCCAAGGCTATTATTATCTGCCCCCACTCGCTGGCTTTGTCTGTCTGGTGGAGAAAATACAGCGGGAGGCCACGCATTTTTTTTCAACGAATTTATACCTTTAATTAACCCCTACATGTCTGCAATTTTGCACACATACACTTATGTAATTGTAAGTTTAAACCATATATAAAAATACATGAAATGACATGGTTAACTGTGTGTAAACAATGTATCATTTCATGTCGGGTCTGTACTTTAACAAAAGCCGGCAACTGAATTAGCGGCTATTACAGTATGTAGAAGTCTAGGAACTATAAATATATATATATATATACATGTCACAATGACATGTATATATATGTATGTGTGATCTATGTGTATATATCTATTCTTTCTTTTGTGATTTAAATACTATTCTTTTGAATCCATTATATGTCAGTTTTGCAAGCCTGCGAGAAATTCTCGCAAGTCGGATGTAAATCGCATGTTACAACTACGGTCAGATGCGACTAAATCGCATCTTTGAAGGAAAATCGGATGCCAGGCGGATGTCTGATGATTACATTTTGGTCCGATAATCGACCGACTAAAACGGTCCGATTTTTTGTAGTTGTGTGTGATTCCGGCCTAAGGTGTATAGTTTCCAAAATGGTGTCCCTTGTGGGGGGTTTCCACTATTTATGCACATCAGGGGCTCTCCAAATGCGACATGGCGGTTTCTAATTAGGCCAGCAAGTTTTACATTCAAAAAGTGAAATGGCACACCTTCCCTTCTGAGCCCTGTCGTGTGCCCAAACAGTAGATTCTCCCAAAAGTAAAAAAAAAATTATGTCTAAAGGAACATTTTTGTGAATACTAAATCTTTTTTTTCTTCCACATTCCAAAAATTCCTGTGAAGCACTTGAAGGGTTAATAAACTTCTTGAATGTGGTTTTGAGTACCTTGACAGGTGCAGTTTTTATAATGGTGTCATTTTTGTTTTTTTTTCTGTCATATAAGCCCCTCAAAGTCCCTTCAAATGTTAGGTGGTCCCTAAAAAAACGGTTTTGCAAATTTTGTTGTAAAAATGAGAAGTCACTGGTCAATTTTTAACCCTTAAAACTTCCTAACAAAAAAATAATGTTTCCAAAATTGTGCTGTGGTAAAGTAGACATGTGGGAAATGCTATTTATTAACTATTTTGTGCGATATGACTCTCTGATTTAAGGGCATAAAAATTAAAAGTTTGAAAATTTCAAAATTTTAAAAATTTTAGCCAATTTTCTGTTTTCTTAACAAAATTGTAAAAATTGGCCTGGTCAGGAAGGTGAAAACAGGCTTCGGGGCGAATGGGTTAAATTATTAAGTTTCAGTTTGATTGAAGGGGCAGTGTCATCAATATTAAAAAAAAAAATTATATATAAAAAAATTTAAAAAAGTAAAAACCAAAATAGATAATACAACTGTTTGACTAGTCACACTGAACATTCGTAGATGCCAAAATAATACTGCTGGTTGTTGTTACGTATGACTATGTAGAGACCTGGTTACTTCAGGATAAGCATATAATAATGTAATAAGCATAATAGTGAAAAATAATATATAAACACAGTTACATACATTTTACTTTTTGCCTACCTATTTCAATATTCCATTTTGGCACCTATCTATACTATGGTCTGTTACAGCATTTTTAGTTTTCTTACCTTTTTACATTATATTTATGTGGTCCTTTTTGGCCAAGGTGAATTTATGTATTTATGTGATTTTAATCAAAACTTATAAATACATTATTACAGTATTCATTAATTGAGACATTTACCTGTGCAGGTTTGTTTTGCCACACCTATGTAAATTGTAAAATTGGAGATACATACATTCCAGAAGGATATTACTAGCAAGTTGTTGTTGAATTATCCTTTTCGTCCATCACGTGATCCTGCTAGAGCTAAGCATTTCTCATTAATGTTATATTTCTCGTCAACAAAGTTTATGAGCAAATTAAACATAATCCTTGTGTCCAAAAATGTATGCTAAACAAAATCATAGCACTGGCAATGAACATGACTGTTTCATAGAACGGAAACATAATTTCACAAATAGATACGTAACTGCTAGTAGCAGCAGCACCACCGACACAGTTAGCAGCAAACCATACAAACCTGTAGTAGTATTATGAAAAGCAGTTCAAACTTCACCTCTTTTGCTTTTAGCAAGCCTATTAGTGTGGACAAAGCAGTGGGTGTGTTGAAGTATATGTCCAATCATCACTCATTATTATTATTATTATTATTATTATATATTTATATAGCGCCATTTATTCCATGGCGCTTTACATATGAAAAGGGGAAAAATATAGACAGATACAATAAACATGTGCTAGACAAGGGACGCATAAGTACAGAAGGAGAGAGGACCCTGCCCGCGAGGGCTCACAGTCTACAGGGATGGGTGAGAATACACTAGGAGAGGGTAGAGCTGGTTGTGCGATGGTTCAGTACACTGAGGATCATTGCAGGTTGTAGGCTTGTCGGAACAGGTGGGTCTTCAGGTTTTTCTTGAAGGTCTCCGTTGTTGGTGAAAGTCTGATGTTTTGCGGCAGAGAGTTCCAGAGTATGGGGGAAGCCCGGGAGAAGTCTTGTATGCGGTTGCGGGAAGAAGAGATGAGGGGGGAGTCGAGAAGGAGATCTTGAGAGGATCGAAGGTTGCGTGTGGGTAGGTAGCGGGAGACCATGTCACAGATGTATGGAGGAGAAAGGTTGTGGATGGCTTTGTATGTCATGGTTAGGGTTTTGAACTGGAGCCTCTGGGCAATAGGAAGCCAGTGAAGGGCCTGGCATAGTGGGGAGGCAGGGGAATAGCGGGAAGACAGGTGGATTAGTCGTGCAGCAGAGTGTAGGATGGACTGGAGTGGTGCCAGAGTGCTAGAGGGGAGGCCAGACAGTAGGAGGTTGCAGTAGTCGAGGCGGGAGATGATAAGGGCGTGCACTAGTGTTTTTGTGGTTTCATGGTTGAGGAATGAGCGGATCCTGGAAATATTTTTGAGTTTGAGGCGGCAGGAGGTGGCGAGGGCTTGGATATGTGGTTTGAAAGAGAGGGCAGAGTCGATGATCACCCAAGGCACCGAGCATGTGGGACTGGGGAAAGCGAGCAGCCATTGACATTGATGGATAGGCCTGGTGGAGGGGTAGAATGAGGTGGGGGAAAGATGATGAATTCTGTTTTGTCCATGTTCAGTTTGAGAAAGCGAGCAGAAAAGAAGGCTGAGATAGCAGACAGACACTGTGGGATTTTGGTCAGTAGGGAGGTGAGGTCAGGTCCAGATAGGTAGATCTGCGTGTCATCGGCGTAGAGGTGATACTGCAAGCCGTGGGATTCTATGAGCTGTCCCAGGCCAAAGGTGTAGATGGAGAAGAGTAGGGGTCCTAGGACTGAGCCTCGGAACACCGACAGACAGGGGGCGAGGTGAGGAGGTGGTGTGTGAGAGGGAGACACTAAATGTTCGGTCTGTTAGGTATGATGAGATCCAGGATAGGGCCAAGTCTGTGATGCCAAGAGATGAGAGAATCTGTAGGAGGAGGGAATGGTCTACGGTGTCAAAGGCAGAAGACAGGTCCAGGAGAAGGAGGACAGAGTAGTGTCGCTTGCTCTTGGCGGTTAGCAGGTCGTTAGTGACTTTAGTTAGGGCAGTTTCAGTTGAGTGATGCGGTCAAAAGCCTGATTGTAACCGGTCAAAGAGGGAGCAGGAGGAAAGGTGGGAGGACAGTTCAAGATATACATGCTGTTCCAGTAGTTTTGAGGCGAAGGGGAGAAGAGATATCGGGCGATAGCTAGACGCTGAGGATGGGTTGAGGGAGGGCTTTTTGAGGATCGGGGTGATTGAAGCATGTTTGAAGGATGAAGGAAAGACACCATTTGTAAGTGAAAGGTTGAAGAGGTGTGTGA
The DNA here is from genome assembly GCA_033576555.1 of Oophaga sylvatica. Lineage (NCBI taxonomy): Eukaryota > Metazoa > Chordata > Amphibia > Anura > Dendrobatidae > Oophaga > Oophaga sylvatica. The sequence goes on along the minus strand of JARQOD010000001.1, from coordinate 948,501,629 downwards.
GAGTAGGGATGAAGACTGTGGCAAGGTTAGGGATGAGGTGGGACGGGAGTGGGTCAAGCGCGCAAGTGGTGAGGTGTGATCTTGACAGGAGAGTGGAGAGCTGATCTTCTGTCATGGTGGTGAAGCTGGTTTTGGAAGAACAGGGCTGAGTGGCTAAGAGGGGCATTGGGGGCTGCGGGCCAAAGCCTTCTCTGATAGTATCAATCTTTTGCTTAAAGAAGGAGGCAAAGTCTTCGACAGAAATGAGAGGAGAGGGAGGAGGTGCTGTGGGATGGAGTAGAGAATTGAAAGTGTTGAAGAGCTGTTTAGGGTTGTGAGACAGGGAGGATATGAGAGATGAGAAGTAAGTTTGTTTTGCGGCAGAGAGCGTGGACTTGAAGCTGGCAAAGGACTGCTTGTATGCGTTGAAGTGCTCGGTGGAGTGGGTTCTCTTCCATCTCCGCTCGGTAACCCTGGAAGCCCGTCTCAGTTCTTTGGTCAGGCGGTCAGCCAGGGCTGCCTGTTGATTGTACGAGTTTTGCTCTGCATGAGGGGGGCGGCCGAATCAAGTGTGGTTTTTATTGTGGTGTTATAAAATGTGGCAGCAGCATCTGTGTCATGAAGTGAGGCTATGTCTGTAAGAGGGAGGAGGGACTCAGAGAGCGATTGTAAATTGAGGTGTTTGAGATTTCTGCGAGGGTGGGTGAGTTTGTGGAGTGGGGGATGCGTACTAACAGAGGAGAGGGAAGAGAATGTCAGTAGGTTGTGGTCAGACAGGGGGAGTGGGGAGTTAGTGAGATTAGTGAGGGAACAGAGACGGGTGAAGATAAGGTCCAGCGTGTGACCGCCTTTGTGAGTGGCCGCAGAGGACCATTGAGTGAGGCCAAGGGAAGCTGTGAGCGAAAGAAGTTTAGAGGCCGCCGGGGTGGAAGTGTCAATGGGGATGTTGAAATCGCCAATGATGATGGTGGGGATGTCAGCAGAGAGGAAATTGAGTAGCCAGGTGGTGAAGTGGTCGAGAAAGGTGGAGATGGCTAGTTCCGGGGGGCGGTAGATGACAGCCAGTTGGAGGTTGGAGGGGGAATAGATGCGGACGGAGTGCACTTCGAACGAGGGAATAGCAGCGGAGGGTGGAATTTGAATAGGGGTAAAGGAGCAGGTATCAGACAGGAGTAAGCCAACTCCTCCACCACGTTTGTTGCTGGGGCGAGGGGTGTGAGAAAGATGAAATCCGCCATAGGAAAGCGCAGCTGGAGAGGCTGAGTCAGAGGGAGTGAGCCAGGTTTCAGTGATGGCAAGGAAGGAGAGTTTGTTGGTGATAAAGAGGTCGTGGACAAATGACAGTTTATTGCAGACGGAGCGTGCGTTCCATAGTGCTCCGGGTAGGGGGACTGGGGGAGGGGGGTGTGGATGGATAGGTATGAGGTTGACAGGGTTGCAAAAACGTGTGGAAGATCGTGGCAGGGTGTTAGAAATGAGTGTGGGGATGTGATGAGGAGGGCCAGGATTTGGGGATACATCGCCAGCGATGAGGAGTAGCAGACAGAGCGTTAGAAGGTGGGAGCAGGATAAACCATGGTGTGGCCTTGTGTGTCTTGGTAAAAAGGATTGTATGTGGAGGAACAGTTCTGAGGGAAAGGTGAGATGGCTGGGGAGAATGGAGGGGGAAATGACTAATTCCTTACTAGGTGGGGGGATTACAGGGGATAGGAAGAAAGAAAGGAGGATGGGGGTGAAAGTGATAAGAAAATGAAACATAGTGGTTTTATAATCTGTTACCTTGCAGCCAAATTCCAGTCAAATTCTAGTCTAATTCACAGTAGTGTAATTAGAAATCTGTAATTTGAAATATGGGATTTGAAATATATGAAGCAGACTACGTCTGGAGCAGACCCATTGCACTGGTTATATCTGCAGCTAATGCCAATCAGGTGTGAGTGGAAAGTGGGCTGAGACTGCTCAGGCCAGATGCAGAGTTAAGGAAAGGTCATAAAAGGGGGTAGGGATTACACAGACCATTCGGATGTGTGGTGAAGATAAGAAGTATGGAGTACAATTATGTACACAGGAAGATGGGTGAGCAAATCATACCATTAACAAAGCAATATACATGATGCATTCAGGAGCATAGAAAAGCTGGAGTTTTCATACCATTAACAAAGCAATATACATGATGCATTCAGGAGCATAGAAAAGCTGGAGTTTTCATACCATTAACAAAGCAATATACATGATGCATTCAGGAGCATAGAAAAGCTGGAGTTTTCATACCATTAACAAAGCAATATACATGATGCATTCAGGAGCATAGAAAAGCTGGAGTTTTCATACCATTAACAAAGCAATATACATGATGCATTCAGGAGCATAGAAAAGCTGGAGTTTTCATACCATTAACAAAGCAATATACATGATGCATTCAGGAGCATAGAAAAGCTGGGAGTTTTCATACCATTAACAAAGCAATATACATGATGCATTCAGGAGCATAGAAAAGCTGGAGTTTTCATACTATTAACAAAGCAATATACATGATGCATTCAGGAGCATAGAAAAGCTGGAGTTTTCATACCATTAACAAAGCAATATACATGATGCATTCAGGAGCATAGAAAAGCTGGAGTTTTCATACCATTAACAAAGCAATATACATGATGCATTCAGGAGCATAGAAAAGCTGGAGTTTTCATACCATTAACAAAGCAATATACATGATGCATTCAGGAGCATAGAAAAGCTGGAGTTTTCATACCTGTGGGAAGAGAAGAACATCTCAGTCACAAGGTGATGATGACAATGCTGTAGGATTGATGTGTGGCCAAATGCATTCTAGAATTCTAGTCTAATTCACAGTAGTGTAATTAGAAATCTGTAATTTGAAATATGGGATTTGAAATATATGAAGCAGACTACGTCTGGAGCAGACCCATTGCACTGGTTATATCATCTCATCTGATCATATCAAGATGATGTAGCCTCTGACAGTGACACTATCATCTGGATACATTCTTCTGCTCTGTCCACCTCCTCCTCCGGCATAACAGTTAGTGTTGTATGTAGTGCAATATCCAATCCGTCAGTGACACCTGTTTCTGTTCTTTTCAATAGTCCCCTAACCTACAACATACTGAGGGCTAAGGAACAGTCAGTCTTTGTTTTCGGTAAATGTGGTTCCAAAAGAGATGGACCAAACACCAAATCGATAACAGCATTATAATGTCAAGCCTGTTGCAGGCTCTACAAGCTGTGGTGAAAGTGATGCTGTCAGTAGTAGTACTCTGAACCAGGGCAAATATCTGGGAGAAAATCAAGCAGAGTGAAATAGAGGTTGGCGATGAGCACTGGTTATTTCCCACACTGAGGCACCTGTCTGCTGCATCAGGGATGATGATGAAGATGATGATGATTCCGTGTCAGACAAAACCTGGATACCAAACGAGTGACAAGGAGGTGAGGTCGTCAGGTTGTTGGCATTGGCAAAATATAGTGCAGGTGATATGCGACAAAAGATCCTCTGGGGCCAAAACAGCTTTCTCTGCTTTGAGCTCAGGAACAGGTGATGCCACACGTAAGAGAAGGCTCTTAAAGGTCTGGATGTGGTGGAGTTGTATGTGCGGGTTTCATATGTGTTTCACACATTGCTGCCTGACGATTCTTTGTCATTCTGCAGGCTCAACAAGAAAAAAGTGGCCGTGGACATTCAAGGGGGTATTCTCTGCGTCTGGAGGAGAGAAGGTTTTTCCACCAACATAGAAGAGGATTATTTACTGTTAGGGCAGTGAGAATCTGGAATTCATTGCCTGAGGAGGTGGAGATGGCGAATTCAGTCGAGGGGTTCAAGAGAGGCCTGGATGTCTTCCTGGAGCATAACAATGTTGTATCTTACACTTATTAGGTTCTTTAGAAGGACGTAAATCTGGGGATTTATTCTGATGGATTATAGGCTGAACTGGATGGACAAATGTCTTTTTTCGGCCTTGCTAACTATGTTACTATGTATGTTACTATTTATTCCAGCTTTTATAGACTAAGAACTACAACTCTCCATCAGCAAATGAAGCAACATCAACTGCTCATTTGGTAAAGTCAAGCCAACGAGCAATCAGAGCAAGCTTCAAGCCGTCCTTCTCCTCTCTCTCACAATGCTCATCTATCCGTCATCAAAGCTGCACTGTTAAGTACTACAATATCAGTGTCATCATCATCACCATCATGATGTCATCTTCGTCTAACACATTTTGTACTCCGAGTAGGCCTCCTGAAATCAATGAAACAATGGGGCCCCTTTTCATACTGGTGAGCATGGCAAGCTGTTTGCTGCAATGCTTGTGGGAGGACAGGCGAATTGTAAACATGAAGCATCATTATGAGAATTAGAGAGCCACACTTTTAGACCTTGATATTGCCAAGTGCTAGGTTCATTTTATGGTGTACCTTTGTGGCACTTTTTCAGGCTGTTTTGCAGTACTTTTTAAGTGCGCATGACATATTTTTAGACATTTCAGGCTTTCCAAACTCCGAAGTGGTTAAAAGAAGTGACATAAGGGTATGCCACACTAAACGAGATCGCTAGCGAGATCGCGCAAGCGACATAGATTTTATGATGCAGTAGCGACATCATTAGCGACGTCGCTGTGTGTGACATGTAGCGGCGATGTGGCCCCCGCTGCGATGTCGCTGATCGTGCACGAACGGTTTGGGCCATATTTTGATCGTTGGCGTCCCGCTGGTGAGCCTGAATCACTGTGTTTGACACCTTTTGTGAACGATGTGCGACCTCGTTGACGACGCATATTGTCAGCGGCGCATGCGGGACTGGGTTTTCTTTAGTAACACCCTTCAGCTCCGATTGGTGACCACAACATCACTTCAGCAATAATAACTGCGCCCCCATCCATTGTTTCCAGAGCGCTTTGTGAATGACTCCAACATTCTGTGCTTTGTGGGTTGTTGCGAGGATAGTATCGTGTGTCGGAGTTTTGCTATCCTGTTTGAGTCGCTACAGTGTCCCTTTGTGCATTGTTGCGAGGATAGTGTGTGGGTTTTGCGATCCTGTCTGAGTCGCTAGAGCGCTTCATCTTTGCCATTTGGATTTGGATCTTCTGGATATTTGAATTCAAGGTACATATTGTTTGTGATGTTGTGTGATGCGTTTTTTTTTTTTTTGTTACACCTTTTATTTTTGTCTGCTTTATTTATTTTACACCCCCCACCATTTTAGGCTTTTGTAAACTGTTTTTTAAACGTTAACTGAAAAGTTAACAATAAACAATTACTTTTTTTTATATATATTTTTTATTTTATTCTTTATTTTATTTTGTTTAAACACTTTAGTAATAGTAATTAACTTTTCTCTTCTTTACCGTACAGGTTGCACATAATGAACCTGACCACCGCGGAGCGTGTGATTGTGGCAGTTGCATTAGTGATGGAGGCAGATCGACAAGAAGAGGCACGGGTGGAAGAGAGACGCTCCAAACGAAAGCGTCGCATGTGGACCAGAGAATGGCTGGAGCAGAGGTCCACATTCACCCACATGCATCTAGTGAGGGAGTTGCAGGAGAAGAATCCACAGGATTTCCGAAATTATCTACGGATGTCGGAGGATTCATTCAAGTTCCTACTGGAATGTGTGAGGCCAGTCATTGAACGGCAGGATACAAGGATGCGTGCAGCTGTTTCAGCAGAGGAACGTTTGGCAGTAACGCTGCGATTTCTGGCAACCGGACGTTCAATGAAAGACTTGCAATTTTCTGCTGCAGTTTCTCGCAGTGCTTGGCGTACTAATTCCAGAGACATGCAACGCCATTGTCCGCAGTTTACGGAGCCACATGCCTTTTCCCAAATCAGTGGCGGAATGGCAAATTATAGCCTCTGATTTTGAACGGATTTGGCAGTTCCCAAACTGTGGTGGTGCCTTGGATGGCAAACATGTGCGGATCACGCAACCAGCCAAAAGCGGATCCTATTTCTATAATTACAAGGGCTACTTCAGCATGATCCTCATGGCCCTTGTTAATGCCAATTATGAATTTATTACCGTTGATGTTGGCATTAATGGAAGGGTTTCTGACGGTGGCGTTTTGGAGCACACAACTTTTAGTGAACGGTTGTTGAATAATAAACTTAACTTGCCAACCAACATGGACACCACCGCCAACCTAAACTTTGTTTTTGTGGGCGATGAAGCCTTCCCCCTTCATGAGCATCTTGTGAAACCATACCCACAAAAGACTTTGACAGGGGAAAGGCGTATTTTTAATTACAGACTGTCTAGGGCACGGCGCGTTGTGGAGAATGCCTTCGGCATAATGGCCAACCGCTTCAGGGTTTTCCACACTCCAATCAACATGAAGCTGGAATCCATAGACTCTGTGGTGTTGGCCTGTTGTGTGCTGCACAATTTTTTACGAAAACGCGATGCTGGTACTTAGAGTCCGCCAGGCTTCATGGACTAGGACAGCAATGGTGACGTGGTGCTCGGAGAATGCCGTGACAGTGATCCCGCTATTGCAGGCCTTCAACCTGTCAATCAAGGCAGGAGCAAGGACGATGCGAAGGCCGGCCGAGACAAGTACTGCCATTACTTTAACGGGCCTGGTGCAGTGAGTTGGCAGCAGCAGATATAGTTTGCTTTAGAGAATGTTTTACTTTTGCCTTTTTTTAACTATCTTTTATTAATAAAAAATGTTTATTTTAAAAATGCCTTCATGTTTTTTCAATTATTTTACCAATATGGGAGAAGGGCTAATGATGTGTGAGATGTGGGGAGGGAGTAATGGGGATGGCAACGAGACATGTTTCCAGCAGCTGTAGTTTTTAAAATATTTTCTAATGTTTTTTGTTGTCTATATATTTTTTTTACATTGTATCTACTTGTCACACACGGAGTCATGGGAGTACCAGCAGTCATAGGAGTTCCAGCATTGTTAAAAAAATAAAAAGAAAAAAATTTCAAAAATTTACAACAATTATTTTAAAGGCCCATGGTCACACTAGCGCTCAAACCTTATAATTAAAAATAATAACAAATAATACACCACAGCTGCGTATATAAAGTTAAAATATGTAATATATATTTTTCGTCATATATGAAAGATAAAAAATTGTGATAAAAAAAAAAAAAAAAAAAAAATTGGGAGGTAAAGGTCTACATTGACCAGGGAATCCTTTGTGTCACACTTGCGTGCTCGAATCCGACGCAAGACGCCATTGCGATCGCAAAGTGACGATTCTCAGCATGGTGCCCCAGCTACGCACAGACATGAGACGCCACTGCGATCGCAAGGTGACGATTCTCACATGGTGCCCCAGCTACGCACAGACATGAGACGCCACTGCGATCGCAAGGTGACGATTCTCACATGGTGCCCCAGCTACGCACAGACATGAGACGCCATTGCGATCGCAAAGTGACGGTTCATAAAATGACTATTAATGAAGTAATTACAATGAATGAAAACTTTTGTAAACATGGTAAAAAAGTAAGCGGTCAGTAGCCCACTAGATCTGATGCTGCCAATTAGGCCAGATAACCGCATCGTCCTTGCTCATGCCTTGATAGGCATGGGCGCCTAGCTTGGAACCATCATCTTGCGATCGCAACAGCGTCTCATATCTGTGCGTGGCTGGGGCGCATGGCTGCTGCGGTCACTTTGCGATCACAATAGCGTCTTGCGTCGCAAGTGCGACAGCATGTACGTACACTGTGACATCATGGCGCTGGTATCCTTCATGCGTTGTTGTTTGGTACAATGGCGGTGAGAGCGAGGCAGCGTTGTGCTCCGTGGAGTGACGGGGAGGTCCGTTTTTTGATTAAAAAAAACGGACCAATGGGGTTATGATTGCAGGCTACCTGTGGTGCATCCTATGAGCCACAAAAAGGTAGTCCTGTGTTAAATCCGGCGGGGCCTGGCGAGACGGTTTGGTGTGGAGCGGACCACAACACAGATCCGCAAAGAGCTGGCGGACCTTCGATACTGCTCCAGCGAGAGGGTCGCCAGCATCCGGGCCCAGTTACGCAGGCATCTGAATGAGTATTGATGAGGGTATCTGGAGAGGTTATGTTTTGTGGGTTATCTACCTATATCAATGCACCCGCAGTGACTGGAGTACCAGCAGTGACGGGAGTACCGGCAGTCATGGGAGTACCAGTAGTGAGGGGGTTACAGGCATTGATGGAAGTAGTGGCAGTAACGGGAGTACCAGTAGTGATGGGAGTACCGGCAGTCATGGGAGTACCGGCAGTGATGGGAGTACCAGTAGTGAGGGGGTTACAGGCATTGATGGAAGTACTGGCAGTAACGGGAGTACCAGTAGTGATGGGAGTACCGGCAGTCATGGTAGTACCAGTAGTGAGGTGGTTACAGGCATTAATGGAAGTACTGTCAGTGACGGTGTTAGTAGAAGGATTATTTGACTGAATTGTATATTTTATTTACAGCACCACCTTCACCAGCTCCAGCTGCATCACCTTCCCCAGCTACCCCTCCACCTGCATCACCTTCGCCAGCTACCCCTCCACCTGCATCACCTTACCTGCCTACCCCTTCCCCAGCAGCAACCCCCCCTCCAGATTTGCAACAGAATTTACTATTAACTGTTACCATTACCTCCACAGAAATCCCCACCTCCCAGGACCTGTTGGTGTCACACCGCCGGCTGATGGGAGCCATGAACACTGCAATGGCAGCAATGCAAACCCCCATGGCAGCACTGCATGACCACGGGGTGATGCTGGAGAAGGTTGTGGCTGGACTCCGGGGCCCTCAGTAATTTTTTGTTTTTTTATTATTATTTGTATTATTGTAATTTTTTTTTTTTTTTTTTTTTTGGCTGGCCTCCAAACAGGGGTGCAGTCATAATTTTTTGTTTTTTTATTTTTTTTTATTATTGTATTGTTTTTTTTTTTCTTTTGGTTTATTTTTTACAAAAAATATATATGACAACAATATATATGATATATTTTAAGTTTATCTACGCAGCTGTGGTGTATTATTTTTTATTATAAGGTTTTAGCGCTAGTGTGACCAGGGCCTTTTAAAGAAATGTTGTTAATTTTTGAAATTTTTTTCATTTCATTTTTTTACCAATGCTGGAACTCCTATGACTGCTGGTACTCCCATGACCCCGTGTGTGACAAGTAGAAACAAGTAGATGGAATAAAAATACAAAATTTTAATAGTTGTCAACAAAATTGTTGACATTAATAAGAATAAAAGAACACAATTCAATAGATAAATAAGATTTTTATTAAAAAATAAGTAACAATGTAAAAAAAATATAGATAACAAAACACTATAGAAAATATTTTAAAAACTACAACTGCTGGTAACATGGATCGTTGCCATTACCACGTTGCCTCGGCGGTGTATAAAAATAAGGTGGAGCAACAACGTTTGGGTTTGGTGGATTTATCCCAATTGGGTTCAGCACAGGATTGTTGGGCCATGAGTACTCCGGGTACTGCGGTCTGGCCGTGACGACATAACTGTTATCAAGGTTTCCTAATGACGCTTGATTCAGTACCTCAAACATGAGTCTCTCTGCATGACCCCGCTGTATAGGATCCAGTGTTGGGAGCTTCTCATTAGCGTAGTATGCAAACCCTGTTATTTTTGTTTTTTCTTTTTCCGCCGTAAGCACTTTTTTTGGCTATTTCTATCAATTCTGGAGTAGCCGAGGTGGGAGCCTTCCTTTTTCTGCCAGAAAATGTAAGCCGGCCCTGCACAGATGAGGATGGTGGCTCAACTACTTCGTCCTCTTGGACCAACGCCATGCTGTCTTCTTCAGTCTGAGGTGTGGAGACAGCCTCTTCTGTGTCCTGCATGAACAAAAAACAAATGTTAAATCACAAAGAAAAAGAAATTTATCTTCACACTATAACACCCAAATACAGCAAAAATGTGAAAACGACACTTGTAAATGGATAGGCCTCAACTGTTGAGCTAGATAAATTATCAGTACATGAGGGATTAATTCAGCCATTTTATCTACATTTTACAATTATATTTTTAATTTCAAGTTCACTTTGGCATGTACATTAACCCCTTAGTGACAGAGCCATTTTGCAGCTTAATGACAGGGCCAATTTTTACAATTCTGACCACTGTCACTTTATGAGGTTATAACTCTGGAACGCTTTAACGAATCCCGCTGATTCTGAGATTGTTTTTTCGTGACATATTGTACTTCACGTTAGTGGTAAAATTTCTTTGATATGACTTGTGTTTATTTATGAAAAAAACGGAAATATGGCTAAAATTTTGAAAATTTAACAATTTTCAAACTTTAAATTTTTATGCCCTTAAATCAGAGAGATATGTCACACAAATTTCTTAATAAATAACATTTCACACATGTCTACTTTACATCAGCACAATTTTGGGACCAAAATCTTTTTTTGTTACGAAGTTATAAGGGTTAAAAGTTGACCAGCGATTTCTCATTTTTACAACACCATTTTTATTTTAGGGACCACATCACATTTGAAGTCACTTTGAGGGGTCTATACGATAGAAAATACCCAAAAGTGACACCATTCTAAAAACTTCACCCCTCAAGGTGCTCAAAACCACATTCTAGAAGTTTATTAACCCTTTACGTGCTTCACAGGAACTGAAGCAATGTGGAAGGAAAAAATTAACATTTAACTTTTTTTGCAAAAACTTTACTTCGGAACCTATTTTTTTTATTTTCACAACTGTTAAAAGAAAAAATGAACCACAAAATTTGTTGTGCAATTTCTCCTGAATAAGCCGATACCCCATATGTGGGGGTAAACCACTGTTTGGGTGCATGGCAGAGGTCGCAAGGGAAGGAGCGACATTTCACCCCAATTTTTATTTTCCCAAGGGTAACAAGACCCCAAAAGTTTTTGTGCAATTTGTCCTGAGCATGCTGATACCCCATATGTGGGGGTAAACCACTGTTTGGGTGCATGGCAGAGCTTGGAAGGGAAGGAGCGCCGTTTGACTTTTTCAGCGCAGAATTGGCTGGACGTCATGTAGTGTTTGTAGAGGCCCTGATGTGTCTAAAACAGTGGAAACCCCCCACAAGTGACCCCATTTTGGAAATTAGACCCCCTAAGGAACTTATCTAGATGTGTGGTGAGCACTTTGAACCTCCAAGTGCTTCACAGAAGTTTATAACATAGAGCAGTGAAAATAAAAAATCATATTTTTTCCACAAAAACGATCTGTTCACCCCAATTTTTATTTTCCCAAGGGTAACAAGACCCCAAAAGTTTTTGTGCAATTTGTCCTGAGCATGCTAATACCCCATATGTGGGGGTAAACCACTGTTTGGGTGCATGGCAGAGCTTGAAAGGGAAGGAGCGCCGTTTGACTTTTTCAACTCAGAATTGGCTGGATGCCATGTCGCGTTTGTAGAGGCCCTAATGTGTCTAAACAGTGGAAACCCCCCACAAGTGACACCATTTTGGAAACTAGACCCCTAAGGAACTTATATAGATGTGTGGTGAGCACTTTGAACCCCCAAGTGCTTCACAGAAGTTTATAACTCCCGGGCATGAAAATAAAAAGTCATATTTTTTCCACAAACCTGATCGTTTAGTCCCCAATTTTTTATTTTCCCAAGGGTAACAGGAGAAATTAGACCACAAAAGTTGTTGTCCAATTTGTCCTGTACGCTGATACCCCATATGTGGGGTGGGACCAATGTTTGGGCGCACGGCAAGGCTTGGAAGGGAAGGAGCGCCGTTTGACTTTTTCAAACCAAAATTAGCTGGAATTTAAATTGGACGCCATGTCGCGTTTGGAGAGCCCCTGATACGCCTAAACAGTCTAAACCCCCCACAAATCACACCATTTTGGAAACTAGACCCCTTAAGGAACTTATCTAGATGTGTGGTGAGCACTTTGAACCCCCAAGTGCTTCACAGAAATTAATAAACGTAGAGCCGTGAAAATAAAAAATACTTTTTTTCCTCAAAAATGATTCTTTAGCCCGCTATTTTTTATTTTCCCAAGGGTAACAGGAGAAATTGGACCGAAAAAGTTGTTGTGCAATTTTTCCTGTGTACGCTGATACCCCATATGTGGGGTGAAACCACTGTTTGGGCGCATGGGAGTGCTTGGAAGGGAAGGAGCGCCATTTTGTAATGCAGACTTTGATGGAATGTTCTGCGGGCGTCATGTTGTGTTTGCAGAGCCCTTGATGTACCTAAACAGTAGAAACCCATGCAATTGACACCATTTTGGAAACTAGACCCCCCAAGGAGCTTATCTAGATGTGTGGTGAGCACTTTGAACCCCCAAGTGCTTCACAGATATTTATAAACGCAGAGCCGTGAAAATGAAAAATCATTTTTTTTCTCAAAAAAGATTTTTTTAGCCAGCTATTTTTTATTTTCCCAAGGGTAACCGGAGAAATTAGAACCCAAAAATTGGTGTGCAATTTGTCCTGAGTACGTTGATACCCCATATGTTGGGGTAAACCACTGTTTGGGCGCATGGCAGGGCTCGGAAGGGAGGGAGTGCCATTTGACTTTTTGAAAGCCATGTCGTGTTTGGAGACCCCCTGATGTGTCTAAACAGTGGAAACCCCCCACAAGTTACCCCATTTTGGAAACTAGACCCTTAAGGAGCTTATCTAGATGTGTGGTGAGCACTTTGAACCCCCAAGTGCTTCACAGAAATTTATAAATGCAGAGCCGTGAAAATGAAAAATCATTTTTTTTCTCATTAATGATTTTTTTAGCCAGCTATTTTTTATTTTCCCAAGGGTAACCGGAGAAATTAGAACCCCAAAATTGGTGTGCAATTTGTCCTGAGTACGCTGATACCCCATATGTTGGGGTAAACCACTGTTTGGGCGCACGGCAGGGCTCGGAAGGGAGGGAGCGCCATTTGACTTTTTGAACGCCACGTCGTGCTTGGAGACCCCCTGATGTGCCTAAATAGTGGAAATCCCTCAATTCTAGCTCCAACCCTAATCCCAACACACCCCTAACCTTAATCCCAACCCTAATCCTAACCTAAATCCCAACCCTAATTCCAACCCTAATTGTAACCCTAACCTTAATTATAACCCTAACTTTAATTGTAACCCTAACCCTAATTTTAACCCTAACCCTAATTGTAACCCTAACCCTATTTCTAACCCTAATTCTAACCCTAACCCTAAGGCTAGGTTCATTTTGCGTTTTACCAGCCCGTTCAACACATAGCGTTGACGGGCTGGTAACGGTATAGCATAACGCGATCGCGTTATGCTATACCCTCTAGCGCAGAGGAATCAGCAGATGATTCATCTGCGCTAGCGGTGACGGAGCCCAGACGCTGCAGCCCGCGTCCGAGGCTCTGTCACTGAATGATGGCACGTCGTAAACTCATGCCGCTTTACGGCATGCGTCGCGATGCGCCCTCAAATGGGGGTGAATGGCAGCGTTAACGGACTGCGTTACACCGCGTTCTACCGCGTTATACCGCGGTGTAACGCAGTCCGTCTAACGGACTGCCATAACGCAGTATGAACACAGCTTAACCCTGACGCTAATTATAACCCTAACCCTAATGCTAACCCTAACCCTAATGCTAACCCTAACCCTAATTATAACCCTAACCCTAATTATAACCCTAACCCTAACAGAAAAATGAAAATAAATATAATTTCTATTTTTTATTATATGTCCCTAACTAAGGGGGTGATAAATGGGGGGGTTATGTACTGTTTTTTTATTTTGATCACTGTGATAGTTTATCACAGTGATCAAAATGTACTTTTATGAGAATGAATGAAAAAAAATTTTAATCTGCCGCCAAGCAGATCGGCGGGCGCACTGCGCATGCACCCGCCATTTTTTTTTTGCAGGAAGAAGACCGGGATGATCGGAGGCCAGAGGGACCTGCCAGAGGACACCGGTAAGTATAGGGGGGGTTCAGGGGGACACGGGGACCCTCATTTTCTCCCCTCTGATGTGCGATCACATCAGAGGGGAGAGAAATCATTTTTTTTTTTTTTTACGATCGCGTCTATGCTTGCATAGCCGCGATCGCAACACCGGGATCGGTGAATACCCCCGGT
>JARQOD010000001.1:948458397-948487504 GCA_033576555.1 Oophaga sylvatica | reverse complement strand
AGGCTTTTTTAGTTAGTATTGGACACCAACTAAAGATGAGTGAATCTTTTAAAATGTGAAATAGCTGACTTCGCCAAATTTTTCCCAAATATTTGGTTCACAATAAATAAATTAGCATGAATCTAAATACTGGAAAGCTGTTAATTGGTCTGAAAATACACATAGGGAGAGAAATAACCTTGCTGACCATAAGAGTTTACAATCTACAGGAGAGAGGACCCTTCTGATCATAGGAGCTTACAATGTGCAGGAGAGAGAGAGGGAGAAAGAGAGGATCCCCGATCATAAGAGCTTTAACTTTATAAGAGAGAGATGACCTTATTGACCAAAAGACCTTACACTCTAAAGGAGAGAGAAGACCCTGCTGACTGTAAGAGCTTACACTCTGTAGGAAAGAGAGAGAGGATCCCACTGACCAAAAGAGCTTAGACTCTATAGAGAGAAGACCCTGCTGTCCATAAGAGCTTACACACTGCAGGAACAGAGAACCTTGCTTACTATAAGAGCTTACAATCTACAGGAAAGAGAGGACCCCGCTGACCATAAGAGCTTACACTCTACAGGAAAGAGAGGACCCCGCTGACCAAAAGAGCTTACACTCTACAGGAAAGAGAGGACCCCGCTGACCATAAGAGCTTACAATCTACAGGAAAGAGAGGACCCCGTTGACCATAAGAGCTTACAATCTACAGGAAAGAGAGGACCCCACTGACCATAAGAGCTTACAATCTACAGGAAAGAGAGGACACCGCTGACCATAAGAGCTTACACTCTACAGGAGAGAGAGGACCCCACTGACCATAAGAGCTTACACTCTATAGGAGAGAGAGGACCTCACTGACCATCAGTGCCTATATTCTACAAGAGAGGGAGGATCCCATTAACCAATAGAGCTTACACTCTACAGGAGAGAGAGGACCCCGCTGACCATAAGAGCTTACAATCTACAGGAAAGAGAGGACCCCGCTGACCATAAGAGCTTACACTCTACAGGAGAGAGAGGACCCCACTGACCATAAGAGCTTACACTTTATAGGATAGATAGAGAGGACTCCGCTGACCATAAGAGAGACACTTACCCAGTGACTCTAGAAATGAGTCTTCGGTACAATCTGTGTTCCACTGGGACCCGCTGATCTGTGATGTCCCAGGTACTGACCACCACTGTACGAGGTATGATAATTATCTAGATGTCATAGCTGGCATATATACAATATATACAGTATACATTTTTTATTTCAAGGTGGATCTAGCCTTTAAAGGAATAATACAGATAATAGTAAGGGCTACAAAAAAACAATCTAATGGCATATTTTACAAAGAAAATAAAACAGAAATGCTGAATTCCACATTTATTCCACTGATAGACAAAAACTTGACTTAAATTTTATTATGTGTCAGTAAATACACCAATGGTTGGCAGCCGCAGTTAAATGCAGAAGAAAAAGCCAGCGCCGAATGTGAAAAGATTTAGTACGACTCAGGTTTATAAATTGCTCAGTGCATTAAGCGAACATACACACATGACAGATTTACCATTTAAATAAAAACTACATCTCAGAAATATGCATATTATAGCATTTTGACTCGATGCTGCTTAATACTATCAAAATATTACCAGCCACAGTAGGAAGGTTACAAGTTCACACTATTGATTCGAGCAAATGCAGGGAAAAAAAAATCCCAAGGTTTGTTTCACTTGCAAGTGTTCTCACCAGCCATTGATTTTAAAGAGGATTGTGCGAGCCGGGGAAGAAGAAGAAACAAAAAAATGAAGGCTGCGGCGCTTAACACCGTAATTCACAGCAGGCAAATAATATTGGAATTTGGAACTTTCAACGTCTTGATTGTCTGGTTGTGATAACGACAAAGAGACAAGGCTTTCATTTTTACAAGCTGCGGCTATTGACTACAGCTATTTTATTAAAAGCATTTTAACAGTTCTTGGCGCGATCCTTCATATTCTGCAAACACCTTAATGTATGTAAATACGTGTGAAGTGTGAACTACCGGAAAGGGAGAGGGGACGTTCTGTATTTGCAAATTATGTGGCTGCCTCACAGGTGCAAAATGGGGCAATGTAAAATCAATGGACACATGAAAGGCCGGCCACATTAACAGCTGATCAACAGCTGATTGTTCTTGCTGGGAAAGACGCCATCACATGCTCCGCTGTTAGCACGACTTGTTGATTCAGACTGGTAAGGAAGAGGAATTCCTCTCCAGACGGACTCTGGCTACTGATGGACATGCCTACTGAAGATAACACGACAGTTACTGTTTTTCTTTGAGCTCCTTCATACTGTGATTCTTATCTGGTGCTGGCAAAAACAGAAAAGAAAGAATTGAAAAAAAATAGATTTTTGTGTTAGTTATAAATTATAAAGCAGAAGAAAAGTGCATAAAATATAATTCTTGAAACTAAGGCTAAACTACAGATAGGCAGATTTCGTACAGGGTAGATCAGTGTTGTTGGTCTCTCCCTTCATGGGCAGGAAATTGAAGGCAACAGAGACATAATAATCTGGGTGGTGGTGGCCATGATGACAGCAATGCCAACAAGAGTTGTATAGGTGCCGCACCACCAAGTCACTGCTAATTTGAAGGTTCCTGTTACAGCAGGAAGGGTAGAGACACATAGGAAGTGCTCACAGTGCAGGGACAGGAAGGACCAGTCATGGATAAAATTAGGTTTAAAGGAGATGTGTGTCAGTCCATATTTGATAATAATGCTCGGTGTCCACATGCTCCATAAAGTCCTCTACAGTCCTCTAACTTCACATAACCTAGAAGGATGTTTATCTTGTGCAAGCAGAAATCTTGAAATCCATGAATGATACAAAAGGTTTATTGCAAAAGTACATCCCTATATAGTGAACACACTCTACTTGCTAATAGCAGAATCCGTTGTCTTAATTGCCTCCTTTTCTTTTATCCTTTTTGTCTCAAATTGCAATAAAACTGAGAGACATATACAGAGGCAGGTAAAAGTTTGGGCACCCCTGGTCAAAATCACTGTCATTGTGAACAGTTTTGCAAGTTAGAATCATGGAATGTTAGACTATGTGCACAGGTTGAGTAAGTGGATTCAGAAATTTCTGCCCCATTTCTGCATCTTTTAGCAAGAAAAGCACAGCTGCAAAAACACCCATTTTTGATGCGGTTTTTATGCATTTTTGGCCTGCGTTTTTTGACTGATCTGAAGGAGGGCAATGGTGAAAAACGCAGGGCAAAAACGCACGGAGAATTGACATGCTACAGATTATTTTCTGCACCAAATCTGCAAGTCACAAATAAGCAACATGTGCATGACGCTTCAGGTTTCTCAATCAGGATTTCTTCAGGTTTTACTAGCAAATCTGCATGGCAAAAACACACCAAAAATGCACCAAATCTAAAGTGTGTGCACAAGCCCTTAGAGTTGGAAGAAACCTCAAGGGTCATCACGTCCAACCCCAACCCCGGCTCAATGCAGGATTCACTAAACCATACCAGTCTCTGAAGACTTCCATTGAAGGAGAAATCACCACCTCTCATGGCAGCTTGTTCCAATCATTGATCACCCTCACTGTCAAAAAGTTTTTTCTAACATCTAATCTGTATGTCACAACTCTGTTGTCGGGTATTCCAGGACTAAGGGCTCCTTCCCTGTCCTTACCGATGGGGGTGCTTTAGTTTGCCTTGTTCCCCAGATTACTTTTGATGGTGAAGATGCCAGGGCCACATTCATTGCCTTTGCTCCTGAATCCACCCTCAGTCTGTGCCCTTCCTCCACCCAGGGAAAAGGGGAATAGTAGTGTACCGCAATACCAACCACACTTACAAGGTAATACAAATAGGGATAAAGGAAAATACCACTCATACAAATATATTCACATAAACAACAGAGGTAAACACCGGGGTGTGGAGGATGTGGAAAAACCAAAGTAGGAGTAGGAGGAGAATTTAGCACGCAACCAAAACATAGGAACAGTCTCAGATAAATCCGCCAAACGCCATCTCAAACAACAACAAACCACCATTTCCTAACCATGCAGCATGAAGCTGGCTCTGGCAATGAGTGCTTGCCGGGGGTCCAGAATATATAGGAGATGAGAGTGGCTAGCAGTGAACAGCTAAGAGCCTTCATGCAGGAAAGCTTCCCGGAGCTCTGAACTGAGAAGATTAACCCCTGCACTGCTAAAAGAAACTTGCAGCGTTTAATATGAAGGTGAAGTACTTCTAAACAGTGCAGGAGTAGGAGAAATCAGACTCTGTGGCCTTATGGCTCCTCTCTGTCACGGTAAGTCCATGAAACTGTATCTTCTCCCTTTCAGTTTAATTCCATTGCTTCTTGTTTTTCCATGTACAAACTAGAATAGGGATGATCCCTTTACACTGTATATGGCAAATTGTGACTAGAATTCTATGTTAACCTGATCGGTCCACAGGACTTGTTTTCAAAGTGCCTCAGGCTTGTTTGGATGTTCTTTTGCATACTTTTAGCGCTGAATTTTCTTGTGAGTACGCAAGAGAGGTTTTCTTCTGATGACTCTTCCATGAAGGCAATATTTATGCAGGTAAGGTATCTGAGCACACAAATTTTCATCAGTGACAAAACTTTTCAATTGGCTCATTTTCCTTTTTGTAATTTTTAAAATGTACAGTAACAGTAATTTTGATCATGGGTGCCCAAACTTTTCCATGCCACTATAAAGAAATATTTGGAGTGTTTCAGGAGTTCAGTCATGTCCCTCTACTCCTTGTTACCGTCCTGTGTAGCTATAAGTCAACTGGCCAACAGCAGTAACCTCTCCAGTCCCTGTTTCCAGTAGGAGAAAAGATAACTAAGTCACACCTCCTTGGTTAACAAATGTCATTCTTAGCAAATGAAGGCCTATATATGTATGTTCGTAGGAATGTGTGTACGTCCTCAATTTTGAAATTGCAACACCAAGAAGGAAAAGTCATTGAAATCACAGAATCGATGGACATCTTAATGATATGCAAATTATTAGATGCAATCTCGATTTATTCAGCATTCAGTATAACTGTCATTCATTGAAATCACTGCACTTATACACTTTGGTATGCCATAAATGTGGTTGTTAATGGTTGTCTCAGGAATGTTCTGCCTTGCTGCATTCACTTGGGCATTAAAGGGAATCTGTCACCCCCTGGGACCCATATGACCTATTAATATGGGTATACAGGTACTAGAAATGTTAAACTAGTCCTACCTCTATGCCTCATATTAATTGTCTTGTTGCTGAGAAATGTTATATTCTTTCTTTATGTTAATGATTTCTTCCAGGCTAATGGGTATGCGTGCTTGGAAGAAATCCCTGACTCCTGTCCTTATTGTAATACTTATCCCCTCTCATTTGCTTCAGTTATGGCCCCAGAATCCTGCACCCGGCAATCCCTCAGAAATACATACCTCATCCTCCTTTCTGTGGGCACTGGGATCTTCTGCGAAGGCACCAGCAAGTCACTGTGACGTCCTGGTTGTGCGCCAATAATATGCTCTCCCTACTTCTTCCCTGCACAGTGATCACTAGGAACCATGTGTACATGGCAATGACTAAGCAGGCAGGAAGTGTGGAGAGCACCTTATTGGCATGCACACTGGAGGTCACTGGAGCAGAGGTTGCCGGCTGCTGGGCAGAAGATCCTTGAATGCACTGCCCACAGAAGGGAGGATGAAGTATGTATTTCTGAGGGAGTACAAGGCACAGGCGTGGGATTCCGGGGCCGTAACTGATGCTGATTAGAGGGGGTAGTATTACAACGAGGAGAGGAGGCAGGGATTTCTTCCACGCACCGCATGCCCCGGTGCCTAGAAGAAACCATTAAAATAAAGAAAGAATATAACATTTCTCAGCAACAAGACCATTAATATGAGGAATTCAGGTAGAACTAGCTTAAAATTTCTATTACCTGTATGCCCATATTAATAGGTCATAAACATCCCGGGGGTGACAGATTCCCTTTAAAAATGATCAAGATCCACTGCTGGCATGTCCCATTGCAATTGCCAACCACTGATGTCCCAGATGTGCTCAATGGGAGACTAGTCCAGAGAAGCTTCAGGCTATGGTATGTTGATTACTGTAGCACGAGCAACATGCAAACTTGCGTTATTGTGTTGAAAATCATCTCCTGGGTCACTTTGGAAAAATGTCCGTTACACTGATCTCATGATTGCTCCAGTTTTAACTGTAAGTAAATTGAATGTCACATACCAGT
The DNA here is from genome assembly GCA_033576555.1 of Oophaga sylvatica. NCBI lineage: Eukaryota > Metazoa > Chordata > Amphibia > Anura > Dendrobatidae > Oophaga > Oophaga sylvatica. Next base: position 948,481,276 of record JARQOD010000001.1, on the reverse strand, counting down.
GTCTACACAAACCATCAATATAGGTTTGCACGACACTGGGCTTAAGAGCCAGATGTCCATCTGCAGGTGTTCCATTGGCCTCACAAAACTGGCCTCAAAAGCAATCAAGGCATACAGCAAGATGGGAATGTAGACTGGAATGTAGGTTTGTCCTCTTCAGTGGTGAGTCCTGCTCTTGTTTTAGATGCAATCATAGCCATAGATTGGTGTGAAGTCTACATGGACAACGCTATGAAGAGGCCTTCACTAGGGAATGTCACACCAGTCCTACTCGCAGGATTATGGTGGGGGGTGGAATGATATACAATAGGTGGATCCCTGTAGCTTTCATTCCAGGTACACTAACAGCTGAGCGCTACATTAATTTGTATGTGAAATCAGTGGAATGGCTATTTCTCTATAGTTTCCCAGGAGCATTTTTTCAGCATGACAATGCCAGACTGGAGGTTATTCATGCTACTCTTCATTGTGTGGTAGGATTTTTAAGTGGTGGACAGCCATCAGCATGGGCACACTGACCGATCTATTCCTAAGAAGCTCCAAACTAAGGCCATGTTCACATGTTCTGCAGTTCACTATTTTGCAAAATCACCTCTCTGCGTGAAGGAACCTCTGAATACCTATTTCTAAGTTTTCTAAGTAAATCTCTGTTAACCCCTTCTGTGTCTCCTGCTGTTTACTGCATCCGACGAACCTTTATATTTCCATAGTAACAGACTACAGATCGAACTCAGAGTTAATGCTTTTTTTATGGATTTTCCACTTCACTACTTGGTGACAGCAGGAAGAGAGTAAAGGCCCCGTTACACATAGCGAGATCACTAGCGAGATCGCTGAAATGTCACCGATTTTGTGACGTAGCAGTGACCTAGCCAGCGATCTCGCTTAGTGTGACACACAGCGACGATCAGCCCCCTGCTGGGTAATGCTGATCGTCGCTGAATGTCCTGGACCATTTTTTTATCGTTGGTCTCCTGCTGGCCAGCGTGCATTGCTGCGTGTGGCAGGCGGGAGACCAGCGATAAGCGAGCTGGAGCTGGTAACCAAGGTAAACATCGGGTTTTCAGGCGCCGGGTGGCGCCTAGAAACCCGATGTGTACGTTAGATACCAGCGCGCTGGTGCAGGGGAGCTGGTAACCAAGGTACACAGCGGGTTTCTAAGCGCTGAGCGGCGCCTAGAAACCCGATGTGTACCTTGGTTACCAGCTCGCTGCACCAGCGCGCTGGTATCTAACGTACACTGCGGGTAACTAAGCGACGTGCATCGCTTGTTACCCGCACCTGATCGCTGGTGAGATCTGCCTGTTTAGCAGCTCACCAACGATCATGTAGCGACACACCAGCGATCCTGACAAGTTCATATCATTGTCGGGATCGCTGGTGATTCACTATGTGTAACGGGACCCTAACTCTTCTAGATCAGACTACACAGATATGTTGCTTAACTCTTTACCTAACATACATTCAGACAATAAGACAATATGAAAATGAAAACTGACATACATTCAGACAATAAGACAATATGAAAATGAAAACTGTAGTTGTGAATGGTTACATAACCTTTAATGTTAAACTCTGAATCTTAATGGATGATATATGTGGGTGGGTTATAACATTATTGATAGTCATTAGGTATTTTTATCACTGACACTGATTTTAATATTCAGCATCATTATACGGGAAATGGAGGATTAACCAATATCAATTAAATTAAAAGGAAATATAGCAATATATATTGTATCATAGATTAAAATCACTTCCACTAGTGTAAGCTAATGTATCAAAGTCACAGGGAGGTTTTCTTCCCCAGCAAGATTTTCTGGTTTGACAAAAATTGAGCAATCTGAAGGGTATGCCACACTAAACAATATCGCTAACGGGATCGCTAAAAAACGTCACTATTTAGCGATCCCGTTAGCGATATTGTTCAGTGCGGCAGCTTCCAGCGACGAGCTTCCTGCTGTGATCTCGCTCGTCGCTGGAATCGCTCCGGACCCTATTTCATCGCTGGCGCTCCCGCTGGGTAAGTATCTTATCGCTGTGTGGCACCTTTTCTTAGCGATTTAGCGGTACTTTTGTACCGCTAAAGTCGTTAAGAAGATCGCTAACGGCGATAGCGTCGTTAACTATATCGCTAAATGTGACTGCATTTAGCGATATAGAAACAATCCCGCTAGCGATCTCATTAGTATGCAACGCTAACGAGATCGCTAGCGGGATAGCTTAGTGTGGCAGTACCTTGATACTTGCAAAACCTGAAGTCAAAAATTAAGCTAGATATGATGTTCTGAAATTAAGGTATGACATCAATACATATGATGACATCACCAGAATAAATCACATTTTCTATAGCCTTCAGCTGATATTTAACCAAGAGCATGTAAGGCTGTGGTTCCACGGTCCGGAGCCACAGAGCTTTGGACGGAGCGGAAATTCCGCTCCGTCTAAGCCCCGCCCCCTTTATGACGCGCGATGTTTCCGGAGGTGTTCAGGACACCTCCGGAACACCTCCGGAAAGAGCGCAGGGCTACATAGCCCTGTGTTAAATTCTGTTGCGGCGACGCACCATCGCCGCAATACGCGAGGACATGCTGCGGTCTAAAAAGACGCGCCGCATGTCCGTTTACGCAGGTTTGCCACCTGCGTATTGTTACGCATAGTGGAGACGGGATTTCTTGAAATCCCCTCCACTATGCTGTAACATCTGGACGCTGCGTGTTTGGCGCTGCGCCAGCGCACAGCGCCAAACACGCAGCGTATCCTGACCGTGGAAACTCACCCTAACTAATAGAGGTTTTTGTGTGTGGCCCAGCTACGCTTGGTGACACATGTTCCCTGGAGGATGCACAGAAAGGTAATGCACACTCACCTGATATTCATTCACACTCACACTTCCCTATAGTGCCACCAGAGGGAGCCTTAGAATATATAAGGGTGTGGGAGACGTAGCAGTAGAGTCTGAGTCTGCTCTTTGGAGTTCAGTCATTCTAGTCTCAGCCAGTCTTGGTGTGATTCAGGAGTGAGTCATTCCTCTCAGAGACATTCTAGTCAGATGGAGATTCCTGTCAGATAGAAGGAAGCTGACGACTACACCTACTGTTGCCTGTGCTTATGTTAAGGGTGTGAGTAGGGTGACAGGTGAGTGGTGAAAGAAGAAGAAAGAGTGACTGAGGTGAAATAGCAACGATAGCTGACCTCCACTCTGCACTACCGGACACCGGGTCCGAGCTTGCTAGAACCTTCACGGCTAGTGGGAGAAACCGGAGACCCTGCTGGACTTCAGGTCGCAGAGGGGCCCTTCAGTGCTGATACGTAACTGGGGTCAGGAAGAACAGGAGTCTAGCAGGACGCTGCAGACATAGACTTAGTTCTGTCCAAAAGAAGGCTCCACCACAATGTCGGCCGGGCGTAGCTGTTCTACACGGAGTTAAACTTAGCTTCATGCAAGTTAGAAACTCACACACATTGGAAGTAAGGAGGCCTCAAACCTACTCAGTGATTACTGGATGTGCATCCTCCACCCTGAGCAGCTTCCCGGGACATACCTGCAAATACCACCAGTAAAGGTATGGAAAGAGACTGACTTGTGTGTGTCTGCCTTATTGCCCTGCACCCCTGCACCGCCATATACCCTGAGGGATCCAGTCTCGCCTGTGGGAGACTTAACACCTTGCTGCCCAATAACAACCCATCAGAGGATTTACCCTGCAGCGCTGGTCACCCTGATCAGGAACCACAGGTGGCGTCACGAACAATTCCTACAATCCCCTGTAAATATCCCCCTTTGAATGAGCGCCCAGGGCAACGGACCGAGCTGCGCTACCCATGACCTCTCCCCCATTGAAGTGAACGGGCTCGGTGCCGAGTACCCCATAAGCCCTGATACGTGCGACTCATCTTTGGCGTCACGAACAGGATCCGAAGCTTACTACATGTGAGTCCTGTGTGCCTAAAGTGGACTGTTTTGTGCAAAAGACTGTGTGCAGTTTTTGTGATTTTTGGCGCCATTTTCCGCCATTTTGCCGCCATATTCGCGCCCTGAGGCGCTGGTGAAGAAGGTGGGCGTGCCTTCGTGGGCGTACCCCCCTGTGGCGCGAAAGTAATGGGCGCCATGTCTAAGTGCTATTACAATGTCCGAGCCTGCCCCACTGCAAGAGAGATCCGCCTCCTCTTCATCCTCCATGCTAAGAAGAGAAAGCGAAAGTCCTGCCTCCACAGAAAGGACCAGATTGTTCCAGATGGGAAACACAGTCTGGCCTGGAGTGAGATGGCGGAAGGACAGGAGACGCTGTGTGGAGGAATGGCGGTGCGTAGACCCCGTTCCCCTGAAGAGCTGTTACCTGTACCCGAACCTTCCCCAGGTCGGGCGGACGACCGGAGAATGCCAAAAGTGGAGGAGGTGGATGCGGTGCTGAGGGACATGGCCCGACACCGCGCTGAAATGGAGGCGATGGAGCAAAGCTGGCGTGCCCTGAAACAGCGGCTGCTGTGGGACGCGACGCTCTCCCCTCCAGATGCGCAGCTGTCACCCGCGCCACCACTGGACCCAGCGGCTGATGAAGAACCGGAGGCCGGCCCCGAAAGAGCTGATCCTGACTCCGCCGAGGACGCGGCGGGAGGGAAGGAGGCTGAGGAGGCCCTGCCCGCACCGGAATGCCAGCCAGGCCTGGAACCAGAGGCCGCAGCGGAATGCAGTCCCCCGATAGGGACGACGGAAGGAATCCTGCCTGATGCAACGGAGATTGATTGGGAGGAGATGGAGTACCTGGACGACGTGGAATACGCCGCCCAGAAGGAGAACGAGTGGCGACGCCGTGAGCAGGAGCAGCGGCAGCAGCAGGAGCAGAGAGAGGCGCAGCAGCTTCGCCAGAGGTACCGGGAAAAGGATCTCGCTGACAAAGAGAACGTCAGGCGAGACAAAGGTATGCTCCGGGAACCGCGGCGCCAGGGGGCTATTAGAGACTTCAAACTGCTGGGAGGCTGGGGTTCATCCATGAACCAGGCCTGTACCAGGATGTCTTTGTTAACCGCAGGGATGTGGAGTCTCACCTGTCAGAGGGGCACCCGGGAAGGGATCTGCTTATTGGGGATATTGTCACCTACACGCGGCACTGGGGTCTTAAGGGGTGGTATGCCCTGAATGTCTCCCGAGTCAGCGACCCCGTCCCTGAAGCCGGAAACGTACCCCGTGTCTCAGCGTCCCAAGCCGCAGCCCCATCAGCGCCCGGCCGCGCACCTGCATCCTATGCTGCAATGCAACAGGCTTGTGCGTCTCCAACTGAGCCACTGCGCGCACCTGTTTCCTATCCTGCTTCCTATTCTGCAACGCAACAGGCTAGTGCGTCCTCAACTCAGCCAAATCTGTATTCAGAAGAGGCACCTGTAAGGCCTCCAGCAAGTCGCAAAATTGAAAAAAGGACTGTGGCTACCCAGACACAGGTAGCAGGACATGATCTTTTAGTGATGCGTTCCAGAGCGCACCGCGTACTTCCAGCCCCAGGTATGGAAGGTGTCACTACTATATTCAAAGAAGAACAGTAGGACCCAGACAGGGTTTACTGTAACTGTAAAAAGTTTAAAGAAGAATTGCACTTTATTAATATGTAATGATGTTTGCATAGTATACCCCAGTTGGGTAATGTGATATGGAAATGTGTCTCTTATGATAGAAATGTGATTTTCCTATGGTTCTCTGATTCTGAAGGACTGCGTGCTGAGGACTCTTGCAGCACAGAACTGTGATGTAAATAGTTAGCACTTCGGTGCCCCATCTTGGTTTTACGTAAAGCCATTCTACCTCAGAAGAAAAACCCGTATGGTGTGGCCTTGAGTGAGGTTTGCAGCAAAGAAGTTCTGCAGCCCACCCAGGACCACCGTGGGAGGTTTGGTGCGGGTCCTCCACAAGAATCTTGTATTTATTTGCACTGTGAAAAGTATTTGATATTTACTATTGCTAATTTGTATACATTGAAACGTTCAAGTGTCCTTACCTCCTGAAAGGGATGAGTTATGTTGTTGATGTTATTATAAAAATTGTTTTTCTATTTCAGCCCGGGAGTGCTGAATATAACTAGGGGGGATGAGTGGCCCAGCTGCGCTTGGTGACACATGTTCCCTGGAGGATGCACAGAAAGGTAATGCACACTCACCTGATATTCATTCACACTCACACTTCCCTATAGTGCCACCAGAGGGAGCCTTAGAATATATAAGGGTGTGGGAGATGTAGCAGTAGAGTCTGAGTCTGCTCTTTGGAGTTCAGTCATTCTAGTCTCAGCCAGTCTTGGTGTGATTCAGGAGTGAGTCATTCCTCTCAGAGACATTCTAGTCAGACAGACGGAGATTCCTGTCAGATAGAAGGAAGCTGACGACTACACCTACTGTTGCCTGTGCTTATGTTAAGGGTGTGAGTAGGGCGACAGGCGAGTGGTGAAAGAAGAAGAAAGAGTGACTGAGGTGAAATAGCAACGATAGCTGACCTCCACTCTGCACTACCGGACACCGGGTCCGAGCTTGCTAGAACCTTCACGGCTAGTGGGAGAAACCGGAGACCCTGCTGGACTTCAGGTCGCAGAGGGGCCCTTCAGTGCTGATACGTAACAGGGGTCAGGAAGAACAGGAGTCTAGCAGGACGCTGCAGACATAGACTTAGTTCTGTCCAAAAGAAGGCTCCACCACAATGTCGGCCGGGCGTAGCTGTTCTACACGGAGTTAAACTTAGCTTCATGCAAGTTAGAAACTCACACACATTGGAAGTAAGGAGGCCTCAAACCTACTCAGTGATTACTGGATGTGCATCCTCCACCCTGAGCAGCTTCCCGGGACATACCTGCAAATACCACCAGTAAAGGTATGGAAAGAGACTGACTTGTGTGTGTCTGCCTTATTGCCCTGCACCCCTGCACCGCCATACACCCTGAGGGATCCAGTCTTGCCTGTGGGAGACTTAACACCTTGCTGCCCAATAACAACCCATCAGAGGATTTACCCTGCAGCGCTGGTCACCCTGATCAGGAACCACAGGTGGCGTCACGAACAATTCCTACAATCCCCTGTAAATATCCCCCTTTGAATGAGCGCCCAGGGCAACGGACAGAGCTGCGCTACCCGTGACCTCTCCCCCATTGAAGTGAACGGGCTCGGTGCCGAGTACCCCATAAGCCCTGGTACGTGCGACTCATCTTTGGCGTCACGAACAGGATCCGAAGCTTACTACATGTGAGTCCTGTGTGCCTAAAGTGGACTGTTTTGTGCAAAAGACTGTGTGCAGTTTTTGTGATTTTTGGCGCCATTTTCCGCCATTTTGCCGCCATATTCGCGCCCTGAGGCGCTGGTGAAGAAGGTGGGCGTGCCTTCGTGGGCGTACCCCCCTGTGGCGCGAAAGTAATGGGCGCCATGTCTAAGTGCTATTACAATGTCCGAGCCTGCCCCACTGCAAGAGAGATCCGCCTCCTCTTCATCCTCCATGCTAAGAAGAGAAAGCGAAAGTCCCGCCTCCACGGAAAGGACTAGATTGTTCCAGATGGGAAACACAGTCTGGCCTGGAGTGAGATGGCGGAAGGACAGGAGACGCTGTGTGGAGGAATGGCGGTGCGTAGACCCCGTTCCCCTGAAGAGCTGTTACCTGTACCCGAACCTTCCCCAGGTCGGGCGGACGACCGGAGAATGCCAAAAGTGGAGGAGGTGGATGCGGTGCTGAGGGACATGGCCCGACACCGCGCTGAAATGGAGGCGATGGAGCAAAGCTGGCGTGCCCTGAAACAGCGGCTGCTGTGGGACGCGACGCTCTCCCCTCCAGATGCGCAGCTGTCACCCGCGCCACCACTGGACCCAGCGGCTGATGAAGAACCGGAGGCCGGCCCCGAAAGAGCTGATCCTGACTCCGCCGAGGACGCGGCGGGAGGGAAGGAGGCTGAGGAGGCCCTGCCCGCACCGGAATGCCAGCCAGGCCTGGAACCAGAGGCCGCAGCGGAATGCAGTCCCCCGGTAGGGACGATGGAAGGAATCCTGCCTGATGCAACGGAGATTGATTGGGAGGAGATGGAGTACCTGGACGACGTGGAATACGCCGCCCAGAAGGAGAACGAGTGGCGACGCCGTGAGCAGGAGCAGCGGCAGCAGCAGGAGCAGAGAGAGGCGCAGCAGCTTCGCCAGAGGTACCGGGAAAAGGATCTCGCTGACAAAGAGAACGTCAGGCGAGACAAAGGTATGCTCCGGGAACCGCGGCGCCAGGGGGCTATTAGAGACTTCAAACTGCTGGGAGGCTGGGGGTTCATCCATGAACCAGGCCTGTACCAGGATGTCTTTGTTAACCGCAGGGATGTGGAGTCTCACCTGTCAGAGGGGCACCCGGGAAGGGATCTGCTTATTGGGGATATTGTCACCTACACGCGGCACTGGGGTCTTAAGGGGTGGTATGCCCTGAATGTCTCCCGAGTCAGCGACCCCGTCCCTGAAGCCGGAAACGTACCCCGTGTCTCAGCGTCCCAAGCCGCAGCCCCATCAGCGCCCGGCCGCGCACCTGCATCCTATGCTGCAACGCAACAGGCTTGTGCGTCTCCAACTGAGCCACTGCGCGCACCTGTTTCCTATCCTGCATCCTATTCTGCAACGCAACAGGCTAGTGCGTCCTCAACTCAGCCAAATCTGTATTCAGAAGAGGCACCTGTAAGGCCTCCAGCAAGTCGCAAAATTGAAAAAAGGACTGTGGCTACCCAGACACAGGTAGCAGGACATGATCTTTTAGTGATGCGTTCCAGAGCGCACCGCGTACTTCCAGCCCCAGGTATGGAAGGTGTCACTACTATATTCAAAGAAGAACAGTAGGACCCAGACAGGGTTTACTGTAACTGTAAAAAGTTTAAAGAAGAATTGCACTTTATTAATATGTAATGATGTTTGCATAGTATACCCCAGTTGGGTAATGTGATATGGAAATGTGTCTCTTATGATAGAAATGTGATTTTCCTATGGTTCTCTGATTCTGAAGGACTGCGTGCTGAGGACTCTTGCAGCACAGAACTGTGATGTAAATAGTTAGCACTTCGGTGCCCCATCTTGGTTTTACGTAAAGCCATTCTACCTCAGAAGAAAAACCCGTATGGTGTGGCCTTGAGTGAGGTTTGCAGCAAAGAAGTCCTGCAGCCCACCCAGGACCACGTGGGAGGTTTGGTGCGGGTCCTCCACAAGAATCTTGTATTTATTTGCACTGTGAAAAGTATTTGATATTTACTATTGCTAATTTGTATACATTGAAACATTCAAGTGTCCTTACCTCCTGAAAGGGATGAGTTATGTTGTTGATGTTATTATAAAAATTGTTTTTCTATTTCAGCCCGGGAGTGCTGAATATAACTAGGGGGGGATGAGTGGCCCAGCTGCGCTTGGTGACACATGTTCCCTGGAGGATGCACAGAAAGGTAATGCACACTCACCTGATATTCATTCACACTCACACTTCCCTATAGTGCCACCAGAGGGAGCCTTAGAATATATAAGGGTGTGGGAGATGTAGCAGTAGAGTCTGAGTCTGCTCTTTGGAGTTCAGTCATTCTAGTCTCAGCCAGTCTTGGTGTGATTCAGGAGTGAGTCATTCCTCTCAGAGACATTCTAGTCAGACAGACGGAGATTCCTGTCAGATAGAAGGAAGCTGACGACTACACCTACTGTTGCCTGTGCTTATGTTAAGGGTGTGAGTAGGGCGACAGGCGAGTGGTGAAAGAAGAAGAAAGAGTGACTGAGGTGAAATAGCAACGATAGCTGACCTCCACTCTGCACTACCGGACACCGGGTCCGAGCTTGCTAGAACCTTCACGGCTAGTGGGAGAAACCGGAGACCCTGCTGGACTTCAGGTCGCAGAGGGGCCCTTCAGTGCTGATACGTAACCGGGGTCAGGAAGAACAGGAGTCTAGCAGGACGCTGCAGACATAGACTTAGTTCTGTCCAAAAGAAGGCTCCACCACAATGTCGGCCGGGCGTAGCTGTTCTATACGGAGTTAAACTTAGCTTCATGCAAGTTAGAAACTCACACACATTGGAAGTAAGGAGGCCTCAAACCTACTCAGTGATTACTGGATGTGCATCCTCCACCCTGAGCAGCTTCCCGGGACATACCTGCAAATACACCAGTAAAGGTATGGAAAGAGACTGACTTGTGTGTGTCTGCCTTATTGCCCTGCACCCCTGCACCGCCATATACCCTGAGGGATCCAGTCTCGCCTGTGGGAGACTTAACACCTTGCTGCCCAATAACAACCCCTCAGAGGATTTACCCTGCAGCGCTGGTCACCCTGATCAGGAACCACAGGTGGCGTCACGAACAATTCCTACAATCCCCTGTAAATATCCCCCTTTGAATGAGCGCCCAGGGCAACGGACCGAGCTGCGCTACCCGTGACCTCTCCCCCATTGAAGTGAACGGGCTCGGTGCCGAGTACCCCATAAGCCCTGGTACGTGCGACTCATTTGCATCTACATGATACTATATGGAAACATTTGGCTTTGTAGAATAAGAGTGCCTATCATGTTTAAAGCCTTCAATCAATAGAACCAACAGCATACCTACAGCAAACTGTCATCAGTGTTGCTAAGCTTTGAAATGTATTCACTTACTGTGATACGCGGTGTCAGAGGTTTCTGGCAGCTGCTCATTCCTTCTCTCTGAACAAACTTATTTGCATGTATGTTCATAAATGCTGAAATACTGCAGAAAGGAATGTGCAGAATTTCATTATATGGCCAATTTAAGTAAGTGACAGTAAGATGAGCTTGGAAGCTTGGAAAACCTACATTTGGTAGTATATTATACTTTTGTAGCAGCCTGCAGCATCCTCAGTGACTTGCTCATGAAGCTTCTCAGATAATCGCCCATTGGAACTTCTGAACATCCAAGAGTCAGCTGCAGAGACTACCACCCTGTGTTATTCACGAGGGAAACCCACTTTTATTATGTCTAGAAGTTTACTAACAAACAGGCTTAATTTTACCCATAACACATGATGATCAGTTGAATAACAAGTTGACCTACGCTCATTTATTTCTTTCACTACCTTTGGTCTTTCCGTTTTTGAGTTTCCATTTTTTGCTCCCCTTCTTCCCAGAGCCATAACTTTTTTATTTTTCCACCAATATGACCATGTGATGAATTATTTTTTTGCGGCACAAGTTGTACTTTTGAATGACACCTTTGGTTTTGCCATATAATGTACTGGAAAACGGGAAAAAAATTCAAAGTGGGTTAAATTTAAAAAAGTGCAATTCCACAAATCGTTTTTTTTTTTTACCATGTTCACTGATTGCTAAAACTGACCTACCATTATTATTCTCCAGGTCATTACGAGTTTGTAGATACTGAACATGTATAGACCCTTCTTATTTAACTGGTGAAAAAATAATCCAAAGTTTGTAAAAAAAAAGTCGCCATGTTCCGAGACCCATGGAGTCTCTATTTTTCATGATCTGGGGCTGGGTGAGGGCTTATTTTTTTGCGTGCGGAGCAGACATTTTTATTGATACTATTTTGGCGTAGATACACTCTTTATAACGCCCGTTATTGCATTCCAATGTTTCAGCAACCAAAAAAAGTAATTCTGATGTTTTGATTATTTTTCTCATTACGCTGTTTACCAATTCAGGTGATTCTGAATGCCGCTATACCAAATATGTGTATGTGTTTTTTTAAATTGGTTATTGTTTTATTTTGAATGGGGTGATTTAAACTTTTATATTTTTTTATTTTTTAAATATTTTTAAAAACTTTTTTTGAACTTTTTACTAGCTTCAATAGTCTCCATTTGAGACTAGAAGATGCGATCTTCTGATCGCTTGTGCTGCATACAGCATGGCTTCAGCCCTGCTGTGTGTAGCAGAAACTCTCACTTGCTATGAGCGCTCATAGGGGTTAAATAGGTTTTTCCACAAACAAAATTCATTTTAATCAATAGATCTTTAAATAAAAATAATTTCCGTAATTAAATGTGTTTAAAAATAATGTTCCTGTGCTGAGATAATTTCATAAATGTGTCCCTGCTGTGTACTGTGTAATGGCCGTGTCTGACCGTGCTGGAACATGGTCTGATCATACCACAGCTCCTGGCAGGTGAAGAGGCAAAAGAGAGTTTTCAGACAGTACAGCATTGATAGCCAATGATTCCTTCTTTGAGCTAAAACATTGCTTAAACACAGGCACGGAAATATTTTATCTTACAAAAAGAATCAGCTGTGATCCCATGCTGTCCTGTCTGTATACTCTTTTGCTTCCTCCCGTGACCAAGGCTATGGTTCCACGGTCCGGAACCATAGCGCTTTGGACGGAGCGGAAATTCCGCTCCGTCTAAGCCCCGCCCCCTTTATGACGCGCGATCTTTCCGGAGGTGTTCAGGACACCTCCGGAACACCTCCGGAAAGAGCGCAGGGCTACATAGCCCTGTGTTAATTCTGTTGCGGCGACGCACCGTCGCCGCAATACGCGAGGACATGCTGCGGTCTGAAAAGACGCGCCGCATGTCCGTTTACGCAGGTTTGCCACCTGCGTATTGTTACGCATAGTGGAGACGGGATTTCTTGAAATCCCCTCCACTATGCTGTAACATCTGGACGCTGCGTGTTTGGCGCTGCGCCAGCGCACAGCGCCAAACACGCAGCGTTTCCTGACAGTGGAAACTCACCCCAAGAGATGTGGTATGATCAGACTATGTTCACACAAAGTCAGACACAGCCATTACACAGTAGACAGCAGGGACACATTTAAAAGATTATCTCAGCACAGGAACATTATTTTTAATCACATCCAATTGCAAATTATTATTACGAATTTGAATTATTATTCAAAGATTTATTGATTTGTTAATTATGCTACTAGAAACTGTTGATTTAAATACTTTTTTTCCAATATTTTGGATGCAAAAATATTTTCCTTTATTATTTTAATTGTATGATATTCAGCTTTGCTAAAAAGCATACTGTTGTTAGACAGTATTATCTGATTAACCCCTTCACCCCCAAGGGTGGTTTGCACGTTAATGACGGGCCAATTTTTACAATTCTGACCACTGTCTCTTTATGAGGTTATAACTCTGGAACGCTTCAACGGATCTTCGCGATTCTGAGATTGTTTTCTCGTGACATATTGTACTTCATGTTAATGATAAAATTTCTTCGATATAACTTGCGTTTATTTTTGAAAAAAACGCAAATATGGCGAAAATTTTGAAAATTTTGCAATTTTCAAACTTTGAATTTTTATTCCCTTAAAACAGAGAAATATATCACACAAAATAGTTAAGAAATAACATTTCCCACATGTCTACTTTACATCAGCACAATTTTGGAACCAAATTTTTTTTTTGTTAGGAAGTTATAAGGGTTTAAAGTTGACCAGCGATTTCTCATTTTTACAACAAAATTTACAAAGCCATTTTTTTTAGGGACCACCTCACATTTGAAGTCACTTTGAGGGGTCTATATGGCAGAAAATACCCAAAAGTGACACCATTCTAAAAACTGCACCCCTCAAGGTACTCAAAACCACATTCAAGAAGTTTATTAACCCTTCAGGTGCTTCACAGTAACTAAAGCAACGTGGAAGGAAAAAATGAATATTTTACTTTTTAGCCACAAAAATGATCTTTTACAAACTTTTTTTTTATTTTCACAAGGGTAAAAGGAGAAAATGGACAGATAAGGTTGTTATGCAATTTCTCCTGAGTATGCCAATACCCCATATGTGGGGGAAAACCACTGTTTGGGCACACGGCAGAGCTCGTAAGGGAAGGAGCGACGTTTGACTTTTTCAAACTAAAATTGGCTGGAATTTAGATTGGATGCCATGTCGCGTTTGGAGAGCCCTGATGCGCCTAAACAGTGGAAACCCCCCACAAGTGACACCATTTTGGAAACCAGACCCCCTAAGTACTTATCTAGATCTGTTATGAGCACTTTGAACCCTCAAATGTTTCACAAAAGTTTATAAAGCCTGGGTGTGAAAAAAAAAAAATCAATTTCCACAAAAATGATTTTTTAGTCCCAAATTTTTGAATTTTCCCAAGGAAATTGGACCCCAAAAGTTGTTTGTCCAATTTGTCCTGAGTACGCTGATACCCCATATGTGGGGGGGGGGAAACTGTTTGGCGCACGGCAGGGCTTGGAAAGAAAGTAGTAACGTTTTGGAATGCAGACGTTTAATGGGGTCATGTTCCGTTTGCAGTGCCCCAGATGACCTAAACAGTTGAAACCCCCCACAAGTGACCCCATTTTGGAAACTAGACCCCCTAAGGAACTTATCTAGATCTTTGGTGAGCACTTTGAACCCCCAAGTGCTTCACACAAGTTTATAATGCCCGGGCATGAAAATAAAAAATCCTATTTTTTTCCCACAAAAATTATCTTTTAGTCACTAATTTTTTATTTTCCCAAGGGTAACAGGAGAAATTGGACCACATACGTTGTTGTACAATTTGTCCTGAGTACGCTGATACCCCATATGTGGGGGGGAACCACTGTTTGGGCGCACGGCAGAGCTCGGAATGGAAGGAGCACCATTTGACTTTTTCCAACCAAAATTGGCTGGAATTGAGTTTGGATGCCATGTTGCATTTGGAGAGCCCCTGATGTGCCTAAACAGTGGAAACCCCCACAAATGACCCCATTTGGGAAACTAGACCCCCTAAGGAACTTATCTAGATTTTTGATGAGCAATTTGAACCCCCAAGTGCTTCACATAAGTTTATAACGTAGAGCCGTAAAATTTAAAAAATCATATTTTTTCCACAAAAATGATCTTTTCACCCCAATTTTTATTTTTCCAAGGGTAACAAGACTCCAAAAGTTATTGTGCAATTTGTCCTGAGTGCGCTGATACCCCATATGTGGGGTAAACCACTGTTTGGGTGCATGGCAGAGTTTGGAAGGGAAGGAGCGCCGTCTGACTTTTTCAACGCAGAATTGGCTGGACGCCATGTCATGTTTGGAGAGCTCCTGATCTGCCTAAACAGTGGAAACCCCATAAATGACACCATTTTGGAAACTAGACCCCTCAAGGAACTTATCTAGATGTGTGGTAAGAACTTTGAACCCCAGGTGTTTCACTAAAGTTTATAACGTACAGCCGTAAAAAAAAAATCTTTTTTTTTTTTTACAAAAATGATTTTTTCGCCCCAATATTTTATTTTCACAAGGGTAACAGAAGAAATTGGAACGCAAAAGTTGTTGTCCAATTTGTCCTGAGTACACTGATACCCAATATGTGGGCGAAAACTACTGTATGGGCACACGTCGGGGCTCGGAAGGGAAGTAGTGACGTTTTGGATTGCAGACTTTGATGGAATGGTCTGGGGCGTCATGTCACATTTGGAGAGCCCTGATGCACCTAAACAGTGGAAACCCCCCACAAGTGACCCCATTTTGGCAAATAGACCCCACAAGGAACTTATCTAGATGTGTGGTGAGCACTTTGAACACCGAAGTGCTTCACAGAAGTTTATAACGCACAGCCGTAAAAATAAAAAATCTTTTTTTTTTTTTGCAAAAATGATTTTTTCGTCCCAATATTTTATTTTTACAAGGGTAACAGGAGAAATTGGACCCCAAAAGTTGTTGCCCAATTTGTCCTGAGTACGCTGATACCCAATATGTGGGAGAAAACTACTGTATGGGTACACGTTGGGGTCGAAGGGAAGTAGTGACGTTTTGGATTGCAGACTTTGATGGAATGGTCTGGGGGCGTCATGTCGCATTTGGAGAGCCCCTGATGCGCCTAAACAGTGGAAATTCCCAACAAGTGACCCCATTTTGGAAAATAGACCCCACAAGGAACTTATCTAGGTGTGTGGTGAGCGCTATGAAGCCCCAAGTGCTTCACAGAAGTTTATAATGTACAGCCGTAAAAACAAAAAAATAATTTTTTTTGTACAAAAATGATATTTTCGCCCCCAGTTTTTTATTTTCCCAAGGGTAACAGAAGAAATAGGACAAATTGCACAATAACTCTTGGGTCCAGAGTACGCTGATACCCCATATGTGGGGATAAACTACTGTTTGGACGCATGGCAGAGCTCAGAAGTGAAGGAGCACCGTTTGACTTTTTCAACGCAGAATTGGCTGGAATTGAGATCAGACGCCATGTCACATTTGGAGAGCCCCTGATGTGCCTAAACAGCGGAAACCCCCAATTCTAACTCCAACCCTAACCCCAACATACCCCTAACCCTAGTCCCAACCCTAACCACAAACCTAACCCTAACACACCCCTAATCCCAACCCTAACCCTAATCCTAACTTTAGCGCCAACCCTAACCCAAACTTTAGCTGCAACCCTAACCCTAACCCTAATGGGAAAATGGAAATAAATACATTTTTTTAATTTTATTATTTTTCCCTAACTAAGGGGGTGATAAAGGGGGGTTTGATTTACTATTTATAGCGGGTTTTTATGATTGGCAGCTGTCACGCTAAAAGACGCTTTTTATTGCAAAAATAGTTTTTTGCATTGCCGATTTTGAGAGCTATAATTTTTGCATATTTTGGCCCACAGAGTCATTTGAGGTCTTATTTTTTGCGGTACGAGGTGACGTTTTTATTGGTACCATTTTTGAGCAGGTGACATTTTTTGATCGCTTTTATTTCGATTTTTGGGAGGTTAGAATGAACAAAAATCAGCAATTCATGAATTTCTTTTGGGGGAGGCGTTTTATTGTTCCGCGTGTGGTAAAATTGATAAAGCAGTTTTATTCTTCGGGTCAGTACGATTATGGCGATACCTCATTTATATCATTTTTTTATGTTTTGGCGCTTTTATAGAATAAAAACAATTTTATATAAAAAATAATTATTTTTGCATCGCTTTATTCTGTGAGCTATAACTTTTTTATTTTTTCGCTGATGATGCTGTATGGCGGCTCGTTTTTTTGCGGGACAAGATGATGTTTTCAGCAGTACCATGTTTTTTTATATCGGTCTTTTTGATCGCGCGTTATTCCACTTTTTGTTCGGCGTTAAATGATAAAGCATTGATTTTTTGCTTCGTTTTTTTTTTTTTTTTTTTAAAGGGGTTCACTAAAGGGGTTAACTAGTGGGACAGTTTTATAGGGGTGTCGTTACGGATGCGGCGATACCAAATATGTGTACTTTTTATTGTTTTGTTTTTTTTTTACAGGAAAAATGAATTTATTGGGGAATAATTTTTTTTTTTTATTTATTTTGGATTTTTTTTTACACATGTTTATTTTATTTTTTTTAAACTTTTTACTTTGTCCCAGGGGGACATCACAGTAATTTTATCAGATCGCTGGTGTGACAGTGTTGCACAGCACTCTGTCACACCAGCGATTGCTCAGCAGTGCAGCAGGCTTCTCAGTGCCTGCTCTCGGCAGGCACTGAGGTAGCCGCCTCCCTCCAGACCCCGCGCCATCTTGGATCCGGGTCCTGGGAGGGAGGAAGCCCTCAGAACAGCGCGATCACATCGTGCTGGTCTGAGGGTCTCAGGGGGGCGCGCAGGAGCCCCCACCCTGCGCGATCCTCCCCTGTGCCCCCAGTACAAACCGCGATCATGTTTGACGCGGTGTGCTAGGGTTTAATGTGCCGGGAGCGGTCCGTGACCGCTCCTGACACCAGTCACGGTGTCAGTTGTGATAATCACTGACACCCGGCGGCGATTAGCTGCGCTCCCCTCAGGAGCGCAGCTGATCGCCTATGACGTACTATCCTCCATGGGCAGAATGGCACGGTTTTATGGACGGGATAGAACGTCTAATGTCAGAGAGGGGTAAGAAAGCGTACTGACTACTCTGTTTTAAATGCAATAAGATAGTCTATCCCCTCCCTTTTTCTTTAATTATATCAATGTATAGATATAAATGTAATTAAAATAATTTAAAAAATGAACTTTGTTCATGCAACTCCTGTGACCCTTCCAGACATATGCCCTAACCCCCGTCTCACATAGCGAGATCGCGCTGAGTCATAAGTTTTTGTGACGCAACAGCGATCTCCCCAGCAATATTGCTGTGTGGACACGCAGCGACGATCAGCCCCCCTGCGGGGTATCGCTGAACGTCGCTGAATGTCCTGGACATTTTTTTGAATCGTTGGCCCCCGCTTGCCAGCGCACATCGCTGCGTGTGGCAGACGGAGACCAGCGATCACGAGCTGGAGCTGGTAACCAAGATACACATCGGTTTCTAGGCACCGCTCAGCGCCTAAACCCGATGTGTACGTAGATACCAGCGTGCTGTATCTAAGGTACACTGCGGGTAACTAAGCAACGTGCGTCGCTTGTTACTCGCATAGTCGCTGTCCTGATCACTGCTTAGAGCTGCCTGTTTTGTCACTCACCAGCGATCATGTAGCACACACCAGCGATCTTGAATTCCTGACAAGTTCAAATCGTTGTCGGGATCGCTGGTGTTTCACTATGCGTGACGGGGCCCTTACATATATGGCGCCGCGGGAGCTGCATTCCCACAAACTAACAGTATATGTATGGCGCCGAGATCGCTTTGGCTCACTCTGATACCACACGGGTGTAGGTGTCAACTCTATTTGAGAGCTGACACCTTGCAGTAACGCCCACGAACAGTGCTAGCACCGATCGTGGATGTTTAAAAACCCCTCTGATACCGCTGTCAATAGTGACAGCGACACGAGGAGAATTGCACTGGGAGTGAAACTCCCTGTCTGCTCACAATCAGCACATATTTGTATTGCCACGTAAGGACCGACCCACCTATAAAACTGTCCCACTAGTTAACCCGTTCAGTGAACACCGTAAAAAAAATAAAAAAACAGGCAAAAAACTATGCTTAATCATCAAACAACCGAACAAAAACTGCAATAAAACATGAATCAAAAAGACGAATGTAAATAAAAAATGGTACCGCTGAAAACGCATCTTATCCCACAAAATAAACATAACATAAAGCTCGTCAGCAGCAAAATAAAAAAAGTTATAGCTCTCCAGAGTAAGGGCACCATCTCACATAACGACACACCAGCGATCCCACAATGATCAGATCGCTGGTGTGTCGCTACATGATCATTGCTGCGCCAAACAGGCAGCTCAGGCAGCGATCAGACAGCGACACCTGCGGGTAACGTCGCCTATTACCCGCAGTGTACGTTGGATACCAGCGCGCTGATGCAGGGACTGGAAACAAGGTAACACTCGGGTTTCCAGGCGCTGCGCGGTGCCTGGAAACCCCGACGGTACCTTGGTTACCAGCTCCCCTGCAGCAGCGCGCTGGTATCCAACGTACACGTCGGTTTCCAGGCACAGCCCAGCGCTTGGAAACCCAATGTGTACCTGGTTACCAGTAGATCGCTGTCTCCTGCCTGCCACACGCAGCCAATGCATGCTGGCCGCGGGAGACCAGCGATCAAAAAAAAGTCCAGGCATTTCTGAAACGACCACGATCACAGCAGGGCAGCTGAGATTGCTGATTAGCAGCGATCTCGCAGCGATCTCGCTAAGTAGACAGGCCCTAAAGCAATAATGATAATAATAATAACTTTATTTATATTGCGCCAACATTTTCCGCAGCGCTTTACAGTTTAACATAATTATTTTTTTCTATAAAATTGTTTTTATGTGTAAAAGCACCAAAGCATAAAAAATATATAAATGGGGTATCACGTTTTTCGTTCATTCTACCTCCCAAAATCGGAATAGAAAGCGATCAAAAAATGTCATGTGACCAAAAATGGTACCAATAAAAACATCAACTCTTCCTGCAAAAAAGAAGCTGTCACATGACTCTGTTGCCGAAATATGGAAAAATTATAGCTGTGTAAATATGGGGATGCAAAAACTCATTTTTGCAAAAAAAAGCTTCTTTAGTGTGTGACAGCAGCTAAACATAAGAAACTAATATAAATCTGGCATCGTCTGTAATTGCACATATCCAAAGAATATATCGTCCAATCACTTATACTGCATGAGGAATGGCGTAAAAACAATAAATAAAACCAATTCTTTCACCTGCTGTTGGTTTGTTCATTTTGCCTTTCAAAGATTGCAGGTAATGCGTGGCTCACATTTATCCTGCGCTTTTCGCTGAGTGTATGCATTGGAGTTTCCATATAAATCTCTACAATACGTGACTCAGACGGAATCTCCAGAGGAATATTCCCTAGAATGAGGCAGATGGAGGCACTGTAAGATGCCATAGAACCTGTGATCCAGCAGTGTCTGGCTTCTAGGCAAGCATAAAAAGCACAGACGACCACAGGTTTATGCACTTCCGAAAAGAAGGACAATGCTGAACAGAGGCCAGACATAGTCCAGAGTAACTCTGCTGCCTCATCATAGTAATAGATCCCTTGGGGGCAGGTCCACCCCCAGGTTTTTGTGGGGCCCAGGCAAAAGAGTCATAGTGGGCCCCTTTACACATATCACAATTCATGATGCACAGAACGCAGAGAAATATAGATATAGTACAATGCCAAAGATTTCACTTACTTCTTACATTACATGAGTGATATCTATTGTAAATTCAACAATAGCTCAGAAACCAGAACCGTGTAGCCCCTCAATGCAATAATAGGGCACCACTAGTGCTCCATGCAAAATAAAGAAGCCATATATTGCTCCATACAGTATTATAGGCACCACATAGTGCTCCATATAGAATAATGAGCCCCATTATTGCTCCTACAGAATAATGGACCCCATAATAATCTCCACACAGTATAATGGACCCGTATACATCCCATACAGACAATGACCCCCATATAATTGCCCCATACAGAACAATGAACTGCATATATTGCTCATACAGTATAATGAGCCTCAATATTGCTACATACAGAATGGGCCCCAAATAATTCTCCATACAGAATAGACCCCATATAATGCTCCATTTAGTATATGATGGGCCCCAATAAAATGCTCCATTACATGATGGCCCCATATATTGATCTATACAGAATGGTCCCCATAAATTGAGCCATACAGAATAGGCCCATATAATGCTCCATATAGTCTATAGAGCCCCATATAAGCTCCAGTATATGATGGCCCCATATATTGCTCCATACAGAAGGGGTCCCCATATAATACTCCACATATAATGGGCCCAAAAGATGCTCCATATATAAAGCCCCATATAGAGCTCCATATGTAATGGCCCCATATGATATCCAATTATAATGGCCCCAATGATGCTCCAGGATATGAATGGCCCCATATAATGCTCCATAAATAATAATAATAATAATCTTTATTTATATAGCGCCAACATATTCCGCAGCGCTTTACAGTGTAACGTTTCAAAACATAAGTCATAAGTAACAACGTTAACATACAATAATTAAAGCAAAATAAGCCGACCCTGCTCGTGAGAGCTTACATCTACAATGATGATTGGCGCCATATATGGGCGCCACTATGATGCTCCAGTATAATGATGGGCCCACACATAATGCTCCATATATAATGGGCCCCATTTGAGGCTCCATTATATGATGGACCCCATATATTGCTCCAAATATTTAAAAAAATTAAATACTCACCTCTCCTCACTGGCCGCTTCTCTGCCTCCAGACTCCCACGTCGGCAATCTTCCGATTTCTGCACTTTGACTTTTCAGAGCAAGAGGGTGCACACTAGTGACGTCATCGTACCGTCTGACCTGAAACGTCACAGTCAGAAGATGAGAAGACTCTGCAGTGGTTGAACAGGGAGAGGTTGGTACAGTAAGATATCGGGGCCCTGAGCAAGTGTGGGGGCCGACTTGCGGGCGCCGGCACTGGCCCAGGCACCGGGCTCCTGCCTCTCAGGGCCCCGGCACTTCCCGGGTGCTCCGGTTGCTGACGCCGGCCCTGAGCAAATATAGGGGGGACCCACATTATTTTTTTCTTTGGGGTTTCCCCTATAATAACCAGTAAGGGTTAATAAAACAGCTGTGAGCTGATATAATAGCCTAGAAGTTTCATGGTTACTGCCATTTCCAGAATATTAACATCAGCCCCAGCCGTTTGGTTTTGGTTAGTAAATGAAGGGGACACCGCAACATTTTTTTATACATTATTTATTTAATACATGCTATACATAAACAAGAGACTGACTCCAATTCCCATCAGCGTCGCCTTGTCAACTGATCACAGGGAGACCAGGCGACAATGGTGAGCGCTGCATTTAGCACCTGGTGTCCTTGGAACAGTGGTAACTGTATTGCTTTCCCAGGCACGGTATTTGTCACACTGGATGACACACAGATGTTTTGCATCCGTGCTTCGGCAAAAAAAGGGCATGTTAATGTGTTTTGCACATGGAAGCACGATCCATGGAAACACACTGACCTGTGCGCAGAGTATGGGTATGGTATGTAAGTGTCTCCAGTATGTGTGGAAACTGTACCGGTGACACTGACGTGGAAGGGGCCTTATGTGTAGGATTGTTTTTTCATAGAAATCATAAATGGTAGAGTTGGAAGGGAACGTCCTGGGTCATCGTGTCCAAACTCCCTGCTCAATGCAGATCCACTAAATCATCCCAGACAGATGTCGGTCCAGCCTCGTTTGAAGACTCCATTGAAGGAGAACTCACCAACTCTCGTGCAGCCTGTTCCACTCATTGATCACCCTAACTGTCAAAAAGTTTTTTTCTAATATCTAATCTGTGTCTCCTCCCATTCAGTTTTCATCCCATTGCTTCTAGTCTTTCCTTGTGCAAATGAGATAAAGATAAATCCTTCTACAATGTGACAGCCCTTGAAATATTTTAGACAGCTATAAGTCTCCACTAAGTCTCTTGTTTGCAAGCTAAACATTCCCAAATCCTGTAACTGTTCTCACAGGACATGGTTTGCAGACCGGTCACCATTCTGGTGCTCTTCTCTGAATTTCTCCTTTGTTGATTCTTTTTTAAATTTGCCCAAAACGGACACA
>JARQOD010000001.1:948432539-948458297 GCA_033576555.1 Oophaga sylvatica | reverse complement strand
TTTTGAAACTCATGACGCTGTGCCCCAGACACCACTCTATCACACTGCATGGGTTCAGAAGCTGGTTCACAAGGCAACACCATTCCACGCATACTTCTCCGCTCACGTAAACGTCTGTCAATTTGAATCGCTAATGACATAGAATCATTGAGACCAGAGGGGCCAGGGAATCCCACCATAACATCCTTTACATTATCAGACAGACCCTTCCGGAAAGGGCTGCCAAAGCGTCGTCATTCCATTTGGTCAGGACTGCCCACCTACGGAATCTCTGACAGTATAACTCAGCGTTATCAAGCCCCTGATTTAATGCCAACAAGGCTTTTTCAGCTTGATCAGTGACATTAGGCTCATCGTACATAACCCCAAGGCCTGAAAAAACGCATCAACATCACTCAAAACAGGATCCCCAGGTATCAGGGAAAAAGCCCAATCCTGAGGATCGCCGCGCAGGAGAGAGATGATAATTTGAACCTGCTGCGCTGCGTTCCCTGAGGACTTAGATTTTAAGGCAAAAAACAATTTACAATTATTTTTGAAATTCTGAAACTTAGCTCGATCCCCTAAAACAAATCTGGCATGGAATCCTAGGTTCCACAACAGGCAACCCAGCAAGATAGATAGCAATACTCCGAACCTCAGTGGCAAGCTGATCCACACGGCCAGACAACTGTGCAAACTCCATTGAGAGAAAAGATCCTCCCCAGCACCCAGAGATACAGAGGAAAAAAAAAATGCAACAAACAGAAAAATATCTCTGACAACTCTGACAACCTTTTTTCTTTCACAATATTTTTTCCCTTCTGTGAGTACCATACAATTTTCAATTTTTAGGCCGGTGATACTGTTATGTTTCGGTAGCTGAGGAGTGCAGGTAAAAAAGGCAATACACCAGAGCAGTTGGAATCTATGAGATTGCAGTACCCTGACTACCACCACAACTAGAGGCAGCCGTGGAGCGTTCCTACGTTGGTCCTAGACGCCTCGTCACAGTCTGAGAAACTAACTACACCTAAAGATAGAAATAGGAAAGCTATCTGCCCCGGAGCAGAACCCCAAAGATAATAGAAAGCCCCCAAACATGTAATGGCGGTTAGACAAGATGAAATACTGACACAGAAAGAAAATAGTATGAGCAAACGCTGGGGCCCAAACTAACTAAATAGAAAAGGATAGGAAGGGTACTTACTGCAATCCCAGAAAACCCTGAAAGGCACCAACTCTACTAATTTCAAAAACACCTGAGATCACATGACCTCTACCACCTAAATTAGTTCTCTGGTGTAACAAAATCAAAACAGCAACCACTGAAAAAACTGGAAAAAGCAAAAGTACAAACATCAGTGGCTGAACTAAACTGAGAGGGCAGAAGCCCCCGGAGGGGACCCTGAAGGCCCCCATAGAAGTGCAGGACAAAATGCAAAAATATAGCACAAACACAAAAGAAGAAAATGTCTTATCTGTTAGCAGGAGATGCAGACACGACACAGCAGGCTACAAGGGAAACAGGAATAAAGGATCCAGACCAGAACAATTGATCACCGCAACCCTGATGGGAAGGTGACTCCCTTATATAAGACCAATCAGTAACACCTGATTCCCAGTCCTCACAATCTTCACTGGACAGACACCGCTTGTAACCACCAGAGGGAGCCTCTGCTCAGAACTCATCTCAAACCCATTCACAACACCTCGCACACACACAGCTCTGCTCCGTACACCTCACACACATGGATCCGCTCCGTACACCTCGTACACACACGGCTCTGCTCTGTACACCTAGCACACGCACAGCTCTGCTACACACTGTAAACCCCTCCTGATCCTGCATACATAAACTTACCCTCATCCAGCCCCATGACAACCAGCACAGCAGAGACCTGCATACACTGACAAGCCTGACCATGTAACACCTAACTCCTCCCCTCCTGTGACCTCATCACAGGTCCTGTGCAGCACAGAGGAGGACAGCCAGCAACGTAATTGCTCTGCTGTAAGAAGCTGAAGTGAAGGCTGGGAGGGCGAGGAAAGGGTGCATGGGGGCGTGGTGGCTTCTCTCACTGCGGGACACATAGTGTCTCGACCAGTACAGCGGGTGGGAGGGTTAGAATTGGGACTGTCCCGCTTAATTCAGGACGGATGGGAGGTATGCGGAAAGGAAGGAGCGCAGTTTGACTTTTCAATGCAAAATTGGCTGGAATTGAGTTCGGACGCCTGATGTGCCTAAACAGTGGAAACCCCCCACAAGTGACAACATTTTGGAAAGTAGACCCCCTAAGGAACTTATCTAGATGTGTGGTGAGCACTTTGAACCCCCAAGTGCTTCACAGAAGTTTATAACGTAGAGCCCTAAAAATTAAAAATCATATTTTTTTCACAAAAATGATATTTTCACCCCAATATTTTATTTTCCCAAGGGTAACAGGAGAAATTGTACCCAAAAGATGTTGTGCAATTTGTCCTGAGTATGCTGATACCCATATGTGGGGGTAAACCACTGTTTGGGCGCATTGCAGAGCTCGGAAGAGAAGGAGCACCGTTTAACTTTTTCAATGCAGAATTGGCTGGAATTCAGATCAGAAGCCATGTCGCATTTGGAGAGCCACTGATGTGCCTGAACAGTGGAAATCCCCCAATTCTAACTCCAACCCTAACCCCATCACACCCCTAACCTAATCCCAACCCTAACCATAACCCTAACCACAAACCTAACCCTAACACATCCCTAACCCTAATCCTAACCCTGATCCCAACCCTAACCCTTATCCCAACCCTAACCCTAATCCCAAGCATAACTGTAATCCAAACCCTAACTCCAACTCTAGCCCTAACGCTAACCCTAACTTTAGCCCCAACCCTAACTCTAACTTTAGCCTCAACCCTAACTTTAGCCCTAACCCTAATCCTAACTTTAGCCCCAACTCTAACCCTAACTTTAACCCCAACCCTAACTTTAGCCCCAACCCTAACTTTAGCCCAACTCACTTTAGCCTAACTCTAGCCCTAATGAGAAAATGGAAATAAATACATTTTTTTATTTTATTATTTTTCTCTAAGGAGGTGGGTGATAAAGGGGGTTTATTTACTATTTTTTTATTTTGATCACTGTAATAGGGTCTATCACAGAGATCAAAACCCGTTATAGCGGGTTTTTATGTTTGGCAGCTGTCACACACTAAAAGACGCTTTTAATTGCAAAAAATAGTTTTTGCATCACCATATTTTGAGAGCAGTAATTTTTCCATATTTTGGCCCATAGAGTCATGTGAGGTCTTGATTTTTGCGGGACGAGTTCACGTTTTTATTGGTATCATTTTTGGGCACATGACGTTTTTTCATCACTTTCTACTCCGATTTTTGGGAGACAGAATGAGCAAAACCAGCAATTTATGAATCTCTTTTGGGGGGGCATTTACACCATTCTGCGTGTGGTAAAATTGATAAGGCAGTTTTATTCTTCAGGTCCGTATGATTACAGCAATACCTCAATTATATAATTTTTTATGTTTTGGCGCTTTTATATAATAAAAACTATTTATAGAAAAAATAATTGTTTTTGCATCGCTTTATTCTGACAGCTATAACTTTTTTATTTTTTTGCTGATGATGCTGTATGGCAGCTCATTTTTTGAGGGACAAGATGACGTTTTCAGTAAAAAATAGCCATAGCTAGCAAATAACAAATGTGGATAACGATCCTACATTTTACAATAACATATATACAATATCAAATGCAAGCAAAAGTCAAAGGTATAGTTACCTAGAAGATCAAACCCAGGGGAACCCACCACACCCGACGCGCGTTTCGCTCTGAAATGCTTCGTCCACCCCTGGGACGCGGGTGAAACGTGCGTCGGGTGTGGTGGGTTCCCCTGGGTTTGATCTTCTAGGTAACTATGCCTTTGACTTTTGCTTGCATTTGATATTGTATATATGTTATTGTAAAATGTAGGATCGTTATCCACATTGTTATTTGCTAGCTATGGCTATTTTTTAGCCTATTTCCTTGTACTGACCACGTTCTTTTAACGTTGCAACTTTGCCTTTATTACACTAGTGGTTGACATTATATCTATGCATGATAGTTCTATTCCAATTTTTTGGCTTGTTTGTAAGCATATATGTGAAGACTCTCCTTAGGTTACCCACCTATTGTTTTGTACTTTGTGGTATTGCTCCTTTTAATTTTTTATTGTGTCCTTAATAAAGATTATGTAGTTTGTTATATGGCCTTGTGTGAAGCTCTTTTCTTTTTGGTGTTGCTAGATGTTATTGCTTCATGGCATTGTATGAGGGATATATTTAGCTGTTATAGTACCATTTTTATTTATAACCGCCTTTTTGATCACGTATTATTCTACTTTTTGTTCGGCGGTATAATAATAAAGTATTGTTTTTTATGGTGTTCACTAAAGGGGTTAACTAGTGGGACAGGTTTATAGGTCGGGTCGTTACGGACGTGGCGATACCAAATATGTGTACTTTTATTGTTTAGATTTTTTTTCAGTCAAATATTTATTTAGTGATAGAATAAATATTGATTTTTTTAGTATTTTTTATTTTTTTTAAATATTTTTACAATTATTTAAAAAAAAATTTATTTCATGATAACTTTTACACTTTGTCCCACTATGGGACACACATTTTTTGCAGCCTGATCGCTTCTATAGCATGCAGATGAAGCAGGATCTGCATGCTACAAAAGCTGTCAGCGCTGCAGTTTCTGTACAGTGACCGGAGAGACTTCCTTACATGCACTGCGCATGACAGGAAGTTTCTCAGCTCTGGAGACCCGGATGTCGTCATGACGACATCGGGTCTCCATGACAGCGATCGGGATCCTACGGCGTGCCGCGGGGTCTCCGATCCAAAGGCAGAAGGGCTGTCAGCCCCTGAGCTGGCTGTGGAACGCTGCAATCTTATTTGATCACAGTGTTCCAGGGGTTTAAGTGCTGGGAGTGGTCTGTGACCACTCATGGCACTTAGTGCAGGGTGTCAGCTGTGAGAATCAGTTGACACCGGGCTGCTATCGGCCGCGCTCCTCCTGTGAGTGCGGCGGATCGGCTATGACGTACTATCCCGTCCATGGGAAGTAAAGCCCAAGTCACATGGACGGGATAGTACGTCAGATGGCAGAAAGGGGTTAATATTTTTCCATGAACAAAAATCCACATTTATTTTGGAACAAAAAATCAACATTTATTCAAATATAATCATGTCATCAAACACACACTGCAAATACATATTTATATACACACACTGCACATACATGTATATGTATATATATATGTATATATATATATACAGGTCCTTCTCAAAAAATTAGCATATAGTGCTAAATTTCATTATTTTCCATAATGTAATGATTACAATTAAACTTTCATATATTTTAGATTCATTACTCAC
The DNA here is from genome assembly GCA_033576555.1 of Oophaga sylvatica. Taxonomy (NCBI): domain Eukaryota; kingdom Metazoa; phylum Chordata; class Amphibia; order Anura; family Dendrobatidae; genus Oophaga; species Oophaga sylvatica. The sequence continues at coordinate 948,452,891 of JARQOD010000001.1, read as the reverse complement.
CAACTGAAATTTGTCAGGTCTTTTATTGTTTTAATACTGATGATTTTGGCATACAACTCCTGATAACCCAAAAAACCTGTCTCAAAAAATTAACATATTTCAACCGTCCAATAAAATAAAAGTGTTTTTTAAAAACAAACAAAAAAAACATCAAATAATAATGTTCAGTTATGCACTCAATACTTGGTCGGGAATCCTTTTGCAGAAATGACTGCTTCAATGTGGCGTGGCATGGAGGCAATCAGCCTGTGACACTGCTGAGGTGTTTAGGAGGCCCAGGATGCTTAGATAGCGGCTTTAAGCTCATCCAGACTGTTGGGTCTTGCGTCTCTCAACTTTCTCTTCACAATATCCCACAGATTCTCTATGGGGTTCAGGTCAGGAGAGTTGGCAGGCCAATTGAGCACAGTAATACCATGGTCAGTAAACCATTTACCAGTGGTTTTGGCACTGTGAGCAGTGCCAGGTCGTGCTGAAAAATGAAATCTTCATCTCCATAAAGCATTTCAGCCGATGGAAGCATGAAGTGCTCCAAAATCTCCTGATAGCTAGCTGCATTGACCGTGCCCTTGATGAAACACAGTGGTCCAACACCAGCAGCTGACATAGCACCCCACACCATCACCGACTGTGGGTACTTGACACTGGACTTCAGGCATTTTGGCATTTCCTTCTCCCCAGTCTTCCTCCAGACTCTGGCACCTTGATTTCCGAATGACATGCAAAATTTGCTTTCATCAGAAAAAAGTACTTGGGACCACTAAGGAACAGTCCAGTGCTGCTTCTCTGTAGCCCAGGTCAGGTGCTTCTGCCGCTGTTTATGGTTCAAAAGTGGCTTTACCTGGGGAATGGGGCACCTGTAGCCCATTTCCTGCACACGCCTGTGCACGGTGGCTCTGGATGTTTCTACACCAGACTCAGTCCACTGCTTCCTCAGGTCCCCCAAGGTCTGAAATCGGTCATTCTCCACATCTTCCTCAGGGTCCGGTCACCTCTTCTCGTTGTACAGCGTTTTCTGCCACATTGTTTCCTTCCAACAGACTTCCCATTGAGGTGCCTTGATACAGCACTCTGGGAACAGCCTATTTGTTGAGAAATTTCTTTCTGGGTCTTACCCTCTTGCTTGAGGGTGTCAATGATGGCCTTCTTGACATCAGTCAGGTCGCTAGTCTTACCCATGATGGGGTTTTGAGTAATGAACCAGGCAGGGAGTTTTTAAAAGCCTCAGGAATCTTTTGCATGTGTTTAGAGTTAATTAGTTGATTCAGAAGATTAGGGTAATAGGTCGTTTAGAGAACCTTTTCTTGATATGCTAATTTTTTGAGACAGGTTTTTTGGGTTATCAGGAGTTGTATGCCAAAATCATCAGTATTAAAACAATAAAAGACCTGACAAATTTCAGTTGGTGTGTAATGAATCTAAAATATATGAAAGTTTAATTGTAATCATTACATTATGGAAAATAATGAAATTTAGCACTATATGCTAATTTTTTGAGAAGGACCTGTATATACTGCACATGCATACACATGTATAAACACACACTGTACACTCCCTGACAGAAGTTATGTCGCTTATCCATGTTATGTAAATAAAAGCTTATAACCTGATGTTAATTTCATCCATTGGTTGTATAAATTATTCTTTTGAAAGCTAAAACCCTCCGAAATGTGGTTTAGGTTAAGAAAATAAATTGGCATCAATGCAGAAATATTGATCATTTAATGGACACAGAATGGTCAGATTTTGGCAAGATAAAAGTTTTGTCGCTCACAGAAAGTAATGTTATATTGAAACAAATAATTAACTTAAAATACAAATATATGTTGCATAACATTGGTGAATGAAGTTGTGGTGCTATTAAAGTCATATTTAATATTTTGTGTGACTTCCATGAGCTTGAAGGACTGCATCCATGCGGTTCAACAATGATTCATACAATTTATTAATGAAGTCATCAGGAATAGCATAGAATGCAGTCTTACATGCCTCCCAGAGTTCATCTAGATTCTTTGGTTTTGTCTTCCAAGCTTCCGCTTTCATCCTACCCCAAACATGCTGAATGATGTTCATGTCTGGTGACTGGGCTGGCCAGTCCTTGAGAACCTTGATCTTTTTTGCCTGGAGGTACTTTGTTGTAGAGATGGATGTATGAGATGGAGCACCATCCTGCTGCAGAATTTAACCCCTTTTCTGATTTGGAATATAAGAAGTAGCTAATACTTCTTGATATTTTAGGCTATTGATATTGCCTTCCACCTTGCAAATGTTCTGCACATCCCCATACTGAATGTAACCCCAGACCATGATCTTTCCACCACCAAATTTAACTGTTTTCTGGGTGTATTTTGGATCCATACGGGCTCCAGTAGGTCTCCTGCAGTATTTGCGGCGGCTGTGGTGTAATTCTACTGAAGATTCATCAGAGAAATCCACCTTCTGCCACTCTTCCAGCGTCCATCTGTTTAGCAGGCTGTGGGACTTTGCAAATGCCACATGGGTTTTTATTTGCCTTTTATTTAGTGCTGGCTTCTGGGCACTGATTCGACCATGGAGGCCATTTTGAGACAGAATCCTACAAACTGTTCTAATTGACACAGGGACTTGAGGTGACCAGGCCTGTTGGAGCTCTGCTGCAGTGGAAGAGGGGCTTGCTTTGGATTTTCTAACCAACAAACGTTCCTCCTGAGCAGTTGTCTTGCAGGGTCTGTCGGACCTGGGCTTGTCAAACACATCTCCAGTCTCTTCAAATCTTTTTTTAATTCTTTGTACTTGACACTGAGACACATTAAAGGTGCCAGCCACCTCTGCAGTGGATCTGGTCTTCAGCCTCTTGATAATCCAGGCTTTGGTCGCAGGGTGGATTTTTGGCATGTTGTCAGAGCTCAAGTTGCAGTTCAAGTGAAGGTCTGGGGTGCTGGGTTTCTTTTTATACACACCCACTAATTAACCGATCATTTACTGAGCACAGGTGAGGATGTAAACTAAGATTGGGTGCATTATATGACCAGATGACAAAACTTTTGTCTTGCCAAAATCTGACCATTCTGTGTCCATTAAATGATCAATATTTCTGCATTGATGCCAATTTATTTTCTTAACCTAAACCACATTTTGGAGGGTTTCAGCTTTCAAAATAATAATTTATACAACCAATGGATAAATTTAACGTCAGGTTATAAGCTTTTATTTACATAACATGGATAAGCAACATAACTTCTGTCAGGGAGTGTACATACCAGCCTGTCTCCTCTTCAGTTCATCTAGACTCCCGCAGCTAAAGGACTTTTGGTGACATCATGGTCACATGACCATCATGCCACCAAAGGTCCTTAAATAGTCTTAACCTTAGAATAGAATCTCTGGGGACCTCTAAGAAAGTGGGGGCCCTAAGATAATGTCCAGTTTGCCCCACAGACCTAACATCAGCACCGACTGCAGGTAAACCTTAGTTTTGGAGTAGGGTTTATATTTCAAGCATACTCCAAAAATCCTGTAAAATCATATTAGGACTTATTTTCAGTGTACATCTAATTTTCAGCACAATATATATATAAGTTAATATGTATAAAGTGCCTGAAAAAAATATTTTATTAGGAATTTATTTGATAAACCAACAGTAAATAGCATGTATTTGTAAAGTGGAAAGGAAATAATACTTGGTTTTCTAAATATTTTAAAAATATAAATCTGAAAATTGTGATGTACATTTGTATTCTGCCCCCCGAGTCAATACTTTGCAGGACTATCTTTCACTGCACTTACTGCTGCATGTTTTTTAGGTCATATCTATACCTACTTTTCACATCAGGAAGGTAAAATATTTGCCCAATTTCCTTTGCAAACTTGCTCTAGCCCAATGAAATTGGATGTAGACAGTCTGTGAACAGCAATTTTCAAGTCTTACCATAGATTATTAGTGGGATTTAGACCTAGACTTTGACTGGGCCATTCAAACACATGAATATGCTTTGATCTAAACTATTCCATTGTAGCTCTGGCAGTATGGCTTGGGTCGTTGTCCTGACAGAAGGTGAACCTACACCCCAGTCTATTTCTTCTAACAAGTTTTCCTCCAGGATTTCCCTGCATGTAGCTCCATCCATCTTCCCATGCAACTCTGATCAGTTTACCTTTCCCTGTTGAAGAAAAGCATCTTCACAGCATGATTTTGACACCACCATGTTTGACGGTGGGGATGATATTTTCAGGGTGATGGTGTTAGCTTTCAGCCCACATTTTGTTTTGCATTTAGCCCAAAAAGTTCTACTTTGGCTTCATTTGACCAGAGCACCTTCTTTCACATGCTAGCTGTGTCCCCTTCATGGCTTTTTTTGAAAACTGCAAATGGGTCTTCTCATGACTTGCTTTTAAAACAGGCATCTTTTGCCAAGATACAATAAAGATCAGATTTGTGAAGTATACAACTAATAGTTGTCCTGTGGACAGATTCTTCCACCTGAGCTGTGGATCTTAGCAACTTCTCCAGAATAATAATTGACCTCTTGGCTGCTTCTCTAATTAGTGCTCTCCTTGCTTGGGATGTCAGTTTAGCTGGACAGGTATTGGCAGGCTTGCGCTTGTACCATATGCCTTCCATTTTTAGATAATGGATTGAACAGTGCTTCATGAGATGTTCAGAACTTGGGATATTTTTTTATAACCTAACCCTGCTTTACTCTTCTCCACAACTTTATTCCTGATCTGTCTGATGTGTTCCTTGCCTTTCATGTCTAGGGGGTAAGGTTTCTCCTTGTGGAGAGTGACATACCAGCTCTGGCGTGTCAAGGTAAGGAGGCTTATTCGCCGTGCAATGCTCCTCTGGGAAATTTTAATATGCAAATTGCCTCTTCAAACAAAGAGGACTTGTACTCTATAGCGCCACCTATTGGAAGTAGCGATCCTACAAGTCACAATCAACCCTTTAACGAGTCTTGTAATATGACTTAGGATAAAAGCCAAATCAGAATCTCCATTTGCAGACACGGTGTTTCGGACTATTGGTCCTCGTCAGTGCAAAGTAGCAGAGATCTGATTTGGCTAGATGAGAGGCTCTGGACTAAGGTCTAGGGGGTAAGGTTTCTCCTTGTGGAGAGTGACATACCAGCTCTGGCGTGTCAAGGTAAGGAGGCTTATTTGCTGTGCAATGCTCCTCTGGGAAATTTTAATATGCAAATTGCCTCTTCAAACAAAGAGGACTTGTACTGACTGATGAAGACCAATAGTCCGAAACACCGTGTCTGCAAATGGAGATTCTGATTTGGCTTTTATCCTAAGTCATATTACAAGACTCGTTAAAGGGTTAATTGTGACTTGTAGGATCGCTACTTCCAATAGGTGGCGCAATAGAGTACAAGTCCTCTTTATTTGAAGAGGCAATTTGCATATTGCCTTTCATGATGATCTCTAATGTTTTCAAGCAAACATCTGAGACCTTTGCAGACCACTAAAGGGTATGCCACACTAAACAATATCGCTAACGGGATCGCTAAAAAACGTCACTATTTAGCGATCCCGTTAGCGATATTGTTCAGTGCGGCAGCTTCCAGCGACGAGCTTCCTGCTGTGATCTCGCTCGTCGCTGGAATCGTTCCGGACCCTATTTCATCGCTGGCGCTCCCGCTGGGTAAGTATCTAATCGCTGTGTGGCACCTTTTCTTAGCGATTTAGCGGTACTTTTGTACCGCTAAAGTCGTTAAGAAGATCGCTAACGGCGATAGCGTCGTTAACTATATCGCTAAATGCGGCAGCATTTAGCGATATAGAAACAATCCCGCTAGCGATCTCATTAGTATGCAACGCTAACGAGATCGCTAGCGGGATAGCTTAGTGTGGCAGTACCTTAAGACTAATATTACCACCACATAGAGTGTTAGATTGCACTGACACACAAGATTTCTGTAGATAACATACAGTGTATAGTGTAAATGTACCAGCAACTGCAGTGACTCAAAGATGTCATCTCCAATCGTAGTGATTGCTATTACTTCGTCCAGCCACGACTCATATCTGCAGAATGTAATGCACAAATACAACTATAGTTGATCGCTTTTAGAGCAACTTTCCCACATTTGAAATCAATTCTAGGCTTTACTAGATGAAGACGAAAAGTGTCATAGTGCCTTTCTGACGCCCTACACATTAAAACAACCCTTTTGTTCCTCCTGTGGCTCTGCCCTATTCAAGTGAATGCAAAGAGAAAAATTAGAAAGGAGTTACAGCACTACATCAGCACAGTTTAGCCTTCATGCTCAGAATCGCTAAAAGTGCCAGCCCTTTTAACCCCTTAACAGCCGCCGATACACCTTTTCAAGGTGGCAGTTAAGGGTAATTATTCCTCAGCGCCGCTTTTTAACAGCGCTGAGAAATAAGGTTATAGAGCCTCCCAGCGTCAGAAATATAAGTTGGGTCGGTTTTTACTGACCCCAGTGTTGTGATCACCATTATTCACGGAATAACGGCAACCGCAAAAAAAGTCTGATTTCCCATTTAATTTCTCTCTCCTCTCAGGTGATCTAGCACATCAGAGGAGAGAGAAATGGGGACCCCCGAGTGAGCCCGCCCGATACCTCCCATGTTCCTGGACCCTCCTGCATCCCCTGGTCCAAGTCCGCAGTCATCGGCATCTTCTCCAGGGAAGAAAATGGCGGGCGCATGCGCAGTGCACCCGCCGAGATCTGCACGCCAACACCAGGCAAGAATAGTATATTTCTTCTATTGGTTTATTTTGATAGACTCTATCGCAGTGATCAAAATAAAAAAAAATTGTAAATCAAGCCCCACTTCATCAACCCCTTAGTTAGGTAAAAATAATAAAATTAAAAAATTCAGTTTTTCCATTAGGGTTAAAGTTAGGGCTAGGGTTAGGGTTATGGTTGGGGTTATAGTTGGGGTTATATCTAGGGTTAGGATTTGGGCTAGGGTTAGGGTTAGAGCTGGGGTAAGGGTTGGGCTATGGTTAGGGTTGGGGCTAGGGTAAGAGCTAGGGTTAGAGCTGGGCTAGGGTTTGGATTGAGGTTAGGGATATGGTTGGGGTTAGAGATAGGGTTAGGGTTGGAGCTAGGTTTAGGGTTGGACTAGGGTTAAGGTTGGGCTAGGGTTAGGGTTGGGTCTAGGGTTGGGGTCAGGCTTGTGTTGCGGTTAGGGTTGTGTTGGGGTTAGGGTGGTATTGGGGTTAGGGTTATAGTTAGGGTTAGGAATAGGGTTAAAGGTGTGTTGGGGTTAGGGTTGGAGATAGAATTGGGGGGTTTTCACTGTTTAGGTACATCAGGGGGTCTCCAAATGCGGCATGGCGCCCAACATTGATACCAGACAATTTTGCGTTCAAAAAGTCAAACTGTGCTCCCTTCTTCTGAGCCATGCTATGGGCCCAAACACTGGCTTTCCCCACACAAGGGGTATCGGCGTACTCAGAAGAAATTACACAGTAAATTTTGTGGTCCATTTTCTCCTGATACCCTTGTGAAAATAAAAAAAGTTTGGTTCCAACGTAATTTTTTTGTGAAAAAAGAAAAATGTACATTTTTTCCTTCCACATTGCTTTAGTTCTCGTGAAGCACCTGAAGGGTTCATAAACTTCTTGAATGTGGTTTTGAGCACCTTGAGGCGTACAGTTTTTAGAATGGTGTCACTTTTGGGTATTTTCTGTTATATTGACCCCCCCAAACTCACTTCAAATCTGAGATGTTCACTAAAAAATGGTTTTGTAAATTTTGTTGGAAAAATGAGAAATCGCTGGTCAACTTTCAACCCTTATAACGTCCTAACAAAAAAATTATGTTTCCAAAATTGTGCTGATGTATATTAGACATGTTGGAAATGTTAAAATATTTTTGTGTGATATGACTCTCTGATTTAAGGGCACAAAAATTAAATTTTGAAACTTGCAAAATTTTCTGAATTTTTGCCAAATTTCCATTTTTTTCATAAATAAATGCAAGTCATATCGAAGAAATTTTACCACTATCATGAAGTTCGATATATCAGGAAAAAACACTCTTAGAATAAGTGGAATCCATGGAAATATTCCAGAGCTATAACCTCATAAATTGACAGTGGTCAGAATTGTAAAAAATGGATTGGTCATTAAGTACCAAATTTGCTCTGTCACTAAGGGATTAAAAAGAGAGTGTGATTGAACTTATTAAATCAGGTTTTTATGTTACATGTATTTTTTTAAAAAAAAAATTAAAAACAAAATTAGAAATCTTGCATTTTTTGCATTGGCCATTGGGCTGTTTTAAAGTCATACTTCATGTCCTGGTTTCTGTATCATCAAAGACAATGACAGATAGCACCTCAATACACAGCTGATAACACAGGATCCTCAAATTAAATCAGGAAATGTCACAGTTGACCCATCTCTTTCTCCCTTTTCACACACTCCTTCAACACAAAACCTAGGGTCAAGGGTATGCCACACTAAGCGAGATCGCTAACGAGATCGCTAACGAGATCACTAAAACATCACTATTTACCGATCTCGTTAGCGACCTCGTTGTGTGTGGCATGTAGCAACGATGTGGCCCCTGCTGTGATGTCGCTGATTGTTCACTAGCATTCTGGACCAATTTTTGATCGTTGGCGTCCCGCTGGTGAGCCTATATCGCTGTGTTTGGCACCTTTTGCGAACGACGAGCGACCTCGTTTGTGACGCATATGACAGCGGCGCAGGCGGGACTAGGGTTTTTTAGCATCACGGAGTGGATCGCAATATCTGTAGGTTCTCTTTTGCATCACAGATAGGATCACAGAAGTTGCAAAGCAGGCTAGCAGGACGCAGAGAGCAGGAGCGATGCTGGAAATTCCTATGAATCAGAAGCGCTCAGTACATGCTAATGACAGATCCTAACGACCGCCAAAGTCGTTAAAGAGATCGCTGACCGCTGATGTGTCGTTTATGAGATCTCCTGTTTGGCAGCTACTAGCGACCTAAAAGCGATCACACCAACGATCTCGTTAGCTTGCGTCGTTATCGTGATCGCTAACGAGATCGCTAAGTGTGGCAGTACCTTCAGAGTTTGGTCATTGCAGCTAATGTACATGTGTTGTTTCCTAAAACAACAGGGAGTTAGAGATAAAAGAGCCCAGCTGGCCAGTGTCAAAATTTATATTTTTTAATGTTTAATAAACATTGTGATATGGACAAAAATTCATTGCCAACATTCTTTTCAATTCACACTTAAAGCGGCTGCACCCCTGGCGTTCAAACACAGTCCTCTCAGGGGTGATCAATGAGTGGAACAGGCTGCCACGAGAAGTGGTGAGTAGAGATGAGCAAATGTCTTCGGTTCTCCAGCACATGCATGGAGAGTCTGTGTGTTGGGCTCTCCATGCATGTGCTTCGACTGTGACACAGCCGAGATACATGCAGCTGTGGCGCCAATCAGCTATTCAGTTGACACAATCCAGGAAGCCAGGTTCCCCCTGGAGCTAATTCGGCAAGCGCTATAGCTTGCCGAATAAGTGGTGAAGTGAAGATATTCGCTCAATTCTAGTAGTGAGTGTTAAGGGGACGGTTGCAACAACTTTATTAAATAATAGGGAGCAACCGAACCCTGGGGTCTGCGGTGCAGCTAGAGATGCTGCGGCCGAACACCCTCGGGTATGAGGGTGAAAACTGACAACAGAAATATAAAGGTCTTGCCTGTGTTACTTCACACTAAGCAAGATATTGAATTTGCACTATCTCCGTTAACATCACGGGAGATGTGCTGTAGGCTGGCGTAGACGTAGCCCTGTTAACAGTACAGAAGCCACTTGTCAGCCGATTAGGAAGTGCATGCGACTCACGCCAAGCGTACGTGCTGCCAGCCAGTGTGCGACCGGACTGAGCAACTCTCTGTTTAGCTGGCAGGCGATGCCCAGGTTACGCACCCCGCAGTCTGCTCAGGATGTATGGCTACCCTCTTGTCGGAGCTAGACTGCGCCACATTGGCTACCTGCCTGGCATAAGCTAACCTGCCTGAAGGACCTGTGCTAATTAGCCGAGCGAACTCTGGCATCGGCAGGTCCCGGAGAGCAAAGCTAGAGAGGACGTGGAGCCCAGATTCTGATGCGTCCACACATGAGCACTACCTATTTAGTATGATCTGACCGCACAGCCGTGCCTGCAGCCAAGCTATTTAAGGGCTAAACCCTGCCCCCAGCCATCTCGTTAATCGCATCACTGATGACGTCACCCGTGTCCAATCAGGCGGTGCCAGGTCACCGGATCAGCTGATACCAAATCACCAATCACGGTCCGCCATGTCACGGGCATGCTCAGTGCAGGGAATCCTGGACTTAGGCTGTGGCAGCTCTGTTCCTTTCTGCAACCTCTGCTTAAAGCTACTAGGAACAAAGACCCTTGCAACAGCTTGTACTTCTCTTGTATTGGCTAGGTGTTGGGACCGATGGCGAAGCTGAGCAGCATCTGCCCCAGCTATACTAGGATGGAAGACCACAGACTCCTCAGATCAAAGTTCAGATCCAGCTGTCGCCCGATGCTTAACAGTGAGTTCTCCTGTAAATGGAAGTCTTCAAACAGAGGCTGGACAGATATCTGTCTGAGATGGATTAGTGAATCTTGCAGTGAGCAGGGTGTTGGATGCGATGACCCTGGAGGTCCTTTCCAACTCTAGCATTCTATGTTCTGTCAGTTCCAGAAGCGTTACATTTGAAAGTCAAAGGACTGATGGAGCTTGTGACTGTCTGCAGTGGTGAGGTGAGTAGAGGAGAGCTTCATCAGATGTTTCTCTGAAGATGCACTCTTTATGTCACCCGTCTTTGCCAGCCAATCACTAGCTGAAGCTGTCTTGTGATTTATGAACATTGGTTCTGGATCTCGAGCACACCTCTGAACTAGCCTGAGAGGGATTTGGGAGCCATTGTATGGTGAGTATGCTTCTGTTTATTATTGTAAGACCACTCATTCCGGAAAAAAATACACTATGAGTCAATAATAGGTCATTTTTGATTACACATTTCCCTTAAGTATAGATTATCTTGAAAAACTTTTATGCAGCACAACTCTTAAATTATCTTTTTATTTATAATACAGTGGGGATGTGTCCATTTTTGAACATCATTGACTGTTTCCTATTTTATTGACTGTTTTATTACCTTTAATGATGTTTACACTCTTGTTTGCCACTTGTTGTACAATTGTATGGACACATCCAGTAGAAGTGGTCTGTTCCTCTGTTTTTACTTGTGATAACAAAAATGTCAGCAGGAGGTGGGGGAGGTGGAATTCCTGTGTCCTCCCAGGCTCAGACTACACCGTTGTCCCTATCCAGTGTCAAGCCACAATAAGGCTTTCTTCATGCACATTTTTTTGTGCTATGTTTTAATGCAATTTTATTAATTACCGTATATACTCGTGTATAAGCCGACCCGTGTATAAGCCAACCCCCCTAATTTTGCCACAAAAAACTGGGAAAAGTTATTGACTCATGTATAAGCCAGGTGTATAAACTGCCCTCCTGCTCCGTGCTGCCCCCGTCCTGCTCCTTGCTCCCCATCCAGCTCTGTGCTCCCCCATTCTCCTCTGTACTCCCCCCTCCTGCTCCGTCCTCCGCTGTGCTCCCCCATTCCTTCTCCGTCCCCCTGTGCCCCCCCTCCTGCTCCGTGCTCCTCTGTGCCCTCCATCCTCCCCGTCCTGCTCCGTGCTCATTGTCTTCCTCCATGCTTCCCCGTCCACCGATCTCCCCCCCCTCCTGCTCCATGCTTCCCCCGTCCTGCTCCAGCTTCCCCCGTCCACCAATCTCCCCCCCTCCTGCTCCATGCTTCCCCCGTCCTGCTCCAGCTTCCCCCGTCCACCGATCTCCCCCCCTCCTGCTCCATGCTTCCCCCGTCCTGCTCCAGCTTCCCCCGTCCTCCTCTATGCTTCCCCCGTCCACCGTTCTCCCCCCCGTCCTGCTCGTGCTCCTTGTCCTCTCCTCCATCACACTCACCCCTCCCCGTGCCATCGCTGAGCGTCCCTGCAATCCTGCGTTCTCCCAGTCTTCTTGCAGGTCTCCAGCGCTGAGCGGTGACGTAATACCGCTCATTAAGGCCATGAATATGGAGGCCACGCCCATGGGAGTGGCGTCGCATCCATATTACATGACCTTAATGAGCGGGTATTACATCACCGCTCAGTGCTGGAGAGCTGCAAGAAGACTGGGAGAACGCAGGATTGCAGGGACGCTCAGCGATGGCACGGGGGGGGGTGAGTATGATCCCAGCCACCGGCTCCTGCCGCGGCATCCCCTCCCCCGCTGGTTTCTGCCCTATGACTCGTGTATAAGCCGAGGGGCATTTTCAGCACGAAAAAAGGTGCTGAAAATCTCGGCTTATACACGAGTATATACGGTATTATGTTTTTGTACACTTTTTATATGTTATTTTCCTAGAGAAAAGCCTGTAGGAAATGTATTAAAAAGCATCAAACACCTTGAGCGACACGTGACACAAGCTTAACAAAAAAAAAAAAAAAAAAAAGAATGCTCAGTATGTAGTGTGTTTTAGATTTTACTATTGACTTAGAGACACTATGTGGACGTAGAGAAAAAAAAGATGTGGGAGAAAAGTAGTAAAGGGGGCTGACAACAAAATCTGTCATTTTTACAAAAACCACAATTTTTAACATCCTTCTATCAGTAGTAGAGTACGAGGAAATCTTCCCAATTTATCAAAGTCGGACCAGGCGACACAGAAATTTGAGGCTACTTCCTACAATGAGTTTCTGTTGAGTTTTTGACGCTCTGTATTTTTGAAAAAAATGCATACAAACTATTTTACTTAATTGGTGCAGAAATGCTGCAACATCAAAAACTCACCAAAAAGGTCATCATGTGAACGCAGTCTAAAACCCTAAACAAATATGATATTTTTGCCCAGTTGTATCCAAGTCTAAAGGTACTGTCACACTAAGCGAGATCGCTAACGAGATCGCTAAAGTCATCGTTTTTTTGACTCATTAGCGATCTCGTTAGTGACTTAGCTGTGTGTGACATGTAGCGGCGATGTGGTCCCTGCTGAGATGTCGTTGATTGCTCATGAACGTTCTGAGCCGTTTTTTGGTCGTTGGTGTCCCGCTGATGAGCCTGAATCGCTGAATGTGACACCCTTTATGAACGACTTTACCAGCGACGCAGGTGGGATTAGGTTTTCCCAACAACCGCAGAGGTCGTTATACAGATCACTGATCTCTGATGAGATCTTTGTGTTTGGAAGCTAACTAGGGACCACATAGCGATCGCACCAAAGATCTCGCCGGTCTTGTCGTTGTCGTGATCGCTAGTGCGATCGCTAAGTGTGACAGTGCCTGAAGCCATATACATTTCTATGCCAGGAAATGGAGCGCTCACCATCAATACATGGATGGTTATACTGTGAATATACTACATGGATTTTATTATTTAGTAAATTGCTCATCTGCAGACGGCAGCATTGGGCAGGTCTTATCTGCTAATTACTGTTTTGCTTAGTGCAGGTTTGCTGATGTGTTATCTGAACACAATTTCTACATTCCAAGTTCACTTATCAGATTTCTGGAAAGGTAATTTGAGTAGGAAGTGTCAACATGGCTGAAGATTATAGACCACACGATAAACAAAACAAAGGTATTTCCATGCAATTTGCTTAGAGGATAGCGAGTGCATGATAAATCTCAGGACCGTTCCACTGAAAGGCTTTACAATCACAAATAAAATCTTAGCGTTAGCAGATTATTAGGAGGGATTTCAGTTGTACTTGTTATTCTTGAATGCAGGAATGCAAAGGTTAAACATGTTGGGTCCCAGGAATTGATGAGAAGGTAAAACATTTACAAAGCAGAAGAAGAATCTGGCAATCCTAAAAAAAATTTCACCTCAATTGAATAAATACATGTTCTGGAGATCTGGTCGTCAAATGTATCTGTGCTGAATTTATATATTATATGAAGTTTTATAAGGGACTATAGGTAAGGTAAATGATTTTTAAAGGCACCACACATGCATTGAGTCTATATGTAGTAGCATTCCCATAGATTCTCGTTCTTAACGCCTCATTCACATGTCCGTGTTACATATACGTGTTGTATATGTTTTTATCATGGGTACAGTAAATACACATTATAATTTTTTTTGCTGTTTACATGTTTTTCACGGATCAATTGCCAGTGCAAAATACACTGAGATATGTCCATTTTTTTCCGACAGTCCGAATGACAATACAAATCTACACATCTGTGAAAAACACGTACAGAACACGTAATTTATATATTTATTTATCTATCCATTAGTGAAAAAAAACTGATGACCACACTAAATGGTAAAAACGGAGACACGGATGACATACTGATGGTAAAGAATCAAAGGTTCACCGCACACTCTTGAGATTTATGGCGAAAGTAAACTTCATTTATTACAATCCATATCACAAAATCAATTGTTCAAGGGAGCAAAGCGAGTGATCATATACAGGTCCTTCTCAAAAAATTAGCATATAGTGCTAAATTTCATTATTTTCCATAATGTAATGATTACAATTAAACTTTCATATATTTTAGATTCATTACACACTAACTGAAATTTGTCAGGTCTTTTATTGTTTTAATACTGATGATTTTGGCATACAACTCCTGATAACCCAAAAAACCTGTCTCAAAAAATTAGCATATCAAGAAAAGGTTCTCTAAACGACCTATTACCCTAATCTTCTGAATCAACTAATTAACTCTAAACACATGCAAAAGATTCCTGAGGCTTTTAAAAACTCCCTGCCTGGTTCATTACTCAAAACCCCCATCATGGGTAAGACTAGCGACCTGACTGATGTCAAGAAGGCCATCATTGACACCCTCAAGCAAGAGGGTAAGACCCAGAAAGAATTTTCTCAACAAATAGGCTGTTCCCAGAGTGCTGTATCAAGGCACCTCAATGGGAAGTCTGTTGGAAGGAAACAATGTGGCAGAAAACGCTGTACAACGAGAAGAGGTGACCGGACCCTGAGGGAGATTGTGGAGAAGGACCAATTCCAGACCTTGGGGGACCTGAGGAAGCAGTGGACTGAGTCTGGTGTAGAAACATCCAGAGCCACCGTGCACAGGCGTGTGCAGGAAATGGGCTACAGGTGCCGCATTCCCCAGGTAAAGCCACTTTTGAACCATAAACAGCGGCAGAAGCGCCTGACCTGGGCTACAGAGAAGCAGCACTGGACTGTTGCTAAGTGGTCCCAAGTACTTTTTTCTGATGAAAGCAAATTTTGCATGTCATTCGGAAATCAAGGTGCCAGTCTGGAGGAAGACTGGGGAGAAGGAAATGCCAAAATGCCTGAAGTCCAGTGTCAAGTCCCCACAGTCATAAAGATAAATCGTGTGCACAGCCTGAAAGGTGCCAGAGTAGGTTCCTACACCGTGAAGATAATGAAAAGAGAACTCGGCACTCAACTTAGCGAAAAGGGTAAATATTTATTGTAGTCCACGGTAGTGAAACGTTTCGGTCCTAAATTTCGGACCTTCATCAGCCACTACATATATGTAATACAAAAACAAAAAGGATTTTCAAACTTCTTAAAATAAAGATAAAAGTAAAATTGCAAAGAAAACATAATAATATAACCAAGGTATGTACAATAGTATAATATGAACGTGGTTTACTAGAGAAAATCATCTTTATATAGAAGTATGCTAGTCCTCAAATAGTTAGGGACAGACTCTTCAGACCAGATGAGACGTGAGGGTGATATAGCACAGAAAATAAGACGTACCATTAAGTACCGGGAGGGGGTAGAAATACCCAATTCAGAGGTAAGCAGTAGATACTGTTGGGATCTGGTGGGTGATAAGACATAATGAGAAAAAGTGACAGCGGCCCGTGATCAAAAATATCAAAGGTATGACATACCAGGTAGATCTCCAAAGTAAGGGTTAAAGGTGAGTATCTGAAAACAAAAGCCTCATTCAATTCATCCAGTAGTGGAGGCATATAGGGGAATAGATCCGGTGTACGAACCGGCGGTGATCATACCTGGGTGAGAGTTTTAAGTCAGGTCTCCGCTGCATGCCGTGGGAGGGACGCGGTATCCGCCGCTGGTCCTTGTGCAGTGAAGGCAGACTCAGCATTAGAGACTAAAAAGGGGAAAGGGCGGGACTAGTGATTTAGTCACCTTTAACCCTTACTTTGGAGATCTACCTGGTATGTCATACCTTTGATATTTTTGATCACGGGCCGCTGTCACTTTTTCTCATTATGTCTTATCACCCACCAGATCCCAACAGTATCTACTGCTTACCTCTGAATTGGGTATTTCTACCCCCTCCCGGTACTTAATGGTACGTCTTATTTTCTGTGCTATATCACCCTCACGTCTCATCTGGTCTGAAGAGTCTGTCCCTAACTATTTGAGGACTAGCATACTTCTATATAAAGATGATTTTCTCTAGTAAACCACGTTCATATTATACTATTGTACATACCTTGGTTATATTATTATGTTTTTTTTTGTTTTTTTTTTGTTTTTTTCTTTGCAATTTTACTTTTATCTTTATTGTAAGAATTTTGAAAATCCTTTTTGTTTTTGTATTACATATATGTAGTGGCTGATGAAGGTCCGAAATTTAGGACCGAAACGTTTCACTACCGTGGACTACAATAAATATTTACCCTTTTCGCTAAGTTGAGTGCCGAGTTCTCTTTTCATTATCTTCACGGTGTAGGAACCTACTCTGGCACCTTTCAGGCTGTGCACACGATTTATCTTTATACACTGAGTACCTATCCGTGTCGCACGCCTTGTGGTCATGTCACTTTCTTCTCAGACTTTCTCATATAATGCTGACCAAACCTCAAATATTTTAGCACAGACTACCCTTTCCAGTGACTTCCTCAGGGCCCCACCAAGGGAAACCCGTGGACGAGATCTAGAGAGGGAGCTGCGCCACCACACGAATCTAGAACTGCATTGTGCAACTCTAACAGAGTATCTTCGTGTACAGAGAATACCCCGTGGCTTACGGGTTCCCCTCCGCCCCACCCTCTTTTCCGATTCCCCCGATTTCTGTCATAAATATGAACAAATATTGAACAAATGCTCGTTTGACCTTATGCTTCTAACCGTAGAGCATCTACAAAAGGCTATCACCAGTAGCTCTGAATCTATCTAATCTATCGAGACACAACTATCAAGTACTGGCACCCCTGAGGAAGTTGCACAACTTAAAACACAAATTAGCAACAATATTGGTCAACATAGAAAGGACATCGAAGACCGGAAGAGACGGAAGTTTGCAAGGGACCAGGAAGATTACGATCTTGACCGCGTCTATAAGTGGCAGGACAAACGACCCTCATGGCGCACCTTCTCCAGACCTGCACAAAGATCATCCACGGACGTATCCACCTCTGGCTCAGAACAAGACCGCAGTGGCCAAACAACATTGTCAACCTCTTTTTTAGGCCAACGACGACGAACACAACGAAGAAGAGGACCAGACGGGGCACAGACCGCAGGGGCAACTACGAGCAACAACGGACCACACGATCCCAGGTACGTGCCCTCTGGTCATAAACATTTCATCACGGACACTAAGCGTTGCAGAATATAATGTCCTACAGAAGGGACTGAGTTTCTGCCCCTCCTATAAATACAGAACATTCGACTTAGAAATGGATCTCCAACGGTTTTACAGACTACTCAGACTTAAGGTGTATTTTTCACAACCTATGAATGAAACACCTATTATACGAGATTCTATTACAGACACGAATCGCCTTTCCGTCACTACTTTAGGTCTTAGGAGCAAGAGCACATTTAGACCACCAAGGGGTTCCAATGCCCTAGAAACGTTTATTGATGTTATCGATTCCTCCTTTTATGCCCTTAAATCAGACATAGACCGAGGTAAATTACACTATTCAACGAATCTGTCAGCAGTAGATCACCATGCACTCAGATCTCTTTCAACAGACAACAACATAATCATAAAACCCGCCGATAAAGGGGGAGCCATTGTGGTCATGGACCGCTCCTATTATATCTCAGAAGCCCTCCGTCAACTTAATGATGACACCATCTATCGCAAATTAAGCAATGACCCCACTAATACAACCAGACACTACATCAAGGACATAGTGGGGGATACTGTGAAGCTGGAATCATAGACCAGAAAACATATGATTTCCTCATATCTCAAAACCCAGTAACTCCGGTTTTTTACCTATTACCTAAAATTCACAAAAATCTCCAACAACCCCCAGGCCGACCTATTGTCGCAGCATCTGACTCGATTCTATCTCCCATTGCGATTTATTTGGAAAAAATCTTGACCCCCCTGATTAAGACTAGCCGCTCTTTTATTCTAGATACTGGATCCTTTCTGGACATCATTCGTTCAATTGATCACGTCCCTAGAGACTCTCTATTGGTAACATTTGATGTAAAGGATCTTTACACTTCTATACCTCATTCACATGGCATACAGTCAGTACGACATCTTCTTGAAATCTCTGATTTCAGTAGTACACACATCAACCTTTGTATTGACCTTCTGACTATCGTACTAACCAAAAACTACTTCATGTTCCAGGATGATTTTTTTCTCCAGATACGCGGGACCGCAATGGGCTCGAACGTAGCGCCCCCATATGCTAATTGCTACATGTCTCATTTTGAAGAAACAGTCATCTACAGTAGTCCCCTGTTTAGGGATAACGTGATAACGTGGAAACGCTACATTGATGACGTTTTTTGCTTTTGGGGGGGCACGTTCGAGTCCCTCATCTCTTTCCATCAATTCCTTAATACATCATGGCCGGGCCTTAGCTTCACCATCTCCCACGACCCGTCCAAAATTAATTTCTTGGACACAATGGTCGTCAAAGATCCTGAGGGCAAACTGACCACGGATCTATATACAAAACCAACTGACCGCAATGGCTTACTTCATTTCTCCAGCTTTCATCCCACTACTATGAAAAACTCAATCCCCAGGTCACAGTTTCACCGGGTGAAACGAATTGTTTCTAACCCTACCATTCTGAATAAACGTTTAACGGAGATGAATGCTAAGTTCATAGAGAGGGGTTACCCACAGCGTACCTTGGATCTTTCTTTGTCTACACGAACCCATAACAGAGAGGATAATACAGGCAGAATAACCTTTGTACATTCCTATCACCCTTTTGCATATATCCTCCACAGATCTATTCGCCAACATTGGCCCCTTCTACAAAAAGCCCATCCAGATATCTCCGAATTTGCAAAACCATTCCTCCCCTGTTTTCGCCGTGCCCCTAATCTGAGAGATTCCTTAATTCGAGCTGACCTAGGGTCTACAAAACCTAGGACAACACAAGGTTTCATTAAAAAAACCTAGAATAGGCACATTCCCTTGCCTTAACTGCACCCAATGCTCTAATGTCTTAAAGGGTGAAACTATTCATCACCCTTATACTGGCAAAACATTCAGAATTCGGGGCTATTTTACCTGTAATACCCCTTATGTCATATACGCCATCAAGTGTCCATGCGGCCTTTTATATTGGCGAAACGACTCAACCAGCAAAGGACCGTATTTCAAAACATAAATCTACTATCCGCTGCAAAAATACACTTCTGCCTGTTCCGTCTCATTTCATTTCCGCGGGTCATACAATAGCTCAACTGAGGTTCCAAATTTTGGAACAGGTACCACAATCAAGAAGGGGTGGTGATCGGATACGGCAACTAAAACGCCGTGAGGCCTATTGGATCCATACATTGGACACACTGTCACCTAAGGGTCTCAACCGAGACTATGATCTACTATCCTTCCTATGAATTGTCCGTTTCTATCGGATACTATTTTATTCTAGACCATTAGGACTTCTGACATAAGTGTGCACATCTACACATCTATCTAGTACATAGGCTTTTATATGTATCGTCACAGACTTGAGCGGGTGTGCGAACAAACGCTATTTTTCATAAAAAAATGTAATGAGAGTTCATCAATCACATTATACTGTTTAAAACTATATTGCTATGTGATCGCCGGTCTACAGCACAATAGGTTCTGGTACTTTTCTCCACTGACATTATATTGTCTAATAATAATATAATATTATTTTGTGATTACCAGTCCACAATAGAATATGCTCTGATACACATCTCTAACATGGATAATAAGGTATATATTTTCATAATTTCCATGCACATGTGGGACCATAAGTTACAGACAAATAATGACCGCACGCGGCCCATATCTCTTTAAGATATTGATTTAGGCAGGTGTGCAAACAAACGCTATTTTTCATAAAAATGTAATGAGAGTTCATCAATCACATTATACTGTTTAATACTATATTGCTATATGACCACCTGCCTACAGAACAATAGGTTCTGGTACTTTTCTCCACTGACATT
>JARQOD010000001.1:948404981-948432439 GCA_033576555.1 Oophaga sylvatica | reverse complement strand
CAGATGATAGAGACAGAGATGATAGAGACAGAGATGATAGAGACAGATGATAGAGACAGATGATAGAGACAGAGTTGATAGAAATGTGACATGTATGCGTTTCATGTGCGCATGATGCGCTGCACAAAAAAACGCAAGTGTGAAAGTAGCCTAACCTTTTAATTAATTCTCTGTTGTACAGTGTGTCTGAAGGACCTGTGATGACATCATGAAGAGGCAGGGCTTTGGTCATGTGATGCTCCAGCCAGCCCTCTTCATGACCTCATCACAGGTCCTTCACAGGAGCATTCAGCCTCCCATCAGCACAGCCCCAGGCTGTCAGGTATGCCAGCTGCTCCTGCTGCCTCCTTCTCCTTCAGACACCGATCTGCCCAGCTGCTGCAGGAATCAGGCGCTGGGGAAACTGTGTGGCTCTGTGATCTGCTGCTCCCCGCTCACTGCTCAGCTGATAGGTGGGCGGGGAAGCAGCTGATTAATATTCACTGCACTTAAGTAGGGACCAGGGGTTTCCCCAGCACTTGTTTCCTGCAGCAGAGGGGATATTTTCTTGCCTCCTGCTGATCCCACTCCACCGCTGCCCACTGCCCCCCTCCCCACATGTTACATTCCGACCATAAGACGCACCCACACTTTCCTCCCAAATTTGGAGGAAAAAAAGTGCGTCTTATGGTCCAAAAAATACGGTACTCCTGTGTATCCAAACCCACAAATTTGGGAAGCCTGTTCTTTTTGACCCTCAGCATCATCTATTGGAAGAGAGTCAGGACAAACAAAATATAGTCAGTCAATCTCGCTGAAGTAGCTGAGTTCACGCAACTTTGCTTTACTATGTACCATTAATGTGCCATTAAAACAAAGCCAGCTAAATAATAGCACCATGTCAAAGAATCATAGAATCATAAAATGTTAGAGTTGGAAGGGACCTTAATAGTCATTGTGTCCAACCCCCCGCTCAATGCAGGATTCACTAAATCATCTCCGACAGATGTCTCTCCAGCCTCTGTTTGAAGACCTCCATTGAACAAGAACTCACCACCTCTCGTGGCAGCCTGTTCCACTCATTGATGTCTACTGTGGTCAGCACCTTGGCGACCTTTGTGGACACCATTTATATCCAGTATTTCCAGAGAAAACACTATACTGAAGAGACTTTGATTAGTAATAAGTGGTGCTAACCGGGTTACCTCGGTGTGCTCGAAAAATATTTTCAAATCCCCATGGCTGCATGTATTGCGGCTGTTTCAACAGCTGCAATGCATGAAGAAATTGCCTGTTAGGCAATTGAACGTATGTTAACTCCTCTGGTAAACAATATGCGTTCATTCCTATGGGATACCAATGAGTTCTTGAATGCAGTTACAACACTGGGCCCTATACCACCTACAATCATATTGGTATTGTGATGTGAGATGTCAACAGTAGAGATGAGCGAATTTGATCAGGTCCCTGCTTATTCGGCAAGCTATACCGCTTACCGAACATCACGACACATGCATGGAGAACCCAAAAAAAACAGGCTCTCCATGCATGGGTCGTAACTGTCACACAGCCAAGACACATGCAGCTGCGAAGCCGAACAGCTGATCAGCAGGAGAGATACAGGAAGCCGGGTTCCCTCTGCAGCTTATTCGGTAAGCTCTATAGCTTGCCGAATAAGCAGGGACCCGATCAAATTCGCTGATCTCTAGTCAACAGTCTATACACCTCAATTACACTTGAGAAAGGACTTAGGGTGGTAGATAGACTGTTGTCGGAGGCACATTTTGCTGACAACACCAGGGGATTCTGTTCTGACCTTTTAGAACTAGCTTTGACATAAAATTTCTTTCATTTCCAAAATAAGTTCTATCTCCAAATATAAGGAACAGCCATGGGCTCAAATGTAGTGCCCCTCCACACCATTGCATACATGGCCTTCTTTGAGGAGGACTATGTATACACCAATGTGTTTTTCAGAGACATTCTCGCCTATGGCATAGATTTATTGATGATATATTTTGTATATGAGATGGACCAGCCCAAAAACTGACAGCTTTCAACAGATACATCAATAGTATCTGGCCAGAATTACAATTCATGATACATCATGATTATAAAAAAAATCAGCTTTCTTGAGACACAGGTTTGTAGGGAGGATAATGGAAACCTGATAATTGAATTGTTCCCCAAGGAGACTGATCTCAACAGTCTGTTGCATTTCTCCAGTGATCACCCTCTGGCCACAAAGAAATCAATCCCTTCATCCCAGTTCCGGAAAGTAGAGAGAATAGTTGCCCATGAACAAACCAATGAAATTAGAGTAGGAGAAATACGTAATAAATTCCTTGAAAGGGGTTTACCTGGAAAAAGTGTTATCAGTGGCACAAAACACACAACCAGTGGCACGTACACCCAAAGCCAAGAGAGTGTAGCTTTTTTCCACACTTTCCATCTGTACTATTACCGAATTCACAGTGTCAACAGGAAACACTGGTCCATATTACACAACAACTATTCCAATGTGAAAGAGTTCCAGGAACCTTTCTTCCTTTGTTATAGACGTTCTCCCCTCCCAATCTCAGGGATAAGTTGGTTCAATCAGATGTGGGCCCTAAATCAACCATTTCTATACAATCTTTTCTCCGGACACAAAAACGAGGTGCATTTCCCTGCCAAAACTGCATAGAATGCAGTAATGTACTGAAGGACATTCGGATATTTCACCATCATACGGGAGTAGGCATCCCGATTAGAGGCATCGTTTGTTATATATGCTATCAAATACCCCTGTGGCCTTCTGTACATAGGGGAAACCATACAATTCATCCGTGATAGGATATCACAACATAAGTCGAACATCAGGTGTTAGAAAGTCCAATTACCCCTACCATTCCATTTCCAACTCATGGGTCACTGTGTATCCCAGTTAAGATTCCAGGTGCTGGAACAGGCACCACTCTCGAGAAGAGGACAAGGCAGGACTAAACAACTTAAAAAACAGGAAGCCTTTTGGATCCCTACTCCAAAGGGCATTAACAGGGATATAGATACAGCCAGCTTTTATTGTGGTTATGTGGATGTTTGATAATATTTTGTTCCTTTTTGTAATTTGGAGAAATTCTGATTTTTTTTTCACTGTATCTTTGAATGTATTCTAAATTACCCAAGTCTTATTGTTCTGTTTTGAAAAAAACTTTTATGTTTCTCTTGGTAGTCTGTCTTTATATTAACTCATTTCTTTTGCATAGAGACCCATTAAAAATGGATTGTCCACGTTTACTTACAACTAGCACCCATGGTACAGTATTGCACTTCCCTTCCCTGCTCCCCTTTCCCTCCTCCACACACCTTTACACTCCTTCCCATCCTTCCCTTGCCTTTCCTCCGTTACCCTCACATTCAGACAAGCCACCGCTCTCCAGTGTATACCGCTAACTTATTCCACATCCAGTACATCCATAACATATCATCATGTCATCCACATTTTATTCACCTTGGTCCAGTATTTAACACTGCTACAAGTATCTATTACTACATACAATCACGCACAATCGCGGTCCCTGTTTTATCATTGCAAGACACTGCTTTCCTGCACCATTCTATCTTTGCAGAGTGACACTGCTGCAATACAGTACACGCCCACCTATGATGTCTTTAGCAACGCCCATTATCAACGTTACTCACTCCCACCGAGTACGCGGCTCTGACACGCCCCCTCCAGGTAATTCATGGTGGGCTGCTTACAATAGATGGCGATGCCAACTGGTGTTCTGAGCGCCACTCTACAGAGATGCTGATCGCATTAATACATAGCGTTATCCTACGCAAAACGTAAGAACATCACAGGTCGCAATCAGGTAATCTTTATCATTTTTATCCAGTGTCTTGAACAGCACAGCAATATGTTTTTTACGTATTCCCCATGCTCCATTGAATTTGCCTTGCTTTACCCACACATGACAGTATACTCCACTGGTATTTTGGGTCATATAGCATTTATTTTCCATATCTTCTATAACCCATTAAGCAACATATGGTTCTATGTACCACAGTATATACTTACACTTGTGAATTGCAATCTGTATGAGTATAGATAGTCCCTATCAGATGCTAGGCTTACACTGCTCCTTTTGAGTGTGGTATATCATCTAATAAACAGCTTTTTACAGTTTAATAATATTTAATTTTCTTAACAAATTTCACATCTGCTCTTTCTCTTCTTGCCTGGACAGGCTTCCATTTTGAGACGGTATTTTGATACCTCACTCCTGATCCCAACTATATCCTTTTCTGATCTGCCTAGTCAATATAGAAGTTTGATCAAGCTAAATGGTGTCTATACCTGCGCAGCTGACGAAGATTTCAGGGTATCAAGAAGTTCCATGAAAGGTTTTATTTAAACAGGTTTTAAAAGTCAAAGCATTTTCGAAGTCACACAGGACCTTTTCTTTGGGACAAAACCTCATGTCCCGAAAAAGAGGTCCTGGGTGACTTCGAAACTTGATCAACTACCACCCAGAAAGTAGTTTTCCCATCAGACAGAGGCAACTCTGAAATGAAATCCATGGACAAATGAGTCCATGGTCTTTCTGGAATTCACAATGGAACCAATTCCCCAGCCGGCTGGCTATGACTGACTTTGGTGCGTGCGCAGACTTCATAAGCAGATATGAAATCTTTAATATCATTATGCATGGACGGCCACCAAAAAAAGTCTAGCAACGGCTTTCCATGTAACAGTAACCCCAGGATGACCACTTGATACAGAATCATGAAATTCCTGTAACACCCGCAATCTTAGGTACACAGGCACAAATAATTTGAATCCTGGGGAAGTGGAAGGAGCCAAAGACTGTACTTTATGAATCTCCTCTTCCAATTCTGAGGTTATCATAGAAACTACAATACCCTGAGAAATAATGGAGGATGGAGGTTTTGGAGAAGAAATTTAATCTTGACTATGAGATAATGTGTCTGCTTTCACATTCTTAGACCCTGGCCTGAATGTAATAGATAAATTAAACTGAGAGAAAGCAGAAATCAACATTGGGGTTCATGGACTTTGGGTCTGCTGCTGGTAACTTTATTGATTCGGGATTGGTTCTGAAGTTAGGCTTAGGGACAGTTAGTTTAGAAAGACCCATTCAAGTCCTCGCTCATGAGAAGACACTGTTAGCTCACAATTTGCTCAAGAGAGCAACAGTGGATTTCACTCTCCAAATGGCAGCACTCTACTCTGAATCCATCTCCTGTTTTGTGTTGGATAATTGTTTTTCTCTCAGACCAGGAGAGGCGTAAAAGCCACAGTGTCTTGCAACCACTGTGAAATTTGGTGGAGAATCGGTGATGATCTGGGGATGCTTCAGCAAGGCTGGAATTGGGCAGGTTAATCTTTGCGAAGGACGTATGAATCAAGCCGCATACAAGGTTATCCTGGAAAAACAGTTGATTCCTTCTGCTCAGGCAATGTTCCCCAACTCTGAGAACTGTTTTTTCCAGCAGGACAATGTGCCTTGCCACACAGCTAGGTCAATCAATGTGTTGATGAAGAACCACCACATCAAATCCCTGTCATGGCCAGCCCAATCTCCAGACCTGGACCCCATTGAAAACCTCTGGAATGTAATCAAGAGGAAGATGGATAGTCACAAGTCATCAAACAAAGAAGAACTGCTTAAATTTTTGTACCAGGAGTGGCATAAGGTCACATAAAAGCAGTGTGAAAGACTGGTGGAAAGCAGGCCAAGATGCATGAAATCTGTGATTAAAAATCTTGGTCATTCCACAAAATATTGATTTCTGAACTCTTCCTGAGTTAAAACATTAGTATTGTTGTTTCTAGATGATTATGAACTTGTTTTCTTAGCATTATTTGAGTTCTGAAAGCACTGCATTTTTTTGTTATTTTTACTTTTTCTCATTTTCTGAAAATAAATACAAAATGTATTGCTTGGAAATTCGGAGACATGTTGTCAGTAGTTTATAGAATAAAAGAGCAATTTACATTTTACTCAAAAATATACCTATAAAGAGAAAAATCAGACAAACGGAAAATGTTGCAGTGGTCTCTTAATTTTTTCTAGAGTCGTATATACAGTTGTGTGAAAAAGTGTTTGCCCCCTTCCTGATTTCCTATTCTTTTGCATATTTGTCAGACTTAAATGTTTTATATCATCGAACAAATTTAAATATTAGACAAAGATAACACAACTAAGCACAAAATGCAGTTTTTAAATGAAGGTCTGTATTACTAAGAGTGAAAGAAATCCAAACCCACAGGGCACTGTGTGAAAATGTGATTGCCCCCTCTTAAAACATAACTTAGGGCCCCGTCACACATAGCGACTCACCAGCGATCCCGACAACGATATGAACTTGTCAGGATCGCTGATGTCTCGATAGCTACATGATCGCTGGTTAGCTGCCAAACAGGCAGATCTCAGCAGCGATCAGGACAGCGACTATGTGGGTAACAAGTGATGCACGTCGCTTAGTTACCCGCAGTGTACGTTAGATACCAGCGTGCTGGTGCAGGGGGCTGGTAACCAAGGTAAGCAGCGGGTTTCTAAGTGCCGTCCGGCGCTTAGAAACCTGCTGCCTACCTTGGTTACCAGCTCCCCTGCACCAGCGCACTGGTATCTAACGTACACATCAGGTTTCTAGGCGCCGTGTGGCGCCTAGAAATCTGATGTTTACCTTGGTTACCAGCTCCAGCTCGCTGATCACTGGTCTCCCGCCTGTCACACGCAGCGATGTGTGCTGGCCAGCGGGAGACCAACGATCAAAAATATGTCCAGGACATTCCAGAACGATCAGCGATACCCGGCAGGGGGGGCGGTCGCTGATAAGTGTCACATACAGCGATATCGCTGGGGAGATCGCTGTTGCATCACAAAACTTGTGACTCAGCAGCGATCTCACTAGCGATCTCGCTATGTGAGATGGGGGCTTTAACCATGGTTTATCACATCTTTGAGAAGCTGATTTCAAATTCCCTAGCCACACCCAGGCCTGATTACTGCCACACCTGTTCTCAATCAAGAAATCACTTAAATAGATCTTGCCTGACAAAGTGAAGTAGACCAAAAGATCTTCAAAAGCTAGACATCATGCCGCAATTCAAAGAAATTCTGGAACAAATGAGAAACAAAGTAATTGAGATCTATAAGTCTGGCAAAGGTTATGAAGCCATTTCTCTAGCTTTGGGACCCCAGCAAACCACAGTTAGAGCCATAATCCACAAATGGCGAAAACATGGAACAGTGGTGAGGTGAACCTTCCCAGGAGTGGCCGGCCTACCAAAATTAACCCAAAAGCGTAGAGATGCCTCATCCAAGAGATCACAAAAGACCCAACAACAATGTCCAAAGAACAGGTCATATACCATGAATAAGACCTGCTAGGTCGAAACGCGTCGGTTTCAGGCCACCAAGGACCCCACCTGCAATTTTGTCTGTTTTTTCCACCCAAGATGGATTTTAATATTTTCTAATAAATATTGATTTTTTATTTATTCCCACACTGGAGATTCTTTCCTCACGTTTTTGCCTCAGCCAACGCCTCTGATCAAGGTGGCTCCGTGCGTGTGAAGATTGTGGACTGCTGCAGAGACTGGTGAGCTGACCTTATCCTCCTATTTTTCCCTTTTCCCTTTGCCTACATATACCAACAGTAAGGCATAATGGGAATAATATTCAACAAAATGGCACACATAATTTAAGAATTTTGTGCAAAATAAAAAAAGCTCTTTATTTTATTTCTTTCACCGGTCTTGCGACTTGCTAGTACAAGAACAAAATTGAATGTTCCTCTAGGATATTGCAAAATTTGCTTAAAAATAGCTGACTTATGACTCTAGGGTGAATCATAGAATGGTAGAGTTGGAAGGGACCTCCTGGGCCTTCTGGTCCAACCCCCTGCTCAAAGCAGGATTCTCTAAATCATCCCAGACAGATGTCTGTCCAGTCTCTGTTTGAAGACTTCCATTGAAGGAGAACTCACCACCTCTCGTGGCAGCCTGTTCCACTCATTGATCACCCTTACTAGTAATTATCCCACTCTACTTCTCCTAGATCAGACATTATCTGGAATACTGTGTACAGTTTTACAAAAGACATCGAAAAATGGAGCAAGTTCAGAGAAGAACTACCAGGATGGTGAGTGGACAGCAAACTATGTCCTACGAGGAACGGTTACAAAATCTGGGAATGCTTAGCTTGCAAAAAAGAAGGAGGAGATTTAATAGCTGTAGGGATATCACAGTGTAGAGGGAACATCCTTATTCCCATTTGCACATGCAAACACAAGAAGCAATGGAATGAAACTGAAAGGAAGACGATACAGATTAGATATTACAGAAAACTTTTTGACCAATGAGTGGAACAGGTTGCCACGATAGGTGGGGAGTTCTCCTTCAATGGAAGTCCTCAAACAGAGGCTGAACAGACATGTGTCTGAGATGGTTTAGTGAATCCTGCATAGAGCAGGGGTTTGGACATGATGACCCTGGAGGTCCCTTCCAACTCTAACATTCTATGAATATGATGCAAACCAAAAAAAGGCACAAAATATTGAAAATAATACTCATTATCAGGTCTAGCTTAAAGATGTATGTGCCTTGGGGTACACAGTGCCAAACTGGCAAATATAGTGTTTACAATTTCCCCCTAGACCTATGCTATAAAAATAAATCCCTGAGCTAAGCAGCCTTGACGCTGTGTCTTTCCATAGCAGTACACTGCTCTCCATAGGATATGACCCTTTACATTAATGGTACAGAAATACATTGACTGTGCTCTGTCTCCATCCTCTCCACAGGAAAGAAAGAAAACGAAAGTTCTTTGTAGAAGAACTATGTTTGCTGCACAGTCAGTGAATGGAGAGAAGCTTCTAATACATTGTTATATCCTTCTAAGAGAAATATTGCTGCACTTCATATATTAGGAGGCGTCCAAACCCTGAACAGTACAGTAAATGGACTGGGTCCTTCTAGCATTAGTACAATAGTGCCATTGATGGCATTTTTTCCCTTGCACTTTGCAGAAGAGTACATATATTATACATATATCATACATTGTTGTTTGCTATTAAGTGGCTGTACTAAATTACTGCATGGAAATACTACAACACTGCCCTTCCACCGGAATATGCAAGACTTCCTGAGATGTCTCATTTAAATAATACTTGTGTTTCCTATTAAAAAACACTGCTAGATTAATTCTTTTTTTTTTCATCCCTTAGTTATTACTCCTGGAAATGTATGAATGATTAGACAACGTGCCATTACCATTCCATTCTAAAGCGACTGGTATAGTCTGTTGTCATGTAAGCTTGGTAAAAAAAACAGGGTACTGATTTATCTCGTCCTATATCTGTGACCTGGGCACGACTTCTATGATGGGGTTAAACATGTGTCATGTCCATACAATAAAAAATCCAACTCAGAAGACTGCATTTTTATTTATTTGACTCACTTATATAGCGCCAATAATTCCACAGCGCTTTAAAGACATCATCAGCACTGTCCCCAATTGGCTCACAATCTAGAATCCCTATCAGTATGTCTTTGGAGTGTGGGAGGAAACCGGAGTATCCAGAAGAAACCCATGCAAACACGGGTAGAACATACAAACTCCATGTACATGTTGTCCTTGGTGGGGTTTGAACCCATAATTCCAGCGCTGCAAGGCTGCAGTGCTAGCCACTGAACCAACGTACTGTTTTTTGAGCAAATACATCTCCATACAGCTTTTATCTCATCTCAGGAAAAAAAATACATAGAAATTGAAAGAAAATTGCCATAAATGGCCATCTGCAATTACACCCACCTTACACATTTATAGCATATCCACAGGATTTTTCATAAGAGCCTAATTGATCAACATCCCACCATCTTTGCAACCCTAATTGCAGAGATAGATGTTAGTCCCAGGGATGGAACCACCATCTATTAGGCACATATATGAATATATTATACCATTCAAAGACTATTATAGTATATCTTGCAGTTCAGGCTGTTGCAAACGAGCGTAGTTTCAGTCCAAGTGCATTCAGACAAAATATCGGATTGCACTCGGACAAGCACAATGTCTGATGCTTTTCCTTGGACAGAGACTGTCCGTGGAAAAAATTGCTGCATGTAATGGCCTTAGAGTCCTACTGGAAGCTGTAGTGGCCTGTTCAGATGTGACCAACATAGTGGTAAAAATGTAATTTTTCATTCCCATCTTCACATTCCCGGCACCAGATTTTAAAAATTACATAGAAAAACTGAAGCAAGTTCAGACAAGAGCTACCAGGATGGTGAGTGGATTGCAAAGTATGTCCTATGAGGAGCGGTTAAAGGATCTGGGAATGTTTAGCTTGCAAAAAAGAAGGCTAAGAGGAGATTTAATAGCTGTCTATAAATATCTGAAGGACTTTAACAGTACAGAGGGATCATTATTCTCATTTACACATGAAAATTCTCCATACATCTGTGACATGGTCTCTCGCTACCTACCCACACGCAACCTTCGATCCTCTCAAGATCTCCTTTTCAACTCCCCCCTCATCTTTTCTTCCAAAAACCGCATTCAAGACTTCTCCCGGGCTTCCCCCATACTCTGGAACTCCCTGCCGCAAAACATCAGACTTTCACCAACAACGGAAACCTTCAAGAAAAATCTGAAGACCCACCTGTTCCGACAAGCCTACAGCCTACAATGATCCTCAGTCTACTGAACCATCGCACGACCAGCTCTACCCTATCCTAGTGTATCCTCACCCATCCCTGTAGACTGTGAGCCCTCGCGGGCAGGGTCCTCTCTCCTTCTGTACTTGTGTGTCCCTTGTCTAGCACATGTTTATTGTACCTGTCTATATTTTCCCTTTTCATATGTAAAGCGCCATGGAATAAATGGCGCTATATAAATGTATAATAATAATAATAATAATAATGAAAACACGAGAAGCAATGGAATGAAACTGAAAAGGAGAAGATACAGATTAGATATTAGAAAAAACTTTTTCACAGTGAGGGTGATCAATGAGTGGAACAGGCTGCTATGAGAGGTGGTGAGTTCTCCTTCAATGGAAGTCCTCAAACAGAGGCTGGACAGACATCTGTCTGAGATGTTTAGTGAATCCTGCTTTGAGCAGGGGGTTGGATATGATGACCCTGGAGGTCCCTTCCAACTCGAACATTTTATGATTCTATGAATAATTCCACTTTGTGTTAATTCCTATAAAATACCTGAAAGTTTAACAAACTAGCTGAAAAGCAGTTTTGAATATAATGAGGGGTGCTATTTTTAAAATGGTATCACTCTTGGGGTTTTTCCAATATGTAGGTCATTCAAAGTCACTTCAAAACTGAGTAGATCACTAAAAAAAAGTTTTTCAATTTTCTTGACAAATTGCTGCAATTTTTTTTAAACCTTTTAACAGATTAAAAAAATCAAAGAACATTTTAAAAATGTTGCTTATGTAAAGCAGACATGAGGGAAATATTATTTTTTCACTACTTTCTTTGGTGTGACTGTCTGGATAAAAGGTGATAGTAATTCAAAGTTTGAAAATTGCTATTTTTAAAAATTTTTTGTCAATTTACTGGTATTTTTATAAATAAACACAGAAAGTAGCAACCTAAATTGACCACTAACATAAAGTAAAATGTGTAACGAAAAAAGAATCTTAAAATCACTGGGATATATTAAAATATCCAAGTGTATTTGCCACATAAAGTGGCATTGGTCAGATTTGAAAAATGTGGCCTAATCACTAAGGGGCCATGGGATGGCATACAAAATTAAACTACACAGGTTTGGATGACTGTATGTTACATACATGTACTGTATGTTACATACATGTACTGTCAATAGGACTGTTCAGAGGACAGCTTTTTTCACATGGACTGAGCATCCATGTGACAAAAATGGCAGCGAGCAACAATGTTCTCCTTATTTTAAATGAGATTCACCCATTGAAGTCTATGGGTGTGCAAAAGAAAAACTATTCCATATACAGTACAGACCAAAAGTTTGGACACACCTTCTCATTTAAAGATTTTTCTGTATTTTCATGACTATGAAAATTGTAAATTCACACTGAAGGCATCAAAACTATGAATTAACACATGTGGAATTGTATACTTAGCAAAAAAGTGTGAAACAGCTGAAAATATATCTTATATTCTAGGTTCTTCAAAGTAGCCACCTTTTGCTTTGATGACTGCCTTGCACACTCTTGGCATTCTCTGGATGAGCTTCAAGAGGTAGTCACCGGGAATGGTTTTTGTTGTGAATGTTTTGGAAATGAATTCTGAGCAGAAGCTCCCTCTGGTGGTTACAAACAGTACTGAACCATTCAATGAGGATTGGCAATCAGGAGTCACAGACCGGTCTTATATAAGGGAGGTTCCCTTCCATCATGGTTGCCGGTGATCAATTGTTCTTGTCTCAACTGTGGTTCCTGGTTCACTTGGAAGCTTGCTGAGTCTTGCCTATTCTTCTGCTTTCAGATAAGATATTTTCTGTTTTTGTTTTTGTGCTTACCATTTGCATATTTCTCTGCATTTCTGTGAGGTTAGCCAGGTTCCCCCCGGGGGGCTTGGGCTCCTCTCAGTTCCGCTGGAGCCATTGTTATTTGTTCATTTGCCTTTTCCAGTTTTTTCAGTGGCTGCGGCTTAGTTTTGTTACACCAGAGAACTGATTTAGGTGGTAGAGGTCGTGTGATCTCAGGTGTTTTTGCAATCAGTAGCGTTGGCATTTTTTAGGGTTTTTTTGGATTGCAGTGAGTATCCTTTCTATCCTTTTCTGTCTAGGCAGATTGGGCCCCAGCGTTTGCTCATACTATTTTCTGCCTATGTCTGTATTTCCTCTTGTCTAACCGCCATTACATGTTTGGGGGCTTCCTATGTTCTTTGGGGATCTGCTCCGGGGCAGATAGCTTTCCTCTTTCTATCTTTAGGTGTAGTTAATCTCTCAGGCTGTGACGAGGCGTCTAGGACCAACGTAGGAACTCTCCATGGCTGCCTTTAGTTGTGGTGGTTAGTCATGGTACTGCAATCCAATAGATTCCAACCTCTCTGGTGTATTGCCGTTTTTGCCTGCTCTCCTCAGCTACCAAAACATAACAGTATCACCGGCCAAACTGAAAATTGTATGGTACTCACAGAAGGGAAAAATAGTGTGGAAAGAAAAAAGTTGTCAGAGTTGTCAGAGATTTTATTTTTTTTTCTGTTTCTTGCATTTTTTCCCTCTTTTTCTCTGGGTGCTGAGGAGGATTTTTTTTCTCTCAATGGAGCTTGCACAGCTGTCTGGCCGTGTGGATCAGCTTGCCACTAAGGTTCGGAGTATTGCTGTCTATCTTGCTGGGTTGCCGGTTGTGGAACCTAGGATTCCCATGCCAGATTTGTTTTTGGGAGATCGGTCCAAATTTCTGAATTTCAAAAATTACTGTAAGTTGTTTTTTGCCTTAAAACCTAAGTCCTCAGGGAACGCAGCACAGCAGGTTCAAATTGTCATCTCTCTCCTGCGCGGCGATCCTCAGGATTGGGCTATTTCCCTGACACCTGGGGACCCTGTTTTGAGTGATGTTGATGCATTTTTTCTGGCTCTGTGGTTATTGTACGAAGAGCCTAATGTCACTGATCAAGCTGAAAGAACCTTGTTGGCATTAAATCAGGGGCTTGAGGACGCTGAGTTGTACTGTCAGAAATTCCGAAAATGGGCAGTCCTAACCAGATGGAATGATGATGCTTTGGCAGCCTTTTTTCGGAAGGGGCTGTCAGAGAATGTAAAAGATGTTATGGTGGGTTTCCATGCTCCCTCTGGTCTCAATGATTCTATGTCATTAGCGATTCAAATTGACAGACGTTTGCGTGAGCATAGAGGTATGCGTGGAATAGTGTTGCCTTGTGAGCCAGCTTCTGAACCCATGCAGTGTGATAGAGTGGCTTCTGCGGCACAGCGTCATGAGTTTCGAAAACGCAATGGGTTATGTTTCTATTGTGGTGACGCCTCTCATGCTATTGCTGTCTGCCCTAAGCGGGGAAGACGTTTTGCACGCTCAGTTGTCTTGGGTAGTGTTCAGACTAAATTTTTGTTGACTGTTATCCTGATTTGCTCCCTGTCCACATTTTCTGCTCAGGCTTTTGTTGATTCGGGAGCAGCTATTAACCTGATGGATTTTGATTTTGCCAAACGTTGTGGGTTTCCCCTTGATACCCTACGGAAGTCTATTCCCCTACTGGGGATTGATTCTAACCCCTTTGGCTGAGAATAAACCCCAGTTCTCTACTCAGGTGATAATGAGGGTTGAACCTGATCATCAGGAGAGTTGCAAATCTTTGGTACTGTATAATCTGCATGACATTATTGTACTAGGTTTCCCTTGGTTACAGTCTCATAATCCTGTTTTGGATTGGAAATCTGTGTCTGTAACCAGTTGGGGCTGCCAATGTGTTAATTCCAACACTCCTGTTTTTTCTGCCTCTCCCCAGTCTCAGGATGTTCCTGACTTTTTGACTGATTTTTCTGATGTGTTTAGCAAAAGTAAATCTGCATCCTTGCCCCCCATAGGAGCTATGACTGCGCTATTGAATTAGTGCCTGGTAGTAAATTTCCTAAAGGTCGCCTTTTTAACTTGTCTGTACCTGAACATGACGCTATGCGGTCTTATATCAAGGAGTCATTGGAGAAGGGTCATATCAGACCATCCTCTTCACCCTTGGGTGCCGGTTTTTTCTTTGTGGCCAAAAAGGATGGTTCATTAAGGCCGTGTATTGATTATCGTCTCTTGAACAAGATCACTGTGAAAAATCAATATCCGTTACCCTTGATTTCTGACCTGTTTTCCAGGGTGAAAAGTGCTACTTGGTTTACCAAGCTTGACCTCAGGGGGGCGGATAACCTTATTCGCATTAAGCACGGGGATGAATGGAAGACGGCGTTTAATACCCCAGAGGGGCATTTTGAGTACCTAGTGATGCCCTTTGGGCTCACTAATGCTCCTTCCGTCTTCCAGTCCTTCATGAATGACATTTTCAGGGATTTTGTGGATAAATTTCTGATTGTTTATTTGGATGATATCTTGATTTTTTCCAATGACTGGGACACTCATGTGAAACATGTTCGGACTGTGTTCCAGATTTTAAGAGAGAATGCTCTGTATGTGAAGGGATCAAAGTGTCTTTTTGGCGTACAGAGGATCTCATTTCTGGGATTCATTTTGTCTCCATCTGTTATTGAAATGGACCCGGTCAAGGTTCAGGCCATCTGTGATTGGGTCCAACCTACTTCATTAAGGCTCTTCAGAGATTCTTGGGTTTTGCCAATTTTTATCGTAAATTTATTGGTAATTTCTCTGTTATTGTTAAACCATTGACTGATTTGACCAAAAAGGGTTCTGATGTGGTGAATTGGCCTCCTGAGGCAGTCTCTGCGTTTCAGGAACTTAAGCAGAGATTCACTTCTGCTCCTGTTCTACGGCAGGCTGATGTTTCTCTGCCATTTCAGGTGGAGGTTGATGCCTCTGAAATTGGGGCAGGTGCCGTTTTGTCCCAAAGAGATCCTGAGACCTCTAAAAGTAACCCTTGTGCCTTTTTCTCTCGAAAATTTTCTCCAACTGAACGTAATTATGACGTGGGTAATCGGGAGTTATTGGCCATGAAGTGGGCTTTTGAAGAGTGGAGACATTGGCTGGAGGGAGCCAAACATCAGGTGGTGGTCCTCACTGACCATAAGAATCTAGTTTATCTGGAATCAGCCAAGCGACTTAATTCTAGACAGGCCAGGTGGGCCTTGTTTTTCACACGTTTTAATTTTGTAGTTTCCTTTCTTCCTGGCACTAAGAATGTTAAGGAGGATGCCCTCTCGAGGAGTTTCCTTGCGGACTCTCCTGAGTTATCTGATCCTGCTGTTATTTTGAAAGAGGGTGTAGTTCTTTCCGCCATCTCACCCAATTTGAGACTGGCTCTGGAAGGGTGTCAGGAGGATAAACCCGAGCGTTGCCCTATTGGGAAATTGCTTGTCCCAGACAGGTGGAAAAAGAGTGTGATGTCTGAGATTCATTGTTCCGCGTTGGCCGGTCATCCCGGAGTTTTTGGTACCAGAGACTTGGTGAGTCAGTCCTTTTGGTGGCCTACTTTGTCTCGTGACGTCAGGGAGTTTGTGCAGTCCTGTGGGACTTGCTCTCGCTCCAAGCCTTGCTCTCGCTCTAGTGGTTTGTTGATGCCATTGCCTGTGCCCAAGAGACCATGGACCCATATCTCTATGGATTTTATTTCCAACCTCCATGTTTCTCAGAGAATGACCATTTTCTGGGTGATTTGTGATAGGTTTTCCAAGATGATACATCTTGTGCCATTACCTAAGTTGCCTTCCTCCTCCGAATTGGTGCCTTTGTTCCTTCAGCACGTGGTTCGGTTACACGGCATTCCTGAGAACATTGTGTCTGACAGAGGAGTCCAGTTTGTTTCCAGATTTTGGAGGACCTTTTGTTCTAAACTTGGTGTTCAATTGTCTTTCTCCTCTGCTTTTCATCCTCAGACCAGTGGAAAAACTGAGAGAACAAACCAGACACTGGAGACTTATCTGAGATGCTTTGCGTCTGCTGATCAAGATGACTGGGTCTCTTTTTTGCCTTTGGCTGAGTTTGCTCTTAATAATAGGGCAAGCTCTGTCACTTTGATGTCTCCATTTTTCTGCAATTTTGGGTTTCACCCTCGATTTTCTTTGGGACAGACGGAGGCTTCTGTCTGTCCGGGTGTTGACTCTGTTGTGGAGCGTATGCAGCAGATTTGGGACCAGGTAGTGGAGAGGTTGTCCCTCTCTCAGGAGAAGGCCCAGCGGTTTGCCAACCGGCATAGGACTGATGGTCCTCGGTTTAAAGTGGGGGACTTGGTCTGGTTGTCCTCAAGAAATATCCCTATGAGAGTTGCATCTTCTAAGTTTAAGCCTAGGTTCATTGGACCTTATAAGATCATGGAGATTCTTAATACTGTTTCCTTTCGTTTACTTCTTCCAGGGACATTTAAGATCCATAACGTGTTCCACAAGTCCTTATTGAAGAGGTTTGTCGAGCCAGTGGTTCCTATGGCTGCGCCTCCTGACCCTGTTTTGGTTGAGGGCAATCTGGAGTATGTGGTTGAGAAAATATTGGATTCTCGTTTTTCTAGACGGAAACTCCAGTATTTGGTTAAGTGGAGAGTTTACGGTCAGGAGGACAATTCTTGGGTGTTTGCTTCGGACATCCATGCTAGGAGACTGATCCGTGCCTATCACCGAGCTCATTCTGACCGACCTGGTTGCACAAATGAGGGTTCGGTGACCCCTCCTCAAGGGGGGGGTACTGTTGTGAATGTTTTGGAAATGAATTCTGAGCAGTAGC
Organism: Oophaga sylvatica; assembly: GCA_033576555.1. Lineage (NCBI taxonomy): Eukaryota > Metazoa > Chordata > Amphibia > Anura > Dendrobatidae > Oophaga > Oophaga sylvatica. Next base: position 948,415,090 of record JARQOD010000001.1, on the reverse strand, counting down.
TCCCTTTGGTGGTTACAAACAGTACTGAACCATTCAATGAGGATTGGCAATCAGGAGTCACAGACTGGTCTTATATAAGTGAGGTTTCCTCCCATCATGGTTGCCGGTGATCAATTGTTCTTGTCTCAACTGTGGTTCCTGGTTCACTTGGAAGCTTGCTAAGTCTTGCCTCTTCTTCTGCTTTCAGATAAGATATTTTCTGTTTTTGTTTTTGTGCTTACCATTTGCATATTTCTCTGCATTTCTGTGAGGTTAGCCAGGTTCCCCCCCGGGGGGCTTGGGCTCCTCTCAGTTCCGCTGGAGCCATTGTTATTTGTTCATTTGCCTTTTCCAGTTTTTTCAGTGGCTGCGGCTTAGTTTTGTTACACCAGAGAACTGATTTAGGTGGTAGAGGTCATGTGATCCCAGGTGTTTTTGCAATCAGTAGCGTTGGCATTTTTTAGGGTTTTTTTGGATTGCAGTGAGTATCCTTTCTATCCTTTTCTGTCTAGGCAGATTGGGCCCCAGCGTTTGCTCATACTATTTTCTGCCTGTGTCTGTATTTCCTCTTGTCTAACCGCCATTACATGTTTGGGGGCTTCCTATGTTCTTTGGGGATCTGCTCTGGGGCAGATAGCTTTCTTCTTTCTATCTTTAGGTGTAGTTAATCTCTCAGGCTGTGACGAGGCGTCTAGGACCAACGTAGGAACTCTCCACGGCTGCCTTTAGTTGTGGTGGTTAGTCAGGGTACTGCAATCCAATAGATTCCAACCTCTCTGGTGTATTGCCGTTTTTGCCTGCTCTCCTCAGCTACCAAAACATAACAGGTTTTCACTTCACAGTGTGCCCTGTCAGGTTTAATAATTGGAATTTCTGGCCTTATAAATGGGGTTGGGACCATCAGTTGTGTTGTGCAGATGTCTGGTGGATACACAGCTGATAGTCCTACTGAATAGACTGTTAGAATTTGTATTATGGCAAGAAAAAAGCAGCTAAGTAAAGAAAAATGAGTGGCCATCATTACTTTAAGAAATTAAGGTCAGTCAGTCCGAAAAATTGGGAAAACTCTGAAAGTGTCCCAAGTGCAGCTGCAAAAACCATCAAACGCTACAAAGAAACTGGCTTACATGAGGACCGCCCCATGAAAGGAAGACCAAGAGTCACCTCTGCTTCTGAGGATAAGTTTATCCGAGTCACCAGCCTCAGAAATCGCAGGTTTACAGCAGCTCAGATTAGAGACCTGGTCAATGCCACACAGCAGCAGCAGACACATCTCTACAACAACTGTTAAGAGGAGACTTTGTGCAGCAGGCCTTCATGGTAAAATAGCTGCTAGGAAACCACTGCTAAGGACAGGCAGCAAGCAGAAGAGACTTGTTTGGGCTAAAGAACACAAGGAATGGACATTAGACCAGTGGAAATCTGTGCTTTGGTCTGATGACTCCAAATTTGAGATCTTTGGTTCCAACCACCATGTCTTTGTGAGACGCAGAAAAAGTGAAAGGATGGACTCTACATGCCTGGTTCCCACCATGAAGTATGGAGGAGGAGGTGTGATGGTGTGGGGGTGCTTTGCTGGTAACACTGCTGGTAACACAGCTGATAGTTCTACTGAATAGACTGTTAGAATTTGTATTATGGCAAGAAAAAAGCAGCTAAGTAAAGAAAAACGAGTGGCCATCATTACTTTAAGAAATGAAGGTCAGTCAGCCCGAAAAATTAGGAAAACTCTGAAAGTGTCCCCAAGTGCAGTTGCAAAAACCATCAAACGCTACAAAGAAACTGGCTCACATGAGGACCGCCCCATGAAAGGAAGACCAAGAGTCACCTCTGCTTCTGAGGATAAGTTTATCCGAGTCACCAGCCTCAGAAATCGCAGGTTTACAGTAGCTCAGATTAGCGACCAGGTCAATGCCACACAGAGTTCTAGCAGCAGACACATCTCTACAACAACTGTTAAAAGGAGACTTTGTGCAGCAGGCCTTCATGGTAAAATAGCTGCTAGGAAACCACTGCTAAGTACAGGCAACAAGCAGAAGAGACTTGTTTGTGCTAAAGAACACAAGGAATGGACATTAGACCAGTGGAAATCTGTGCTTTGGTCTGATGAGTCCAAATCTGAGATCTTTGGTTCCAACCACCATGTCTTTGTGCGACGCAGAAAAGGTGAACGGATGGACTCTACATGCCTGGTTCCCACCATGAAGCATGGAGGAGAAGGTGTGATGGTGTGGGGGTGCTTTGCTGGTAACACTGTTGGGGATTTATTCAAAATTGAAGGCATACTGAACCAGCATGGCTACCACAGCATCTTGCAGCAGCATGCTATTCCATCCGGTTTGTGTTTAGTTGGACCATCATTTATTTTTCAACAAGACAATGACCCCAAACACACCTCCAGGCTGTGTAAGGGCCATTTGACCAAGAAGGAGAGTGATGGGGTGCTACGCCAGATGACCTGGCCTCCACAGTCACCAGACCTGAACTCAATCGAGATGGTTTGGGGTGAGCTGGACCGCAGAGTGAAGGCAAAAGGGCCAACAAGTGCTAAGCATCTCTGGGAACTCCTTCAAGATTGTTGGAAGACCATTTCCGGTGACTACCTCTTGAAGCTCATCAAGAGAATGCCAAGAGTGTGCAAGGCAGTCATCAAAGCAAAAGGTGGCTACTTTGAAGAACCTAGAATATAAGATATATTTTCAGTTGTTTCACACTTTTTTGCTAAGTATATAATTCCACATGTGTTAATTCATAGTTTTGATGCCTTCAGTGTGAATGTACAATTTTCAAAGTCATGAAAATACCGAAAAATCTTTAAATGAGAAGGTGTGTCCAAACTTTTGGTCTGTACTGTAGATCACTTGTTTTTTACAAATACATTGCAATTATTATCATAGGAAACTGTTTTTGGTTTTATAATTTTGCTTTAAATGAGGATGTATAAAAAAGATAGTGTGACAATATGGATAAAAGTGAACAGTTTTTTTCTGGATGATTTTTTCCTACGCTCGTCTGAATTTAGTCTGAGAGTTCTTGTTCCCAATTGTCCACCGGTATAATGAAGGAAATACTTTGGCACTCAACTTTGAGGATCACACAATAAATTTATTAGTAAGACCCAATAAAAACAACAGAAAAATGATTTCCAATGTTTCGGCCAGACTAGGCCTTTTTCAAGGTACTTCTGTTAGTGAAGGGGTCCAAAAGTCCTGCGTTGTGTCTCCGGTAGATGAGGACTTCCTTGAAAAAGCCGAGTCTGGCCGAAACGTTGGAAATCATTTTTCTGTTGTTTTCATTTGGGTTTTATTAATAAATTCATGCCGTGATCCTCATATTTGAGTGCCGAAGTATTTTCTCCATTCTACTGAAGACTATGTCCTACTTCTGAGCACCGCAAAGACTTTCTAATCAGTTGGGCATACCTTTCACTTCCTATATATCCACCAGTGCAAACATACCACAGATCGCCCAGCAAACAAGCTCGTTTTCGTCGACATGAATATCATCGTTGTCGGCAGCACTCTGCACATGTGCTGCCAAAAACATGGTGCTGGCTGAGGAGTGGGGACAAAGTGATTTTATTAGCGAACATTCTTCCTCATACAGTTTTCGGTATGAATGTGTCAATAAAAGAGCGCAAATCAACTCGTACATAAATAATGAACTCTCGTTATCTGTCCAAAAATAGCTTGTCTAAGTGGACTTTAAGGGATTTATAAGCACAGTATTTTCGTATTTGACAATATTAAATTTACACATCTATGTGTCATGGACCGGCAGTCGGTCAACAGACACACAAGTTTATATTTATTTTTTATTTATTTTACTCACTTATACAAAGGGTATGGAAAGTATTCCGACCCCTTTAAATTTTTCACTCTTTGTTTCATTGCAGCCATTTGGTAAATTCAAAAAAGGTCATTTTTTTATCATTAATGTACACTCTGCACCCCACCTTTACTGAAAAAAACAGAAATGTAGACATTTTTATAAATTTATTTAAAAAGAAAAACAGAAATATCAAATGGTCATAAGTATTCAGACCCTTTGCTCAGACACTCATATTTGTCACATGCTGTCCATTTCCTTGTGATCCTCCTTGAGATGGTTCTGCTCCTTTATTGGAGTCCAGCTGTGTTTAAATAAACTGATAGGACTTGATTTGTAAAGGCACACACCTGTCAATATAAGACGTCACAGCTCACAGTGCATGTCACACCAAATGAGAATCATGAGGTCAAAAGAACTGGCCAAGGAGGTCAGAGACAGATTTGTGGCTAGGCACAGATCTGGCCAAGGTTACAAAAGAATTTCTGCAGTACTCAAGGTTCCTAAGAGCACAGTGGCCTCCATAATCCTTAAATGGAAGAAGTTTGGGACCACCAGAAGTCTTCCTAGACCTGGTCGTCCAGCCAAACTGAGCAATTGTGGGAGAAGAGCCTTGGTGAGAGAGGTAAGGAAGAACCCCAAGATCACCATAGCTGAGCTCCACAGATGCAGTAGGGAGATGGGAGAAAGTTCCACAAAGTCAACTATCACTGCAGCCCTCCACCAGTCGGACCGTTACGGCAGATTAGACCGATGGAAGCCTTTCCTCAGTGCCAGACATATGAAAGCCCGTAAAGAGTTTGTTAAAAAAACACATGAAGGACTCCCAGATTATGAGAAATAAGATTCCCTGGTCTGATGAGATGAAGATAGAACTTTTTGGTGATAATTCTAAGTGGTATGTGTGGAGAAAACCAGGCACTGCTCATCACCAGCCCAATACAATCCCAACAGTGAAACATGGTGTTGGCAGCACCATGCTATGGGGGTGTTTTTCAGCTGCAGGGATTGGATGACTGGTTGCAATTGAAGGAAACATGAATGTGGCCAAGTACAGAGATATCCTGGATGAAATCCTCTTCCAGAGTGCTCTGGAGCTCAGACTTGGCCGAAGGTTCACCTTCCAACATGACAATGACCCTAAGCACACAGTTAAAATAACAAAGGAATGGCTTCAGAACAACTCTGTGACCATTCTTGACTTGCCCAGCAAGAGACCTGACCTAAACCCAATTGAGCATCTCTGGAGAGACCTGAGAATGGCTGTCCACCAACGTTCACCATCCAACCTGACGGAACTGGAGAGGATCTGCAAAGAAGAATGGCAGAGGATACCCAATCCAGGTGTGAAAAACTTGTTGCATCATTCCCAAGTCTCATGGCTGTACTAGCTCAAAAGGGTGCTTCTACTCAATACTGAGCAAAGGGTCTGAATACTTATGACCATGTGACATTTCAGTTTTTCTTTTTAATAAATTTGCAAAAATTTCTATATTTCTGTTTTTTTCAGTCAAGATGGGGTGCAGAGTGTACATTAATGAGAAAAAAAATGAACTTTTTGAATTTACCAAATGGCTGCAATGAAACAAAAAGTGAAAAATGTATAGGGGTCTTAATACTTTCCGTACCGACTGTATAGCGCCATTAATTCTCCAGCACTTTACAGACATTATCATCACTCTCCTCATTGGGGTTCACAATCTAGATTCACTATTAGTATGTCTTTGGAGTGTGGGAGGAAACTGCAGAACCCGGAGGAAACCCACACAAACATGAGGGAGAACATACAACCTCCTTACAGATGTTGTCCTTGGCTGGATTTGAACCCAAGACTCCTGCGCTTTAAAGCTGCAGTGCTAACCACTGAGCCACCCTACTGTCCTATGTATGAGGCCATCAACTTCAGGCTATGAGATTCCCAACCACTTCTTGTTTTGTGGTCCATAATCAGAGTGGGACACAGGGATGTGTGAAACTGGTCTAATATAAAGGATAGAATAGTCCAAGTTCCTCTGAATAACACAAGGCTACAAGGTGACTTAGTGGTCATGTGTCATAGCAATTAATAAAAATGAGTCCAGACAGCACGGGAGAAATATAAAGACTCCCCCATACACATTAGATAAAAGTCCACAACTCGACATCGGGAGATATAAGGATTGAGCATTTGGAATTCAGTCGCACAATCCTTTTGTTTGGTGATTTTGGCAGAGAACACAGCTCAGCTCGGCTAAGGCTAGTTTCACACTAGCATTCAGCAGGGCTGTGTACTTCCTCCGTCAAGCCCCACCCACAGCCACACCTCTTCCTTTCAGCGCTGCCTACTTCTGCATGCATCCTGCATACCCTATCTTTACATTGAGTACGCAGGCCATGCGGATGTATGTGGATGCCTCCGCATACGTCATTTTGACCCTGCGCCGACCGCAACAAAATGCAACATGCTGCATTTGACGCAGCTCGGCGCAGCGTCAAAATGACGCATGCGGAGGCATCCACATACATCCGCATGGCCTGCGTACCTAATATTAAAGATAGGGTAAGCAGGACGCACGCAGAGGTAGGCAGTGCTGAAAGGAAGAGGTGCGGCAGTGGAGGGGGCTTGATGGAGGAAGTACCCAGCCCTGCCGAACGCTAGTGTGAAACTAGCCTAAGCCAACCCTTCCAGCGTACAACAGTGTATGACCTGTATTAAGGCCCCCACACACAACTGTCAGCTGAACCCGCCTATATCGATGGGTTTGGCCGATGGTCTAATTTATATGGGGTGCCGGACGACTGATGGTCGGTAGAGATGTTAATTGGACATGTCCGATTTCAGACTGCATAGTTCTCCCAGAGAAAACATCGCATAGCACTTGGCCCAGCGTTATACTATGGAGCAGATCATATCTGCGATTATTTCCTCATGCTAAATCAGCATGCAAGAACAATTGGCTGCGATTGGCATTAAGACTTGGCCGAGTCTCGATTCACTCGCATCCATATAAGTCTCTGGGTGCAAGTGACATAACTCATAGCACTCGGATATCACCTGAGTGCAGTGTGATATACACTGATGCCGGCAGTGGAGGAGATGGAAAAATCTCTTTCTCCATCTCCTCCGAAGCTGTGCTCCATCCTGTCATGCGAGAGGAGCCGAGGGTCATTACAATATCACATCGGATGCCATACACTAGTGTGACTCCAGCTTTGCAATGCCTTTACACTTACAGATGTTGGACCAATTTCTTAGACTAAAATTATTGTGTAAATTAAGCTTATTGCAATCTCTCATTTCCCCCAAAAAATTAGCTGACGTGCTTCAAAATCTGTTTGCCAAGCACAATAATTTTAGCATGTAAACAGCGTCTGAAATAAATCTGAAAAACAAGGAATTATTTATATTACTCACTTATACAGCACCATTCATATACCTAGCGCTTTACAGACATCATTAGAAGGAACAGGACGGTTGTATTCTAGGAACGATTACCGCGTATATGGAAAAGGAGAAAGACCAATTTCATCCTCCCTGCGCGCTCCCCTGAGACCCTCAGAACAGCGCGATATGTCGCGCTGTTCCGAGGGACTCTCCTCACTGCAGGACCCCGGATCCAAGATGGCCGCCGGATCCTGCAGGGAGGCGGCTTCCTCAGTGCCTGCTGAGAGCAGGCTCTGAGGAAGCCTGCAGCAGTGCCTGTACGATCGCTGGTGTGACAGAGTCCTTTGCACACTGTCACACCAGCAATCTGACCCTACACAGTGATGTCCCACCCTGGGACAAAGTAAAAATGTAAAAAAAATAAAAATAAACATTTGTAAAAAAAAATCCTAAATAATGAAAAAAAAAAAAAATATTCCCCGATAAATTCATTTCTTTAATATAAAAAAACAACAATGAAAGTACACATATTTAGTATCGCCGCGTCCGTAACGACCCGTACTATAAAAACTGTCTCATTAGTTAACCCCTTTAGTGAACCCTTAAAAAAAAAAAACAAGGCTAAAAAACAATGATTTATCATCATACTGCCGAACAAAAAGTGGAATAACACGCGATCAAAAAGACCGATATAAATAAACATGGTACCGCTGAAAACGTTATCTTGTCCCGCAAAAAAATGTTGCCATACAGCATCATCAGCGAAACAATAAAAAAGTTATAGCTCGCAGAATAAAGCGATGCAAAAATAATTATTTTTTATATATAATCGTTTTTGTTGAATAAAAGCAGCAAAACATAAAAAAATTATATAAATGAGGTATCGCCGTAATCGTACTGACCCGGAGAATAAAACTGCATTATCAATTTAACACACGCGGAATGGTATAAACGCCCCTCCCCCAAAATAAACTCATGAATTGCTGTTTTTTGTTGATTCTGCCTCCCAAAAATCATAATAAAAAGCGATCAAAAAATGTCATGTGTCCAAAAATGGTACCAATAAAAACGTAACCTCGTCCCGCAAAAAATAAGACCTCACATTACTCTGTGGGCCAAAATATAGAAAAATTATATGTGATGATGCGAAAACTACTTTTTTGCAATAAAAAGCGTCTTTTAGCGTGTGACAGCTGCCAATCATAAAAATCCGCTATAAATAGTAAATCAAACCCCCCTTTACCACCCCCTTAGTTAGGGAAAAATAATAAAATTAAAAAAATGTATTTATTTCCATTTTCCCATTAGGGTTAGAGTTAGGGTTGGGGCTAAAGTTAAGGTTAGGGTTGGGGCTAAAGTTAGGGTTAGAGTTAGGGCTAAAGTTAGGGTTAGGGTTGGGACTAGGGTTACGGGTGTGTTAGGGTTAGGTTTGTGGTAAGGGTTATGATTAGGGTTGGGATTAGTGTTAGGGGTGTGTTGGGGTTAGGGTTGGAGTTAGAATTGGGGGGGTTTCCACTGTTTAGGCACATCAGGGGCTTTCCAAATGTGACATGGCATCTGATCTCAATTCCAGCCAATTCGGCGTTGAAAAAGTCAAACGGTGCTCCTTCCCTTCTGAGCTCTACCATGCACCCAAACAGTAGTTTACCCCCACATATGTGGTATCAGCGTACACAGGACAAATTGCACAATAACTCTTGGGGTTCAATTTCTTCTGTTATCCTTGGGAAAATAAAAAATTGGGGCGAAAATATTGTTTCTGTGGAAAAAAATATGATTTATTATTTTTATGGCTGTACTTTATAAACTTCTGTGTAGCACTTGGGGTTCAAAGTTCTCACCACACATCTAAATAAGTTCCTTTGGGGGTCTAGTTTTCAAAATGGGGTCACTTGTGGGGGTTTCCACTGTTTAGGCACATCAGGGGCTCTAAAAAATGAGACATGACACCAGCAGACTATTCCATCAAAGTCTGCAATGCAAAACGTCACTACTTCTATTCTGAGCCCCGACGTGCGCCCACACAGTAGTTTTCTCCCACATGTAGGGTATCAGCGTACTCAGGACAAATTGTACAACAACTTTTGAGGTCAAATTTCTCCCCTAACCCTTGGGAAAATAAAAAATTGGTGACTAAAAGATCATTTTTGTGGGAAAAAATAGGATTTTTTATTTTCATGCCCGGGCATTATAAACTTGTGTGAAGCACTTGGGGTTCAAAGTGCTCACCACAGATCTAGATAAGTTCCTTAGGGGGTCTAGTTTCCAAAATGGGGTCACTTGTGGGGGGTTTCAACTGTTTAGGCACATCAGGGACTCTCCAAATGCGACATGACACCCACAGACCATTCCATCAAAGTCTGCATTACTAAACGTCACTACTTCTATTTTGTGTCCCGACGTGCGCCCACACAGTAGTTTTCTCCCACATATAGGGTATCAGCGTACTCAGGACAAATTGGACAACAACTTTTGGGGTCAAATTTCTCCCCTTACCCTTGGGAAAATAAAAAATTGGTGACTAAAAGATCATTTTTGTGGGAAAAAATAGGATTATTTTTTTCATTTTTTTTTTCACACCCAGGCATTATAAACTTTAGTTAAACATTTGTGTGTTGAATGTGCTCCCAACAGATCTAGATAAGTTCCTTAAGGGGTCTAGTTTCCAAATGGTGTCACTTGTGGGGGGCTTCCACTGTTTAGGCACGTCAGGGGCTCTATAAACACAACATGGCATACAGCCAATTCTGCGTTGAAAAAGTCAAACTGCGCTCCTTCCATTCCGATCTCTGCCATGCACCCAAACAGTGGTTTACCCCCACATATTGGGTATCAGCGTACTCAAAACAAATTGCACAATAACGCTTGAGGTCTTGTTACCCTTGGGAAAATAAAAATTGGGGTGAAAAGATCATTTTTGTGGAAAAATATGATTTTT